>QODF01000007.1:1300673-1323080 GCA_024372805.1 Oostethus manadensis | reverse complement strand
AAACATAGCATTGGCAGTCAACAGACAGAAAATGTACTCTCCAAGGAATGAAGTAATATGGCCTTGGATGTACACAATATTTCACGAGTCTTCTTCCTTGTATTTTGTTAACATCATTTGTTTGTAATGTTTCTTGAAGTCACTCGTTGTAGAGCATTGTTTTACTTCTTTACTTAATCCATTCCATAGTTTGATTCCACATACCGAAGTACTAAAAGTTTTTAGTGGGTTTCTTGCATATTTGTGTTTTAAGTCTACTTTATTCCTAAGATCATATTTCTCCTCTCTTGTTGAGAAAAATTGTAAGACATTCTTTGGTAACTTGTTGTTGTTTGCTTTATGCATCATTTTCGCGGTTTGAAGGTTTACCAGATCAGCAAATTTTAGTAATTGTAATTTTTGAAACAGTGGATTTGTATGTAATGGTTGTATGTATGTCCTGCAATTGGCTGGCGACCAGTCCAAGGTGTACCCCGCCTCCCCCCCAAAGTCAACTGGGATAGGCTCCAGCATACCCGTGACCCTAATGAGGATAAGCGGTATAGAAAATCAATGAATGAATGGATTTGTGTGTTCTCTATACGCCGCTATATGGATCATCCTAATTGATCTTTTGCAGTACATCAAGTGACTGAAGTGTACTTTTGTAGTTATTTCCCCATATCTCCACACAATAAGTTAGATATGGTAACACCAGGGAACAATAGAGAGTTTGGAGTGATTTTTGATCCACGACAAATTTTATATTATTTAGTATTGAAGTATTTCTTGCTACCTTGTGTTGTATGTTATGTAACATCAGTTTGTGACAAAAACATTGTAAGAGCCGTAAAGAAGGACTCTAAAACAACTGTTAGTAAAATAATCAATTATTAAAAACATATTGCTCCTTAAGGAAAGTTGATCCAATGTAGAATTATTGCAGCGTCTGCTTGGACGTCAACAAACAGCAAGCAGCTGTTGAACTTTGATGGAAAAACAGGGACGTGTCACTCGTTGATGCTTACTCTGTGAACACCCAGGTTGGATTGCCACGTGTGCCGACAACACTTAGGGTCTATCCACACAGAAACGTTTTCAGGGCAAAATTATTTTATTCTTTCAGCCTCTCGGCCACACGGGAACGGCGTTCTGGGCTAAAACGCCAGCGTGTTTACGAAGAATATAAAAACAATGATGTCACCAACCTTACGTCGCCTTGTCCCCGTCACGTGACCAGAACTGAGCTTTGTTGACAAACCAACATAAAACGTGTATATTTTGCCAAACATAACTCACCCCAGTCGACATTCTCTATGAAAAGTTTCATTCAAAAACTGCATTTTGTGTTCAGTTGTGTTGTCATTAACTAATATTTATATTTGTTTGATGATCTGAAACATTTAAGTGCGCCAACTCTGGAATGGGGGCAAACACACACTACTGTATATTTTTTAGTATGGTTGACTCTTTTCTGCATCAACCTGCAGATGCTATCGAGTCAGAGCTTTTCCTATTAAAAGGTTATTGGATCAGTGAAGTTACTGAGGTGTGGTACAGCTGGTGACATTATTATGCTTAAATTACATGACTGCAGGAGGACCAGGCACAGGTGCTGTCTGTAATTGTGGCGCACAGAAGACCCAAATAGGATTGTTTAGGCTAAAGGATTATAATCACACACTACAGATGCACTCACACAAACACTTCTAATAAGTGTTTGTTCTCAGCAGGAGGCAGGGCTGAGTAGCGTGTGTCTGGTCGGTGGAATTGGGTACAGAGTGTTAGGTTCTGTTTTGTGTGTTTTTGTGTTATTGCTATTTTCTGGGCATTCACTGTTTTTTTTTCCTCATGCCTAGACTACCCAAGTGCTGAGTAGAGGCAGGCCTAGGAGACACACCTGTGACAGATTGGCAATTAGGCCTATTTATGCCAGCTGCCACAGAGTTGTCAACCATTCTCCCATGCAAGACCCGAATAAACTCTTTGGACTTGCTGCACGCTCCTCTGTCTCGTATCTTGGGTTCCCATCTACAGCAAAACATAACAGAACAACTCGGCCACATCATGGAACCCGCTGAGACAGACAAGCTACGTGCAGGAATGGCAGCGAATGGACGTATGCTCAGTGACCATGAGGGCGTCATCTGTGAACTCAATGCCATGATGCAAACACTGTCTTCTAACTTCAAGGAGTTGACCGCTCAACTTGCGACCACCACCGCGGCAGGCACTGGCGACATCACGGCTGCTTATTCAACCAAAGCCAGAGTCGGCAGGCCACTCTTCCACAGCCCCCGAGAACCTAACATCCCTCATCCAGCCAGGTTTGGAGGGGAGTCTGGGTCTGGGGAATGCAATTCCTTTTTCCACCACTGCCAGATAATTTTTGACCTCCAACCTTTTACCTATGCATCTGACCGAGCAAGAGTGGCATACGTGGTGAGCCTGTTGGCAGGCAAAGCAGCAGCGTGGGCCGTCGCCATCCTTGCAAACCGACCTGAACTGAGAGGCTCGCTAACCGATTTTTTTGTGTGAACTCAGGCGAGTTTTTGATCACCCTGTTCGGGGAAGAGAGGCTGAAGACAGGCTAGTCTCAATCCGGCAGGGAAATACCACAGTGGCCGAACATTCCATTACGTTCCGGATTCTGGCAGCAGAGAGTGGATGGGATGAGCGGGCCTTATGTGCTATATTCCGTTCCAGCCTCAACCCCAGGCTGAAGGATGAGCTGGCGCCACGTGATGATACTCACTCCTTGGAAGAAATCATCAAGCTAGCCATTCAGCTGGACAACCGTCTTCGGGAGAGAAGCAAGGAGAAGATGGCGGAGCGTGCTCGGCCTACTTGGTTTCAGCCATCTGCACTGACCCCACCTGCCAATTTCACCTCTCCTTCTGTTCCTGAGGACATTGGTCGAGACAGCAATGAGGCTATGCAGCTAGGGGGCAGTCACCTCACTGCAGCAGAGAGGAGACGTCGCCTTAAGATGGGGTTGTGCCCGTATTGCGGCCAGGCTGACCATCCGGTTGCTCGCTGTCCTATTCGTCCGGGAGGCCGGCGATTCCCTACGAAGGGGAGTTCCACTGAATACCGAACAGCTTCCGGTACCTCCGTCGGACGCCATCAACTCGAAGGTATTTTACTCTCGGCTCAGCTAAGATTAAGGCTCTTGTGGACTCTGGAGCCGATGACTGTTTCATAGATGCAGATTTTGCTCACAAGCTTAAGATTCCTCTTAGTGGCTCAAAACTGGTTGGCTCACTTGACGGTCAGCCTCTCGCTAAGATTAATTTCCAGACCGGTATTGTGACTCTGGTATTAGCGGGCAACCACCAAGAAAATATTACGTTTTTTGTTATACCCTCTCGCTCTGCGCCAGTGGTACTGGGGCTCAACTGGCTCCGTATTCACTGTCCCACTATTGATTGGTCTCAATCGAGTATTTCTGACTGGAGCCCGGTGTCATGCTAACTGGCTGAGGGCCGCGCTTACGCATGTTCAACATATACCTAACCTTTGCGACAAACCCATCGATGTCTCTTCCGTACCTAGTGAGTATCATGATTTCAGGGTAGTTTTTAGTAAGGATCGTGCTTTATCCTTGCCCCCGCACAGGCCTTATGACTGTTCCATCGAGCTTCTTCCGGGCGCTCCTTTACCCTCTGCTCGGTTGTTCAACATTTTGCTCCCCGAACGTCGGGCATTGGAAGAATATATTTCCGCGTCGTTGGCAGCAGGCCTCATTAGACCTTCATCTTCACCTCTTTGTGCTGGGTTTTTCTTTTGTGGAGAAGAAGGATGGGTCCCTACGGCCATGTATTGATTACCGAGGCCTTAACGAAATTACTGTCAAAAATAAATATCCACTCCTTCTTATAGAATCTGCATTCACTCCACTTTATTCCGCCACTGTGTTTTCCAAACTTGATTTACGTAACGCTTACCAACTGGTGCGCATAAGAGAAGGAGACGAATGGAAAACAGCGTTTAACACTCCCATAGACCATTTCGAATACTTGGTTATGCCATTTGGTCTCACTAATGCTCCTGCCAAATTTCAGAACCTCATTAATGATGTTTTGCGTGACATGCTTGGCCAGTTTGTTTTTGTTTATCTAGATGACATTTTGATTTTTTCGCCCTCTTTAGAAGAACGCAGGAAACATGTACGTTTGGTTCTCCAGCGCTTACTGAAGAACCGGTTATTTGTTAAGGCAGAAGTGCACATTGCATTCCACTAACATGCTCTTTTTGAGATTTGTTGTGGAGAAGGGGCAAATCAGAGCCGATCTGGCCAAGACTAAGGTTGTGGTCGAATGGCCCACTCTGCTAACTTCTATCGGCGCTTTATTAGAAACTACAGCCGTATTGCTGAACCTCTGACCAAGCTGACATCTGTTAAAATTCCTTTTAAGTGGACTTTGGGTGCTGAAATGGCATTTTCGAGACTGAAGAAGCTATTTACTTCCCCTCCGGTGTTGTCCCACCCTGACCCAACCCGCCAGTTCATCGTGGCGGTGGATGCCTCAGAGACCGGGGTAGGAGCAGTGTTGTCACAACGTTCGTCTGACAACCATAAGCTCCACCCATGCGCGTTCTTCTTGCGTCGTCTTTCTCCGGCCGAGAGTAACTATGATATTGGTAATAGGGAGCTGCTTGCTGTGATGCTGGCCTTACAATAGTGGAGGCAACGGCTGGAGGGCTCTACTCATCTATTTATTGTGTATACAGACCACGAGAATCTGAAATATCTGAGGGCTGCTAAGAGACTTAATTCTCGCCAGGCACGATGGGCCCCGTTTCTGGCCAGGTTCAACTTTGTTCTCACGTACCACCCTGGGTCCTGTAATGGTAAACCGGATGCTCTTTAGGATTCACAAGGGACCTACTTTAAAAGCCAAGGAAAAGACTGTTCTTCCATGTTCCAGGATTGTGGGGGAACTACGTTGGGAAGTAGAGGATCGAGTTGTGAAGGCGCTAAGGAGCACTGCCGTCCCTAATGGTTGTCCTCCTGGCTTGCTGTTTGTGTCGCCAGAGCTTCGTTTAGAGGTCCTGGATTGGGCTCACACTTCAAAGCTGCCATGTCACCCTGGATTGCGCCGGACACTGTTCCTGGTAACACAACGTTTCTGGTGGCCATACTTGTCATCTGACACCAAGCAGTTTATAGCAGCATGCACTATATGTGCTCGCAACAAACCATCCCACCGTGCTCCAGCGGGCCTTCTTCGGCCACTTCCAAACCCGTCTAGGCCTTGGTCACACATTGCTGTGGACTTCCGTTGTTTAACAACTATACTGCTGTTCTGACTATTGTAGATAGATTTTTCAAGATGGCTCATTTTGCCCCCCTGACCAAGCTCCCCTCGGCGTTGGAGACTGCAGAACTATTGGTGCTGCACGTGGTATGACTTCATGGGATTCCCATGAATATAGTGTCCGACAGGGGATCTAGGTTCTCCGCATAGGTGTGGCAATCCTTTTGCAAGGCGTTGGGGGCTACTTCAAGCTTGTCTTCTGGTTATCACTCGCAGACTAACGGGCAGACCGAACGCACAAATCAAGACTTGGAGACGGTCATGAGATGTGTTTGCCACAAAGACCCTGCAACCTGGTCGAATGAACTTCCCTGGGTTGAATATTCTCATAATTCCCTGGTCAGCTCAGCCACGGGAATTTTGCCTTTTTGTGCAGCTTACGGATTTCAGCCACCACCGCTGCCCTCACTGGAAGCTGATGTGACTGTATGAACGGTTCGCCAACATGTGCGTCGCGTTTGCCGTACCTGGTGCAACACCAGGAAGGCCCTGATCCAGACCTCTGAGCGCAATCAACAGGTCGCCAATCGTCCCCGTACTTCAGCTCCATCTTATGTTCCTGGTAAGAAGGTTTGGTTGTCGTCCAAGGATTTGTCACTTGCTGTTCCCTCCAGGAAGTTTTCTCCCCGGTTCATCGGTCCGTTTGAGGTGGAACGTATCATCAACCCTAGCTCTGTCAAGCTCAAGCTGCCTGCTTCACTCACCACCTACCCGGTGTTCCATGTGTCCCGTGTAAAACCAGTGGAGACCAGTCCACTTAGCCCTTCAGTTGAGCCTCCTCCTCTGCCTAGGCTGGTCGATGGTCATCCTGCGTATAATGTTACTGCTATTATTGATTCTAGGAAGAGGGGTAGAGGAGTGCAATATTTAGTTGACAGGGAAGGTTATGGTCCTGAAGAACGGTCATGGGTAGCCTTATTTTAGACCCATCTCTCATCTCCGACTTTCACTCTAAGTTTCCGGATAAGCCAGGTGGGTCACCAGGTGGTGACCCATAGGGGGAGGGGTAGTGTTAGGTTCTGTTTTTTGTATTTGTGTTATTGCTATTTTCTGGGCATTCACTGTTTTTTTTTTCTCATGCCTAGACTACCCAAGTGCTGAGTAGAGGCAGGCCTAGGAGACACACCTGTGACAGATTGGCAATTAGGCCTATTTATGCCAGCTGCCACAGAGTTAGGTTGAGTTGTTCCTCCACATGCCTCCTGGGGCCCTGGGTGTGATTTGTGGTTGGCTTACACTCTTTGTTGTTGTTGTACAAGCACTTTGCTTTGCCCTAAGTTCTACCCGTCATTTTTGTATTTTGTGGACTAAGTTGTGTTGGAACCTATCTTTAGCCTTAGCGCTAAACCCTGTTTTGTTGACCTTTCTCCCATGCAAGACCTGAATAAACTCTTTGGACTTGCTGCACGCTCCTCTCTCTCGCATCTTGGGTTCCCATCTACACCAAAACGTAACACAGAGGTCATATCCTACCTGAGGGGAGTCCAGTTTTTTTTTTACTGAGGGCTACATACTGAAAAATCAAAGGGTGTGGGGAGCTTTCTTAATATTTTTCATTTTGTAAAAATAATTAAGTATTTAATAATTTATATTTAAAGGCAAAACTTGACAAAGCATATATATTAATGGTCTTATAATAAATTTATTTTTGTCCCAAAGTTTTAAAAATTTTATTCATTTTTAGCAAGTGCCATAGGCCAACAAAAATGAGCTGCAAACAGCAAGTTTTCGAACCCCGCACCCCCAAAAAAACAAGGAGGAACAAGGAAGTTATATAAATATTTAAGACAGCCTCCATTCCAGCAGTTTCTTAGTATTAGGGTCCTTGACATGGGGGGTGTATACGCCGAAAGTGGCCTTGAACCCAGGCTTTGTGCTCAAGATGCAGCCTAACAGAATTTAACGGGAACTGCAACTTTGTCAGGTCCAGTTTTCGGATTTACACTATGTGCACATTCACATAAAAGGGGGTGTTTGACGTCATATTATTCTACTTCTGTACAAAATTGAAGCGATCTCAGCTGGTGTATTTTACACAAGATTCATCCATCCATTTTCTATACCGCTTATCGTCATCAGGGTCACCTATACTAGCTGACTTTGGGTGAGAAGTGGGGTACACCCTGGACTGGTCGACAGGGCAGACATAAAACCATTCACATTCATACTCTAATGGACAATTTAGAGTCGCCAATTAACCTAACATGCATGTTTTTGGAATGTGGGAAGAACAGGAGTACCCGGAGAAAACCCACACACACACGGGGAGAACATGCAAACCCCACAGAGAGATGCCCAACGAAGATTCGAACCCTGAATCTCCTGACTGTGAGGCCAACATGCTACCCACTCATCCAGGAGGACAACTGTCTTTTTAAAAAGTGATGTCTACTATTTTCATAGTTTATGATCTCTAAAATAGAATTTGTGTGTGTTTTATTAAAAAGTGATCTAAAAATATTTTGTTTATGTATTTTTTTTGTTACGGTGTTAGGATAAACATGCAAATTTACTGTCTTTGTACAACGATGAAGATTTTTTGGACAGCTAGTGACTCACATTGCCTTATAGGGGTCTCTAACCCATGACTCCGGAGCCGGATGCCACTCACTTCAGCTCTCTTCCTCTGTGGCTCCGGGTGATTTGTTTCTGTGTAGTTACTACGCCGTCCCATCTTACGCCGTCATGAGCCTTTCAAAGTTCTGCATTGGATTTCAGTGTGTGCCGTGCAATTCTCCACCAAAGTGCTAGAAGTAGTCTTTTCTGGTCTGTCAACTTGGTAAGAAACCAGGACGCTACTATGTTGCCATTGTTTAAGTTACTTTGAGGCTAATGAACAATGACAATCCAGTCCAGGGTTACTCCACCTCCCGCCCAAAGTCAGCTGGGATAGGCTCCAGCATACCCGCAACCCTAATGAGGATAAGCGGCATATAAAATGGATGGATGGTTGTAACACCGACAATTTAAGCAATAAGGAGAGGGGTGTTAAAACTGAAATTAATCGATGTGTAACAAATAGGAGTGTAACATGGATGTATTGAACCGTTTCGGCTTTGCATGTTCGGTTCGGTCCACTTGCGTACCGTTTCGGTTATATTTTATGATATTTTTCTCATTAAATTTATTACTTTAGTGATCAAAGCGCTGCGCGCAGAACAAAAGTTCTTGTTGGGTTTCCGCATGGACGCCACTTAGCCATTTTGGCTTCCCTGTTAAAATTATGGATGGACAAAGGCTTGTGTGTGACGTTGTTCCACGAAGATTAGGTTTGCTGCAGGAAACACGTCTAACATGTCAGAGCACTTAAAACGGTATCATCTGGCAGTGAATGTTACAAGAAAGAAAAGCAGCTTAGTGCAAACACCGATAGCTTAAGCTCGCTACTTCTGTTGCCAGTGAATGGGTAAACTCCACTGCTGGAGATATTGTCCCTCCAACCTCTGCACACAGTGCTTTCTGCACTAAAGTGTGGATGAGTTCATTTTTTTAGTCAAAAACTTGAATAGTTACATTTGTCATATTCAGGCTGTTGCTGCTAAGTGTTCAAAGTTTACAGTTTTAACTTGTTAATTTATAACTTTATACATATTTTACATTTTTTTAATGCAGAAGTTTATTTTATAAATTTTTTTATTAAAAAAGGCAGAGTCGGAATTATTTGAAATATTGCTGGAATGAGTAGCTTTTATTTATTTTAAAATAAATATTGTTTGCATTTTTTAAAAATAAAAGCATTTGAAGTAATTTTTTTGCCTTTTTGTACCAAAAATTAACCGAACCGAAATTACATTTTAGTGTACCGTTACAGAATCAGCTTTATTGGCCAAGTATGCTTACACAAACAAGAAATTTGACTCAGAAATCGGCTGGGAAGGCTGGAACAGGAAGGCAGAAAAGCAACGTGACAATATGTTTACTATATATACAGTATATCTATTATATGATACTATACATTCATATATTATATATAATATACTGTATATTATACTATATAATAGCGTTACCTTCAATTTAGTGGTTAAAGAGGTTTTGTGGCTCCAAGTGGGTTTTCATCTGGTGGAAACGGGCGGGAATGGCTCTTTCGATGCTAAAAGTTGCCTGTACGTACAACACAGATCAGTTTAATCATAGCCACGGTAAAGAGAAATGATGAATTATACTCATTACCTGTGACAAATAAGTACTTCGAAAGTCAGTACAGTCCTGGTGCTGCTCGAATTAATCTTTCTCCCAGGTCCCTCCTCACTGAACCGGCTTGACACACTAAACTTCCTTCGCTCGATCAGCTCTGCTTGAATATGTCATTTTGTTCGTAATTATCTTCTACATTTCAGTTTTTGAAAGTGAATAGTAAATCCACAAAAATTACATTTATCCTGTAGTTCTTGGTACCAGCCTCGACGAGCTCACAACTCAGCCTCATTTCCGGATGGGACGTGATGGAGGTAACGCCTCTCAGCTGAAGGAGAGTAAAGAAACGTTGATTTTGTTCGGTATAAAAGGGTTGTGTGGCTGCCAGTATTCGAGTGATACTACAAGTTTGTTTTCTTTTCTAGAGGAGGGAGGTTTAAGACAACAATGGACGGAGCAAGGGAATGAGAGACAGATAGACGTCCACCTTAAGTTCCGTTTTTGCACTGAGCATTTCACCCATGGAAGGAACACCCTCACAGGAAGCATTTGGCTAGAAATGGTTATAAATGCATGTTGAAAACAGATGCTACGCCATGCTGAGGACGTAAAGTGGGCACAAGAGAGTATGCCATGTCTTATAAACACTAGGGACACACAATAGCGACAAGGCTGCAAAGCATTATAAATGGTATGTAAACATTTTTTGACAGTGTGATTTGTGTACTGCGGGGGCGCAACGGCGGTGGTGAACATTTGTTCTTGACGTGCAGCCACATATACAATAAAACACGCTGTGCAGAACCCTTTGCGCCCATTATGAAGCCGATTTAAAAACAATAGTTGAAGGATAAGCAACTCCAGATTAATTTACACTTACCGTTCTTGTGTTTGGAGGCAATCACTCTTCATCTCCATGTCTCCATGTTCTGCAAGTTCTTCTTTCTATTTCTCGGAAATCTATTTGCACTTATTTGCTATAATCACTGTAAACATCCTCTATCTTGTACACCGCCATGTTTTTTACCTGAGCGATGTTACCCCGATGATGCCACTTCCGGAAATGACGTTCATATATAACCATAAATGTAATTTTTGCAAATGTACTGTTAGCTTTCAAAAATCAAACAACGTAGAACATAATTACAAATAATATACAGTATAACATTGAAGCAAAGTCAGGGACCCTTTAAGCTCCTTTTGCTGTTTTGTTTTTGTTTTATTTGTTTACTTGTATTTTTAGAATATGCTATGGGCCAATTAAAAATAAGCTTTGGACTTTAGACACCCTTGCCCTAACTGGGCCGTCACTTTGGTGGTTATTGGTTTTTGGTGGTTATTATTATAATTCCCTCCACCTCCTCTATTCCTCCCGTGTGCGTGGCCTCTCAGTGGCCCTGCCTTCTCTACTATCTTGTTATCTCAGCAAGTGTTTCCTGTGAGCACCTCGCTCTTCTCTGGGACATGTGTTAGAGCTTGTGCCGAGTTACGTCCGCGGGGTATTGTTCTCCCACAGTTGGAGCGTTGTAAATGAGCTGGAAACGATTTGTCAAACATGAGAGCCAGGAAGGGGTGAAAAACAACAACAAAATCGGGGGGCCTGATGTGGCCCCTGCACTCAACCCTACGTGGCGCTGCTATGTTAATGGAGGGCCATTTGGCAAAGAACCCTTTAGTATGAGCAGATTGAAAGGAATACTTGACCTATTCCCAGTGCACCAAACACTACCTTCCCTGCCTGTCAAAAATACTATGTTATGCAGGTGCCTGCTAAATCAATTACAATATGACCAAAAATGTGATTTATTTCAGTATCTCATAAAATTATTATATTATTTATTAACAAATTAAAACACGATGTTATAAATGTTGTCCAGCTGAAAAGTATGATCATGTACAGCACTCAATACTTGGTCGGGGCTTCTTTTGCCTGAATTACTGCAGTCGATGTGCATGTTCATACTTTTCCGTTGGCCAACATTTCTAAAATCCTTTTTTTCATTGGTCTGAGACACTGAATTTGGGATTTTTTATTACTTTTCAGTTATAATCATCCCAATTTAAAGAAAAAAAGATGTAAAATATATCAGTCTGTGTTTAATGAATGTATATAATATGCAAGGTTCACTTTTTGAATGAAACTACTTGAATAAATCACTTTTTGGTCATTTTCTAATTTATTGGGCAACACCTGTATATACACCTCATAAGGAACTCCTGCACGATCTAATCTGAAGCGGTCTTTAAAAAAACGGCTTTTAAAAAGATAATACTCCCAAGTTTGATTTTTCACATTTTAAAAGAGGTATTCATTTAACAATATTTGGATTATTGGGGTTTTAGTTTGCAGTGGTGCACAACTGCAATGCATCAAAATATGAGGAACATCTCTTAGTATGATGCAGTATACATCACTGCAAAGTACTACCACAATATGTACTGTGTAGTATATATGTAATTAAGTATTGATATATGCATAACTAGAAATATAATAACCCTTACCCCTGACTTCCGCAACTCTCTCTCCCACACTTCAAGTCCAAACTCGAAACTCATCTGTTTAGAAAAGCTTCCGCACTCATTTTTAATCATGTAATCATGTTTTTAATTGTATTTTATGTTTTTAACTGTTTTATTGTATTTGTCACTATGTAAGGCACCTAACAAATACAATTTATTATTATCATTATGATTATGACATAAGAATAACTTAATAACAAGATAATAATATGGCCATAATAACAGGATAAAGCTTATTCGAGAGACCAGACGAGTAGACGAGTATGAATTAGAATCAAAAGTCTCTCTGCTTGGTTTTGACACTTTTCCATTGTCAAATCAGGTTCTAACGACAGGCACGTCTAATTCATCAAACCACTCCCACTCACTGAGTGGTTGAGCAGATCTGTCCTTGCCCCTTCATTGTAACGTATAACGATGCAGAAGTAGAAATGATAAAAAGAAACACACATGCTAACATTACTTTGTTTCTGTGCCTGAGCCATATGGCTGTGTCTTTACTTTGCTGCAGCACTCAAATACAATTAGCTTCTTTTCTGTGCTTTACTATTGGCAAGGACTACACAAAATGATAAGTATTATGATACTAGAGTCATGATAAAATACAGCATTGTGATATTATGATTTTTTTCCCAGATATATTCAACATTGTTCACAGAGAAATGTAAAACGCGCTTAAAATACATGCACAATATGTATCAGATGACATTGGACGTTGGAAAAACGATGTAATTCAAATGATCAATTACCGATTTATTGCAGTTGTACAGGAAAAGTGCCACTTAAATGTCAAAATACAGAAAAGGTAAATATTAAGTGGAATAAATTATTTGTAAGGCAGAATATCCTAAATTCACTTATCACACCAATTAAATGTGATATACGGGGTATTACTGTACTTACATATGATAGACTGCTCTTTTTATTTTTCAGAGCTGAGCAGCGGCATGTAAAACGGTACAATGACACCTTGCAGAGTGAAGGTACAGAAGTTACAATCGACGCAAAGCATGGCTTGTTTTTAAAAATAATAATAATATTAAGACATTAACAACAAATGCTGTATTAAAAAATGTTGTGATTTATTGATTTTTTGCACTATTTTTACCCACCCCTTTATACTTTTACATGACCACTAAGATGGAAAACCAACCCTAATTTATTCAATTGCGTTCAATCATTTGGAAAAATTAAAAGTCAGTCATTGTGTTCAACTGGAGGACTTTGTAAGCATTAGGCCAATGCTTGAGTTCTGTCAAGTTCATGTCTGTACTATACCCTCAGGGACGCTCCTACTGTCACAACCAATGTTCCCATGCTTGGAAGTGACCTCAGGGGATGCTGAGATTGACAAGGATGGCAAATTAAAGGTCTCTGTGGAGTCAGGATGGTAGTCAGAGGAGCAAAAATAAAAACATGCAGTAAAGTGTGCCAACAACAGCAGTGTGCCCTTTGCTGTGACATGGGAACCCCCTCACCCTACTCTTCCACGGACCAGACTATCCCAATGTGGTCACTTTCCACTCACACATGAGGCCCCAAGTGCAAGACGTGCCAAACTGGATTACACTGAGAACCTCTCGCATTTGAAAGATAAAAGGGAAATCCAATTAAGTACCATTTTACAAAATTGCCTTGATAAGAAAAAGGGACTCTTACAGCCATCATGAAAAATGTGATTCAGTATGGAAACAACTTACTGTGCAGTACAATAACAGCAAGTACGTGCGTTTGTGTGGAATCAAAAGGAAGTTCCTCCCTTATATGAGAGCGGATTGTTCTCCAGCTAAGATTGTTGATGCAAAGCTTCATGTTTGCTTCAAATTATGTTATACCGGAGTGGTTTGGGTTTTGCACAGGAGCAGATACTGCATGCCTCATTTGGACTGAGCGTGCATTTATTTTTGCTCTGCATCAATCTGCTTCTCTTTAGACCTCCACATGGAGACTGACTGGCATGACGTGTTTGCAATTGAGGTGTTGACGATTTAACAATGTGCTCTTCCATTAAAAATGCCAATTTTCACCTTTGACCATTACCATGACATGCAATGTTTTACAGGTTAACATGACAGGAGGAGGAGTGGCTTTGTACAAACATCAAAACAAAAAAAAAACAAAAAAAAACAAACAAAAAAAAAAAAAAACGCATGTCATTTGCAATTTATAACATTTTACAATGTATAAAAATTGAAATTCATTAAGAAATAAGTAAAAATGTAATGATGAGTTGTTTATATTGAACACCTTAGTCAAGTATTGGAATGTGTTGATGATTTACTAGGGTTTATAATTTACTAGTGTTTATAATTTAGTAGGGATGTCCGATAATATCGGCCCACCGACATCGGTATCGGCATAAAATATAATAATGGTAAACTAATTTTTTAAACTGCTATATATAGGCCTTGGTCTCTTGTACTTTCCCTCTCAAAAACGATGACCTGACTGTGTAGCTAACTAACGTTATGTCTGTGGTGTCACATCTGGATATTAAACTTGTGCATTGCGAGGCAGAACAAAGACTTCTTCCTTCAATACTTTCAATTACCAGCACAAAAGCTATGAATCGCAAAATTATGCAGTCTATCGCACCGCATAACCAACCCTTTCCTATCGTGCAACATGCTGGAGTCGGCAGACTTGTGGAGTTCCTTGAGTCACGCTTTGCCATGCCCAGTCACAAGTACTTACATATATATATGTATATATATATGGATATATATATATAGAGAGAGAGAGATAGATATTTTGCAATGTTGTACAATGTTGTTTACAGCCAAGTCGAGAAGCAAATTGCTGATGCTGTATCCATTAGCTTCACAAAAGGTATGTGTTGGTTCCACGAAAGGAGATACGTTTTGGTATTATATCGGAAATGTATCGGAATTGGAAATTGACAGTTCGGCGATACCGGCATATCCAGCATCTCTATTATTTACAATGAAAATTATAGGAAAATAAATTGTGGAAGACAAAAAGCCATTTTAAATACTACAGAAAAGAGTATTACCGCTTCAAAGGAAAACTGCACTTTGTTTGGAATCTTGCCCATCATCCACAATCCTTGTGTGAGACTTGAACACACATCTTTCTCTTTTCTGTGCCGTCTAAAAATATAAAAACAGATAAAAAAGACAGCTCAGTACTGCGCGTATGGGAATGAGTTATGAATGAGAGTGCGCGAGCTTCACCACAGACTCGTCCGTAGCATTTCCACTGCTGCTGCGTTTTTACATTTGATTTTAGAAAAGTACTGTAAGCATTACATGTTATCATGAAGGTACCTCTTGCTACATGGTCACAGCATGTATATAAAACCATAAAACGTCAGAGGTTTTTTAATAGTGGTCTATGTAGGCGACATAGGTCACACTGACCTGCCTCTTTTTATCTGTTTTTGTATCTTTAGAACTCTCGTTCAATGTCCGCTGGGTTAGGCTCCAGCACACCCTGCCACCCTAATGAGGATGAGTGGCATAAAAAAATGGATGGATGGATAGATGGGCATATCTTTAGAACCCACAGAAAAGAGAAAGGCATAAGTGTTCATATGCATACAGTATGTGTTGAAAGGCATGTGTGTTGGTGAACTCAGTCAATAGCGGTTCTATAAGAATTGGGACACTACAAACAGATTCCAGCCAGGGTATTCTTTAGCCATCTGTGTGTGTGGTTTACTTGATCATAGAATGGGTTGTGTCGGGAAGGGCGTCCGACGTAAAATTTTTGCCAAATCAAAACATGCGCGTCCAACGGAAAAGTGACTGGCTGTGGTGACCCCTGAAGTGATGAGCCAAAAGGAAAAGACTTGACACTCACCAGACCCGCCCTCTTACTCTCCGCTTGTCCGGTAATCATACGGCGTTCATTCGTTTTTTTGTTATCCCGTCTCGTTCCGGGCCGGTGGTTTTAGGCCTTACATGGCTCCACAAACACAACCCCCATATTGACTGGACCCGCGTTAGTATTTCGAGTTGGAGCGTATTCTGCCATATTCACTGTCTCGGGCCGGCGAGTCCCCACCACTCGTCCGGTCGGGTTAAGACTCCGGAGGTAATAGATCTGGCTCCGGTTCCCGTTGTCTATCACGACCTCTGCGAGGTTTTTAGTAAGGAACAGGCCCAGTCACTTCCGCCTCATCGCCCCTGCAACTGCGGCATAGACCTCGTTCCGGACTCGGTACTACCTTCCTCCCGCCTCTATAACATCTCCTGGCCGGAGAGGGAGGCTCTCGAGGAGTACATCTCCTCCTCCCTCGCCTCCGGTCTCATTCGGCCGTCTTCGTCTCCTTTGGCCGTGGGGTTTTTCTTCGTATAGAAGAAGGACAACTCGCTGCGTCCCTGTATTGACTACCGTGCTCTGAACGAGATCACCATTAAGAACAGGTACCCTGTGCCCTTGTTAGACTCGGCGTTCCCGTCGCTACACTCGGCCCGTTGGTTTTCTAAGCTCGACCTCCGCAACGCCTGCCACCTGGTGCGTATTCGCGACGCCGACGAGTGGAAGACAGCTTTTAACACTCCACTAGGACACTTCGAGTACCTCGTGATGCCGTTCGGTCTTACGAACGCACCGGCGGTATTTCAGAGTTTTTAAAATGACATTCTGCGGGAATTGGCCGATTTGCGTTCGTCTACCTGGACGACATCCTGATTTTTTCCCGGACATTCGAGGAGCACACTCAGCAGGTCCGTTTAGTTCTCCGTAGACTGCTGGAGAATAGATTATTCGTGAAGGCTGCGAAGTGCGCGTTTCACTCCACCTCGGTCCCCTTTTTGGGTTTTATCGTCGGAAAGGGTCAACTTACTACCGACCCAGCCAAGGTGCAGGCTGTGGCCGAGTGGCCCACTCCTACATCAAGGAAGCTGCTCCAGCGGTTCCTTGGGTTCGCAAACTTCTACCGACGGTTTATCTGTGACTTCAGTAAGGTGGTGGAACCGCTGACGAGGCTCACATCCAGCAAGGTACGTTTTACATGGACTCCGGAGGCCGATACCGCCTTTACCACACTTAAAACGTTATTTACCAGTGCCCCTGTTCTTCGTCACCCCGATCCGTCTTCGCAATTTTTTGTAGAGGTGGACGCCTCCGACACCGGCGTGGGGGCCGTCCTTTCCCAGCGCTCCGCCGAGGACCAGGTGCTGCACCCCTGCGCCTTCTTCTCGCGTCGTCTGACCTCAGCAGAGCGCAATTACGACATTGGCAACAGGGAACTTCTAGCGGTGGTACTCACACTGCAGGAGTGGAGGCACTGGCTGGAGGGCGCCGAACTTCCTTTTGTCGTATTCACAGATCACAAGAACTTGGCCTATCTTCGCACGTCTCAAAAAACTCAACCCTTGTCAGGCACGTTGGGCGCTATTCTTCACCCGGTTCAACTTCACTATAACGTTTCGACCAGGCTCCCGGAATGGCAAACCGGATTTTAGCTGAACAGCCAAACATTTTTTCCACTACTCATTCAGTCATGAAAGCTGGGTCTTGTTTGTTTTCTGAGAATCTACTGCACCTACTTGTAACTTTTTTGCCATGTAGCAATAAAAATACAGTATACTAATAACAGTGACTACTGTTGGTTTTACAATGAATAATGGCAGCCAGACTGAACTTTGAAAAAAAGTGTGACGTCACACAAATATCAAGGAAATTGTTTCGTCATGTGTGCGATTCCATTGCTTTGCAGTAACTGGACCAGAACGGACATCATTTTCAGAACAAGCGGTGACAATAAAAACAATAAAATTATGTTTGTAAATTCTTTTACGTTTTTTAAGATGGATGAATTATAATAAACACATAGTAATTATTTAAAGTGTGTATACATTTTCTTACACAATTCATGAAACCTATAGGACACATTAGTCATGTACACCATAAACTATATATTACTGTATACCAGTACTTGACTTGAAAGACTGTCAAAACACTATTTCATTTCCCAATGACGAGACAGCCGTCACGGTAGAAGGAGATAAGCATCTGGGCCACATTGAGCTTGGTTCCTGTTTGTCCTTTGAGAAAAGGACTCTTTATTCTAAAATGCAATGACTACTACTGCTGCTAATCCTGTCATGGCATGAGAATCATTTAGACAACATGGCTCCTCACCTTAGACAATAAAGGCCCTCCACTGGCCAGCTTTTGTTTGTCTGCTGAGTAAGCTACGATTTAAGCTGACCACTCCATCCATCCGTCACTACTAATGTGGGCTAACAAGCATCCACAGCACAATGGGACCTCCCAAATGGTGAGTTTGGAAGTTGTGTCATTTCCCCTCCTTAATCTACATCCCATTTCCAGACCCTTGTCTCCCCATATGGGTGTCATATTTGGGCGTTACTCACAGAACCAAAGTACTTTTTGTTGTCAAGCATCACAATATGCATTGTTCTATTGGCCTCTACCTTACAAGACAAACATGTCAACTGTGTTTTTGACTCAGTTTAAAGGAAAACAGCAATTTTTTGGAATAGTGCTCCATCCATCCATCCATTTTCTCTACCGCTTATCCTCATTTAGATCGCAGGTTTGCTGGTGCCTATCCCAGCTGACTTTGGGCGGGAGGCGGGGTACACCCTGGACTGGGCACCTATCAATTGCAGGGCACATATAGACAAACAAAGACATACAACCAGTCACACTCACATTCATACCTATTGACAATTTTAAGTCGCCAATTAAACTAACATGCATGTTTTTGGAATGTGGGAGGAAACCAGAGTACCCGGAGAAAACCCACGCACGCACGGGGAGAACATGCAAACTCCACACAGAGATGCCCAGCCGAGATTCAAACCCTGAACCTCCTGACTGTGAGGCCAACATGCTACCCATTCAGCCACCGTGCGGCCGGAATTGTGCTCATCATCCACAATTCTTATGTGAAACATGAACACATATCTACAGTATCTAGATCAAATCTAGATCTCATAATGCACGTCAGGGGACACGCCTATTATGATTATAAAGCCCTTTTAAAAAACCTCTTTTAGCGTTTTATATGCCTACTGTGATCATGCATTAACAAGTACATCCATGATTACACATAATACTTACATGATATTGCTAATTATGGCAGACTTTGTGTGGGCTGCCGCCATTGACGACTACTTTTGGACAAATGAGGAACCAGAACTATGGCTGGGGGATATATTGATATTATTTAAATATCTACATTTTGATTAAAAAACAATCTCAATATTAGTATATACTCGATTTCTCTTGTATCTTGATGCAAAGGTCTCACTCATCACTCTGCTGTGTATGTCAGCGCTCCTGAGCAGGGATCCTGCCCCGCCCTCTTTCTGTACATAAAGAAGGAGAGAAAAGGGGCAAAGCAGAACCCCCCATAAACATGCAGAAAGCAACACATTCCAGTGTTGCCAACTTGCCGACTTTCTTTAAAAAGTGAAAGTAAAGCTCCCGCTGCACACTGCATAGTGGAGATCCATGCATCCTCGGGGCGTGATGCCAGCGTGGTGGATTTTGCAGGAGTGAGATCTAAAACGTAAATGGTAAGTAATCTTCATTAAATCATTACCCATTACAAAACAGCCTCATTCAGACTCGGCCACTTACAATAAAAAATTTGGTTGTAATTATTATGCTGTCTAGACTTTGAGAGTCACTAGCCGAGATAAAATATTACAATTATTTTATTTTGATGAAACAATGGCCAATTTAAAATTTTAAACTAAGAACCAAATTTGTTTGTTGTTCTAAACTTTTTTGTTGTAGTTCTAAACCTTAATTACCTATGGTCATGAACAATGGGGAAAGAACGAGATCGCGGATAGAAGTGGCGGCAATGAGTTCCCTCCGTAGGGTGTCTGGACACACCCTAAGAGATAGTGTGAGGAGCTCAGGAGCTCCTTGACATCCCGGCTGGCTCCCTGGTGAGGTGTTCCAGGCATGCCCTGCTGGGAGAAGTCCCGGGGGAAGACCTAGAACATGCTGGAGCGATTACGTCTCACAGCTGGCTGGCCTGGCCTGTCCTCACGGTGGAGCTGGAGGAAGTGGCCCTGGGAAGTTTGGACTTCCCTACTGAGGCTGGTGCACCTGTGACCCGACCCGGATAAGCGTAAGCAAATGGAATGGGAATGAAACTTAATCAAGTTGTTTTTGCTCACTTTTTTGTCTCACCTATGATGTTCTGCTTTGTAAAAAAGTAAGTAGTGGAAAAAATGGACATGCAAACTACTCTTCTTCTTTTCCTTTCAGCCTCTCTTTCAGGGGTCGCCACAGCAAACCAGTTGCCTCCATTTAACCCTGTCTTTGTCGTGGAAAATAATGAAGCCAAACGCACCACTTTGGTAGCTGAGGAGAAAAGACTCCCCTGTTTAGTTGGCGCAAGAGAAGAGGATACAAAAGACAGAGTTAGATGGAGGCAATTGATTCACTGTGGCGACCCCTGTAGGGATAAGCTGAAAGGAAAAGAAGAAGATTCCTCCCTTTTGGGGGTCCCAAACCCCTAAACAACACAAACACATCTCTTCGACCTATATCGTTTCATCTTGTCCAATCCTGAATCACATTCATGAGTGAAGTTCATGGAGTCCGTGGTGCATACTTGTCCTGGAAAGTGGGTGTTGAGGGGAAAGTTTTTGGGCAGTGAGTTGTCCCTGAGTGAGGGCAAAGTGGGTTGTGAGCGCTGTTTCAGCTCACATTAATCACTGCCCAGAGGATTATTATGCCTCTGTAAGAACAGGGTTGGCCATGTCAGTCCCTTTATTCGATCACCCGCCGATGATCAGCACGCTGTCGACTAGAGGGACCCTTTGTGGTGAGGGGCTTCCTTCGCCGAGACAAGTTGGTGACTTGGCACGTCACATGTAGGATGAGGGCGCTTGTCTCACCTCTTTTTCATCGCCAGCATCCTGGATGGGCGATGTTTCCTCTCGGCTTGGCTCCCTCCTCGACTATGGCTTGTCCGGATGTCCCGTCTTAGCCGGCCTGGTCCCAATCAATGGATGCAGGCCAACTGGGTGGCGCCATCTTCGCTGGAACAATCCCTTACTATATCTAGTGGTGTACCTCATACTAGCCTGACCGTCAACTACTTCCTATGGTTTATGGATTACTATTGAGTATATGTACTGCCTGTATCTTCTTGATTTCTGTAACTTAGTGAAATATCCTAAAGGTGATAACATGACGATACTGAACAGAATATGTAACTCTTGCTACCCTAAAACATTGTTTAGATAACTGCTTTACTCACTGTATAGGTGTATAGTTAACCAAGGTTGTAGCCTAACTGAACTGCTGAGTATCTATGTACATGTGTGCGGTGAATATGTTGAATAACTGAAATAATATAGTTATTGATAATTACTGACTGATGTCGCTAAAATGTACGTGTGTCTAAATTGTTATTCAGTCCTACCAAGTCCATTGTCCTAATAGGTCAGACCAGTCCTCGGCATGGCGGGTTCCCAAGAAATAGTAATATTGTTCGTGGCGAGGCCTCAGCATATCGTGATTTTGGACGGCAACCATATTATTAATCATACCTCATGGCTTAGTGAGTCCTCTGAGTCCCTTTCATCCTTAAAGTCCTCCGGGTTGGGAAACAGGTCAGGCTGTTCAACCACCAGTTCAACACCACCGGGTGTCCGGGCGACCTGGTCTTCAACAGCAAAATCTTTGTTCTTGGGACATGGAATGTCACTTCTCTGGTGGGGGAGGAGGCCGAGCTTGTGGAAGAGGCGGAGACATTCCAACTAGATATAAGTGGACTCACCTCAACCCACAGTTTGGGCTCTGGAACCAAATTCCTTGAGAGGGGCTGGACCTTGTTCTTCTCTGGAGTTGCTGCAGTGGAGAGGCGGCGAGCTGATGTGGGCTTATTATTAGCCCCACGGCTTGGTGCCTCTGTGCTGGAGTCATCCCCAGTAAACGAGAGGGTTATTTCACTACGCCTTACGGCTGGGGAAAAGGTCCTGACTGTGGTTTATCAGTCTATCAGAGGGGTTCTGGAGAGCACCCCAGCTGGTGACTCCATAGTTCTACTGGGAGACTTCAACGCCCATGTGGGCAATGACAGTGTGACTTGGAGGGGCGTGGTTGGGAGGAACGGCCTCCCTGACCTGAACCCGTGTGGTGTGTTGTTGCTGGACTTCTGTGCGAATCACAGTTTGTCCATAACAAACACCATGTTCGAACATAAGGATGTCCATAAGTGCACTTGGCACCAGGACACCCTAGGTCGCAGGTCTATGATCGACTTTGTGGTCGTATCATCAGACCTGCGTCCGCATGTTCTGGACACGCGGGTGAAGAGAGGGGCTGAGCTGTCAACTGACCACCACCTGGTGATGAGTTGGATTAGATGGCGGGGAAGGATGCCGGACAGACCTGGTAGACCCAAACGCGTAGTGAGGGTGTGCTGGGAACGTCTGGCAGAATCTCCCGTTCGTCGAGTCTTCAACTCTCATCTCCGGCAGAGCTT
>QODF01000007.1:1196440-1298924 GCA_024372805.1 Oostethus manadensis | reverse complement strand
GGCCGCACGGTGGCTGAGTGGTTAGCACATTGGCCACACAGTCAGGAGATCTGGAAGACCTGGGTTCAAATCTCCGTTGGGCATCTCTGTGTGGAGTTTGCATGTTCTCCCCGTGCGTGTGTGGGTTTTCTCCGGGTACTCCGGTTTCCTCCCACATTCCAAAAACATGCATGTTAGGTTAATTGGTGACTCTAAATTGTCCATAGGTATGAATGTGAGTGTGAATGTTTGTTTGTCTATATGTGCCCTGCGATTGACTGGTGACCAGTCCTGGGTGTACCCCGCCTCTCGCCCAAAGTCTGCTGGGATAGGCTCCAGCATCCCCGCGACCCTAATGAGGATAAAGGGGTATAGAAAATGAATGAATGAAGGTTGTACACATTTTTCAGCCTTAACTTTTGCAAATTCACTTCCTTCCTGTTTGTTTCAATTAGTATTCCCGCTTTCAGCAGACCTTCAATGGCTTAACTTATCCCATTTTCCGCCTCCAATCTCAACCGGTATTGAGCGCGTCTCGGAAGTTTCACGTTCGGTTTAAGCTCTATCTTGATGGGATTGGCTGACTTCACTAGCCCTACGTCTGTTTTATGTTTTGCCCATAGATTTACTGGCACATGTTTGAGCATGTCTTGTTTCAAGTCACTTTCACCTTCACTGATTTGAGACATCTGTGGTGACTCGAATGGAGCGATGATGACTTCTTTAGGTTTTTAAATCATATGGTTGCCACACAAAATTTTTTTTTAGACTCATTTGGGGACGAGAAAATTAGGGCATTTTCAGTCTGTCTCCAGCGTGTTTTAGATGCTTCTTTCATCATTGGTCCCAAATCTTTTGCCGCAAAGTTTTTATTAACCAGCAGTGTTACATGTGGTGCTGAATTGTGTACATTGTACCATTTTGCAAGAAAAGGGTTCACTTTGACATTATAATGTATTGGGTTGTCAATGGCACTTTCAGGCCTTTTGTTTGTCTTTCCCATTCTTCTTTGAATATTTAACTACCCAATGGATCATAATAAACAGTGCAATGGTACTCAGACCGTGGTTTTGAAGCTTTCAGAAGTTGTGCAACAATGTATTTTTCCCACTTTTGGAATGCCTGGAGCACTGGTTCTGATACAGTATATCTCCTAACCAGTATACTTTTGTTTTTGGTGCCTGAACGTTCATCTGACAATTTTCCTCTGCTTTGTCAACTTTCGCTCCCTCAGGAGTACACCAAATGTTTACATTCAGCTTACATAATGCGTCTCTCCCTGGCAGGTTTACTGGCGTCTGTTCCGATACCAGAACTGGCAATGTAGTAACTACTGGTTCTTTTCTAGTTATTCCTGTTACTATTGGCATCTGACCTTCCCCTGCAGGATTCTCTGGGCACACCTGGTAGCTATGATTTGGAACTCCCCACGGGTTAACAGGACCGAAATGTTGTTGTTGTGAATTTGGGTCTTGACGCTGAGGTTGTTGATCTCCTTAGCCTCCCTCGACGCAGTTAGGTGCCGGCCATGGGTTAGTTGGACAGTTCTGTCGGGTGTGTCCAGGTTGTTGACATCCCCAACAGCATTTGGGAAAGGCTTGCATCGAAGGGCCTTGTTGCTGGTACCTCTGTTTCAGTCCGTCTTTTTGTGTCATCATTTGTCGGACTTGGTTTGCTCTCGGTTGCTGAGCATACACATTGATGACAGGTGGTGTTTGAACTAGCGGTACGGGTGGTGGAGCTTAAACCGGAGGTGGAGCTGGAGGTGGTAATACTGGTGCCTCCATACTTGGCTTTTCTTTCACAATCGAGCCTTAGACTTTCTTTTTGTTTTTGTTTGACAGTTCCCCAAGTTGCAACTGGGCAACTTTTCTTTGGATTTCTCTGTCTCTTCTGTCAGTCTCTGCTCGTCCCATCTGTATTTCCCATCTGTACCTCATGCTTGCAGAATTCTCTGTTTGACTTTGAAGTTAGTCCCACAACGTCTTCCAGTCTACTCTTTACTGGAGTTGGCATAGCTTGAACCACTGATGTTCTGAACAGCGTGGTCATTAGCGGGCTGTTGTCAACTTCTTCCTCTGTTTCTTGCTGCCACCTTTTAAGTTGACGGCTGATATATTCAGCAGGGTTTTCAATTTCGGTGAGTGGTTGCCCCTTTAAAGCCTTGGGATCAATCGTGATTGGATACTCCCTTCACAGTGTCCCCCGCAAATCTCTGCGATAGGGGTTAAATTCAACTCCGCCAGCTTCAGGGTTCTGCATCCACCTGTATCCACTTAGGTATAGCACATTTTCCATTGTTGGTATTCCCAACACTCGTGCCTACACAGCCTTGATATCTCCGAGCGCCAGTATTTTGCCCACCGTTTCTTCCTCAAATGCCGTTATCCATTTGCCAGCCCCCTCATGGATACCAAGCAGCCTGGCGATCAACCCCTCAAGATCAAATGTTTGCCACGGAATGTACTGTCCCTGCATTCCTTTTATCAATATCGGTAATTGGTGAGCCGGATCAGTATACCTCTCTGGAGGGTTTATGCCAGGTCTGTATCTGAGGTCATACTTTCTGTTTTCCTAATCATTTGCTGCAAACGTTAGACTTCCCCCTAATACTTCCCTCTCTTCTCCCTCTTGCATTATTACCCTTCTTTTCCCTGCTAGCTCACTACAAAGTCCTCCAGCCACTCCTCTATCCTTTTTCTCTTGCTTCTTTTCCTCCATGCCCTTACTTTGTACATATTTTTCATTGACTTCATCTATCTCATCGTCAACTAGCTTCAAATACCCACTATAGAGTAGCCAACCTCGTGACGCACTTTTCCTTTCTGCTGCGCACACACAAAATCACACCCAAACTCCCCCTTCACTGTACACCACATGTTCACTTCAGCACAAATAATTCTTGCAGGCAACTTTGCTACATTCAATATTAGTTAAACACAATTCCCCAAGGATAAGTACAGAGCCTCAAATAGTCTGTTTGTCCTACCGTTACGTTTAAATTAACCTTTTTACCAGCTTCCAAAATAAACCATAGGGATCATTCAAACAGGGCGGTTATTGTACGCAAGATGATGATGTTTTTAGCAGTTGCGACACTCGCTGTACAGTTTGTTTGGAAGGATTTCGCTATATACACTAACACCAACTTATCCTCAGCAGACTCTCTCATACAAGCTCGAACACTCTCAAGAGAATGAACAGAAAAACAGCTGGAGACTGGCAGACTATGACAATAATCAGCGCTGACACACACACACAAACACTCACCGACACAGACTTTTAAACTGTTGATTTAAGATATTTACAATTTTGTTCTACATACAACAAAATGACATACAAAAAAAACATCCAACTGATTGCTCAACACCTTGCTCCTTCAGTTGTTTAGTTGCATATGCATTAGTGTAATTCATAATTATTTGGCCCGCTTCACATAGGACTGCACGACTTTTGAGAGTTGCGTCACCAAGTACGCATATAGAAATGCTTTATGTGTGAGTGGACTTTTTACCTCTCTACGTCCGTGGTATTAATACACAAAATGATGAGGTTCTTTTTAGGAGAAATTTTAGCATTAATGCTCATTGACCACTCCCGGGCTACACCACGCTGTCAAACCAAATTGGTAAGTAAATCTTACCTGTTTTTGCCGGCTGTTGGTTTGAAGCCTGGTGTAGCCGAGGAGCGACAAGCATCAACGTCCTCTCTTCCAATCCTGCCGACAACGGCAATTATGTCGTGGAAAATAATCAAACCAAATGCACCACTTCAGTAGCTGAGGAGAAAAAACTCCCCTGTTTACTCGAACATGGCTTTTATACACTTCTGGCGCACACCACAATATGCACGTACTTTCCCTGAACCCTCTCCCAGGCAGGGCATGTTTTTTATACACATCTGGAGATCCTCAAGTTACTGAAAACACATTATATAACTAAGTGTTGTATAATTCATTATATAACTACCAGAGCATTTTGAGTTCACAATTTCACACTATCTTCTGCATCTTCTTCTCTCACGTCAACTACCTTCATGTCCTCTTTCACCACATCCATAAACCTACTATTTGATCTTCCTATAGGCCTCCAGCCTGGCAGTTCAAAACTCACCTCGTCTGGACACGATGAACCATCTCATTCTGGCCTCTCTGACTTTATCTTCGAAACCTCTGACATGTGCTGACCCTCTGATGTGCTCATTCCTGACCCTGTCTATCCTGGTGACACCCAAAGAAAACCTCAGCATCTTCATCTCTGCTACCTCCAGCTCGGCCTCCTGTCTTGTCCTCAGAGGCACTGTCTCTAAACCAAACAACATCGCTGATCTCACCACAGTTTTGTAAACCTTTCCTTTCATTTTAGCTAAAACTCTTCTATCACACATCACACCCGACACCCATCTACCCATTCGAGCCCGTCTGCACACGCTTCTTCACCTCTTTTCCACATTCTTCATTGCCCTGGACTGTTGACCCTAAGTACTTAAATCCTCCACCTTATCTCTTCTCCCTGTAACCTCACTCTTCCACTTGAGTCCCTCTTATTTACACACATGTACTCCGTCTTGATGCGGCTAACTTCATTCCTCTCCTTTCCAGGGCAAACCTCCACCCCTCAAGTTTCTCCTCCACCTGTTCCCTGCTTTCGCTACATATCACAATGTCATCCACAAACATAGTGCATGGAGATTCCTTTCTAACCTCGTCCGTCAGCCTGTCTATCACCATTGCAAAGAAGGAGGGGTTCAGAGCTGATCCCTGCTGGACTCCTCTGTCACACCTACAGCACACCTCACCACTGTTTTACAGTCCTCGTACATGTTCTGCATAATTCTCTGCCACTCCACACTTCCTCGTACAATACCACAGTTCCTCTCTGGGCACCTTGTCATAAGCTATCTTGAGATCTCCAAAAACAATTTTAATTTGAAAGAAACAACCTAGCATGCATATTTAAATTCACTTTGTGTAAAAAATATTGAGATATATTTTGTATATTGATATTCAACATAAATATATTGGCATATGAAACTTTTCACGGATTGTCTATAACGAACACCATGTTCAAGCATAAAGGTATCCACATGTGCATTTTGCACCGGGACACCATGGGCCGCATTTTGATGATTTACTTTGTGGTTGTGTCGTCGGACTTGCGGCCACATGATTTGGAAACTCGGGTGAAGAGAGGGGCGCAACTGTCTACTGATCACCACCTTGTGGTTAGTTGGTTACGATGATGGGGGAGGATGCCTGTCAGACCTGGCAGACCCAAACGCATTGTGAGGGTCTGCTGGAAACGTCTGGCAGAGTCCCCTGTCAGAAGGAGTTTCAACACCCACCTTGCTCTGATCAAGTTCCAAAGGAGGCAGCGGACATTGAGTCAGAATGGGCGATGTTTCGCCATTGTCGATGCGGCTGATCGGACCTGTGGCCGTAAGGTGGTCAGTGCCTTTTAATGGCAGTAATCCCAGGACCCGTTGGTGGACACCAGCGGTGAGGGATGCCGTCAAGCTGAAGAAAGAGTCCCATAAGGCCGTTTTGGCCCATGGGACTCTGGAAGCAGCTGACAGGTACCGGCAGGCCAAGCGGTCTGCGGCTCTGCCATTCACTGAGGCAAAAACTCGGACATAGGAGGAGTTTGGAGAGGCCATGGAAAACGACTTCTGTTGGATGGCTTCAAAGAGATTCTGGTCCACCATCCGCCGTCTCAGGAGGGGAAACCAGTGCACAGTCAACACGGTGTATGGTGGGGACGGTGTGCTGCAGACCTCGACTCGAGATGTTGTGGACCAGTGGAGGGAATACTTTGAAGTCTATACTCTCGACAGGGTCCTTGAGGGTGCATGGGAGTTTGCCCAACCAGTCTACATGTGTTTTGTGGACTTGGAGAAGGCATTTAACCGTGTTCTTCGGGGAATACTGTGGGGAGTGCTCCGGGAATATTGGGTATCGGACCAACTAATCCAGGTGGTCCGTTCCCTGTATGACCGGTGTCAGAGTTTGGTTCGCATTGCCGGCAATAAGTCGGACCAGTTTCCAGTGAAAGTTGGACTCCTCCAGGGCTTCCCTTTGTCACAGATTCTGTTCATGTACTTTCATGGACAGAATTTCTAGGTGCAGCCAGGGCGTTGAGGGGTTTCAGTTTGGTGGCCACAGGATTCGGTCCCTGCTTTTTGCAGATGACGTGGTTCTGCTGGCTTCATCGAGCCGTGACTTTCAACTCTCACTGGATCGGTTCTCAGGTGGGTGTGAAGCGGCTGGTATGAGAATCAGCACCTCCAAATCTGAGTCCATGGTTCTCGCCCGGAAAAGGGTGGAGTGCCATCTCCAGGTCGGGGATGAGGTCCTGCCTCAAGTGGAGGAGTTTAAATACCTCGGGGTCTTGTTCACGAGTGAAGTAAAGGATGGAACGCGAGATGGACAGGCGGATTGGTGCGGCATCTGCAGTGACGCGGACGCTGCACCGGTCTGTCGTGGTGAAGAAAGAGCAGAGCCGAAAGGCAAAGTTCTCAATTTACCGCTCGATCTACGTTCCTACCCTCACCTATGGTCATGAGCTTTGGGTAGTGACCGAAAGGACAAGATCGCGGGTACAAGCGGCCGAAATGAGTTTTCTCCGCAGGGGCGGCTGGGCTCTCCCTTAGAGATAGGGTGAGAAGCACTGCCATCCGGGAGAGACTCGGAGTAGAACCGCTGCTCCTCCGCATTGAGAGGAGTCAGATGAGGTGGCTCGGGCATCTGGTTAGGATGCCTCCCGGACGCTTCCCTGGGGAGGTGTTCAGGGGACGTCCAACCGGTAGGAGGCCTCGGGGAAGACCCAGGACACGCTGGAGAGACTATGTCTCTCAGCTGGCCTGGGAAGGCCACGCCATCCGCCGGCAAGAGCTGGACGAAGTGGCCGAGGAGAGGGACGTCTGGGCTTCCCTGCTTAGGCTGCTGCCCCCGCAACCCGACCTCGGATAAGCGGAAGAAAATGGATGGATGGATGGATGGATGAAAGTTTTTCCATATTGCCAGGCCTAAGCAGGACCTTATTTCGTTATCCACGTGTTAGCTCCTACAATAGTAATATCAATTTAGCTTGGTTAATATACATGTCAGTTATGTAAATGGAACAGTAGTTCAAGCAGTTTTTTCTTTGAATACACATAGTGGACAATAGAATTGAGACATTGCTATTAGACCTACAAGAAGTGAAAATGGAAGAAAATGTTAGGTGGATCACTGGGATTTTTTGTATATGCATCCAGAAGAAGGATATGTGATCAAATGTCACAGTCCGGATGTTGACCCACAATCATCCAAACATATCTTTATGGACTTTACGTTGTGCACTGTGGCACAGTTATGCTGGAGCAAGCAAATAGACTTCTTCTCCACAAATGGTTCCCCACAAATGTTTTGGGAAGGATAAGGAGGAACACTTTTGTATGTTTGACATAACACTTTTAAGTTCAACCTGGAAACCATTTGCTTGAATTTTGTGCTCGCCTTCCTAATGATAGAAAAGTGCTCCGGACACACAGTCTACAAAAATGCTTCCTTTCAGGGCGCTTGAGTGTAACAACCACATCATGAAAGGTAATCTCAAGTTCTCAAATCATTAGGTGCGTTTTATCTTTATTTACACACATCTGTACACACATACACACTCTGTTGAAATGAACTTGAACCCACAGCATATTTGTCAACTATGTGAAACACTACACTACCAATGTCACCTACTTATGTTAAACTTCTACACTATTTACACTATTATACTATTTTTCTATCATTTTAAGTAGCAGAGGTCCAACTCAAAGTGTATTGCCTAAAATTAGCCCTGCTGTTGGAATTTGGACAGTTTTAAGGCTTACTTCAATAAATGTTTATTTAGCCCATGTTAAAATATTTAAATAGTTTAAAATGGCTTTTTAATAAGTCTGGTTTGTCCCTGTATGCTAATGAGCTCAGTGTTTCCCACCCGATTGCAATCTATTTGTAGTGGTGGGTTGCGGGGTTGCACTTTGGGCTCCCCCGGTTTACATAATTCACCAGGAAGGTAAAGTGTTACCAAATGACACAGGACTGTCTAGAGTCTCAGTCTTCTTAGGATTATCGCTTGTCACGACTCCAGCTAGTGAACGGCTGGGATGCACACTTGTGGAGGTTTTTTGCATGCTTCCCGGTGGTTCTACACTTTCCAGTGCATGTCTGGATCTCAAATCCCACATGGATGCCAGCTTACCGAATAAATGCATAATGCAAGAAACTAGGGATGCTGTGATCAGGGTTTTACAGTGCCTAATCCGATACAGGACTGAAATCGTCCGATACGATACTGATACAGATCACATGATTGTTGTTTTGTGGGAGGACGCTGGCAAATATCTTGGTTGGGTCAAGATTCTACATTGCACAAAAGGTGATTGTCATTGCAAAGCGATAATCGGCATTTGCAGATTGCATGAATTTTCACCGACGATCGATCAGAGCAACCCTAGAAGAAACACTTTCTGTCTTTGATTTTTATTGCGTGCCGCTTCTCCCTCGATATGGCAACAAAGTCGCTGAATTGCCAACACTTATCCCTGCTGCTAGATCGTGCATGTAAGGTGCGTTAAGAAGCAGAGTTATGTTGTACATCCCAGCATTCCCATTATAATGTGTTTATGAGCAGGCAAAAGACAGCAGATCTATTCAGTGGGGGTCCAAATGTATTTGTGGCAGGCCGCCATGAATAAATGAATGCCTGGCAAACTCTGGAGCTGTGTTTGCCCCTGCCTGCAATTGCCAAACGTAATAGATGCCATGGGGCATTCATGGTGGGCTTGTCTAGTTGGGGGCGGGGTTAGAGGGGGTATCATGTCCATAAGGAAGGAGGTTTTTCTTTCATCATGTCATCATCTTCTAAAGCGACTGAGCAAAACGAGCAAATAAATGAGGGAGACGATAGATTTGTCCTCATATTTAGTGGTCATAAACAGACTCGAGGCACACGTATTACGGTAAGAAAGTCATTCCAAAGTGAATTTTGTATAACAGTGGACCTTTTAAAACCAAAAACCCTGTTGACTTTTTTTGCTCATTTTTGTGATGATAGCTTTGCACCCCTCAATGCAAGGGCAATCATTACTATACGTGTGTGACTGCAGATGATGGTACTTGAGGAGGACTTGAAGCATGCTGATGATTACAGGAGTACACGGTAATTATCCAAGGACAAAAACCACAACAACCACCAGCTTTCAACCATTCAGTGTCTAAATCAGTTATAGAAAAAATACACTTCAGGAGATAATGCTTTTGATAGCCAATAAGATGACGTCTTGAATTAGATAATAAGTCGTGGGTTCATCTGGTGCTGAAATGTTCCGATGACTGGTTGTTAAAATTAGCCAGCACCAGCAACATCAAAACACTTTGGTCCCATTAGGAAAACGGCCATTGTCCACTAGCGGTAATCGTCCATTTTGCTTTCCCCATTAGAGCACAAAGCAAGGGGAGGTAAAACAGTTTGCCCACAAATCTCCCTCTGTGTGCCAACTGGTTTACTCCACTTATTCAGGCTCCAGAAGCAAAGACCATCTGCTCATTTCAACTCCCGCCTCAAAACACTCAATAATGCGCATTCATCGCTTGCATTTGTGCTTTGCCAGCACATTATTTGACCAAACACTCAGTGAAAGTCCCTCCAAAACACATCCAAAGCAAGACTGACCGAGCCGTGAATGTGGCCGCTTTGAATAAGCCAGTCCTTGCCTGGTCTTCTCCTGGCGTGAGTTGAATGTCGCCGACCGACCAAAAGGGTGCTGGACAAAGCCAGAGTTGAGGTAGCAGCCAACATACAGACATGCTAAAATAAAATGATTAGGCCTTAGAAAAAAACACAAAACATAAATATTAATTATATAATATAAAATATATGCAGTACATACATTTTAACTATTCAATACTACAAATTTTGGTAGAGATTTGATGCCAAGTAAATACAGGGCCACTTTTGCTGATACCGACATATTTTAAGACCATTGAATCATTTTATGATTTTTGTTTTAAATTTGTTGATTGTGATTATAATCATAATTATACTACCAAAGTACAGCATAGTAACAAATGGCAAAGATTCCAGGGAAATATTTGTATCAACACACTTATTTATGAACCATTTATGTCAAACCTGTTTTTGGTACAGGACAATTTTGCTATAGTTAGTTTTTCGGCAAACATGCTCATCTCGGTCTTTGCACACTGTCTGGGATGCTGCTGACTCATGTCCATGTGATTTTTAGTGCAACTGCTAAGTAATAATCATATAATGTCAATAATGGGACCGAAAAACATTGCGATTGGCAGCAGTTTGATAAAGGCGAGAAACGCCATTGAATTTAATGTTCCTTCATTGTTTATATTTATTCCGTTTTAGACTCGATTTTGTTCCCTGAATGGGTCGCACCATGGCCGAGCGGTTGGCATGTTGGCCACAGGAGATCTGGAAGACCTCGGTTCGAATATTCACTTGGGCATCTCTGTGTTGAGGACTGGATTGTGCCACTGAAGTGGGTTCGAATATTAATGCATGGTAAGTAGAGTACTTCTGTTAAACACACGCGTCATTTTCAGTTTTCAATTAGTAGAAAGTTGGCTGTTTTTGTATCAAAATAGGTTACAAAAATAGTAGCAAAAACCCAAAATACTCAACAACCACCCCCCATGTAATCAGAATGGTACAATCTTGATCACATGACATTTTTATGTGATTCAACAGTGAGACTGACAGACTCTTCCGAATCGTCGACTATTGTATGTAAATATAAATATTTAAATATATACACATATATAAATACTGTATATACAATGTATACAATACATTTCAACAACACACCAAAAAACACATATATTTGTAGTGAAATGAACGGAAAAATATTGATCTTATCACATTAGTATTGATCAGATATCGATATTTAGACACCTTTACTTGGCATTACCGTTTAATAGATTGAAGTGCAGAGCCAAATAAACACTTTAATCTTTGTGTGAATATTAACATCCAGCTGTCTGTGGAAGAATATACCAGTTGGTTTGTGTGCTTGACACCCACAAATAGACCAAAGTCATGGCGGGGCAGAGGCAGCAATGCCCCCAAAATCTCAACACCAGCTCAGTAAGCACCTTTTGTGTTCGCCCACTTATACCACAGCCATAGAAACACATCACACACACACATCAATATGATGATGTAGTTCAAACAGCCGTTGGTTTGAACAACAAACCTGGAGAAGATTTTTCCTCAGATAAATGTTAATCATTTTTACTTTATTCTGATTGGCTAAGAGAGCTCCTTAATGGACCAAATGGAGTAATTTAGATAAAACATGTATTTTTATCAATAAAATTTACAAAAGTAACATCTCAAAATTACATTTCTTCATTATGGTTAAATATAATCAGTTTAAAATGGCATTTCCCCTTTCCAGTGAATGTAATTTGCCCTTTTTAATGAGCAAACTTAATCTCATTCTAATCCAATGGACTTGCACGGCGTGCGGGTTGGAATACAAAACCTGCTGTTGTGCGAGAGTTTGGTGTGCTTGGCATCAATGCCGTCCCCCTTATGGGGTGTTGGCTGGCCCGGACAACACGCCTCCACAGTGCCAGGCTGTCAGGGGGCCAAGGCCGAGCAGCAGCTGCCGGCCCAAACCAGTGGGCACTAATTGAAGCAGCCGGAGGGAGTCCCGTGCTGCCCTGGTCCTCCCACAGCCTCAACCCTACACCCCTCATCCACCAAACAGACACAATGCCCGTCTAATTATGAAAAATTAGCCAAAAGCTAATCTCCCATCTTTGCAATCAAAGATGTGCCACGGCTGCCAGTAAGATAATAACTCATTAGCAATGTTCTGCTCAGATAAACGGGGTTCCTTTTGAGGGAGACTCACCTTTTTGTCTGAGCAAAGATGGCGTTTTGCACTTGTTTAAATCTTAAAGATGAACATGCAGTAATGTCAGTTTGAAGGGGGCCTGATATGATTTATCAACTTTGCTTAAATATGTTATATTGTTTGTTATTACTGTATGTTTTACATTGTTCAATTTTTGAAAGCAAACGGTGCATTCGCAAAAATTACATTTATTGTTCATGGCGCCACCCGTGACAAGCGAGCGCTGCTCATTCTCGTTTCCTGAAGTGACACCTCTCAGCTAAAGCCGAGTAAACAAACGCTTCTCGAGGTAGATTGTCAACTTGGTTCAGTATATTTTTCATCAACATAGTCGTCATGCCACAATGTTGTGTTGCTGCTGGATGTTCACAGTTTCTGAGTGAGTTTTTTATTTACAAACGAGACAGGTTTAAGTGCGGAGAACGAGAGACGGATGGACGCCCACCTTAAGGTCTTTTTTTTGCAGTGATCATTTCACTGATGATGGAACACTTTTAGGAGAACCATTTGGCTTGAAAGTATGGTATAAACACATTTTGAAAAAGGATGCTATTCCGTCAGCAAAATAGTACGGGCAGGTAATCAAGGAAAAAGGTAAGAAGGACGGCAAAGTTGCCGCACAACAGAGTAAGTGATGTCTTTTTACATAATGTCTTCTAAACGTTATTTCATTATTGCGACAAGACTGTAAAGCATTATGCAAATATTTTTACAGTGATATTTATGTTTACTTGTAGGACTATAAAGACCCCTTTATGCTCATTAGGTAGCCAATTTAAAACGAAAATTGGAGGATAAACAACTGTAGAGCAATTTCACTCAGGATTGTGTGTTTTGAAGGCGACCGATCTTCATCTCCATGTCTTATGACTTAGGTCCATGTTGTGCATGTTTTTCATCTCCAGATGTTCTTTCAGTCTTTGTTCCGCAAAAACTATGGACTTATTGCTCAAATCTTTGCTGTAATCACTGCAAACATCCTCAGTCCCGCTACGTTTGTGTAGCTGAGAAGTGTCACCCCGAATGGCGTCACGTCCGGAAATGAGATTCAACAGCGAGAGCTCAATTGTCACGGGTGGTGCCATGAACTGTACACATAATTTTTGCCAATTTATCGTTTGCTTTCAATGACATGCTCTCAGCGATGTAGAACATAAACAATAGAAATTCAAATTGATTTCAAATTCAAATGCACATTTATTTATTTTGTTGATCAGTCATGTCAGGGACACTTTAATGTAATACACGTTACTTCCGGGGTGTTTTGGCATTCACGTAGTGTAGACTACAAAGCTACTGTATCTGTGCGTTCACAACAGGTGACCTAACCCTAACCTAAATGATGTCATCAGGTCTATACATCACCAGCCAAATCAAGGTCCTGCCTCAAATTGTAACAAGGCAAGCTGAAGTGAACCAAAGCCTGCAGGTTTGGTTGAGCCATGCAGTGCTGAAAATGTCTCTTGTCTCACAGAGTGGCTCACTATTCAGGTGTCTGCAGTTTGTTTGCATTTCCAGGGCTCTCCTTGAATGCACCGTTAATACGCCGGCCTGAAATATTGATGCCGTGTTTTGTTTTCATTTTTGCTGTACTTGAGAGGCCATCTGGACAGGTCGCCCTTTCTCACGTTAAATATTCATTGGCCCGATGAATGTGACCATGGGAGAGCAAAAGAGGGTCATTTTGTAACGTGAGAGGGGAGAGTAGGGAGAGGCGGGGGGGCTGAGCAGCATTCAACAATAGCGTTTTCTAACAGATGGATGATAGTGTGTGGAGATATAGTTCAGTGTCATAGTAGAACTTGATATCGGATTATGTTCAGCCCAGCCTATAAATACAAAAGTATTACATGTGGTCACATGAATAATGAATTTGACGTTATTCTGATGACATGCGTCTAATTTGTTGTGGTTTTGCAGAATGCCATACAGCAGCAGCAGATCATGTTCCTCCAGTGGGCCAATTAAATAAGTTCCTTCTGGCCAACTCTCACAAGAAGTGAAGCTTTTAATTAGAAGAGAAATGTCCACATAGCAAGTGCAATCAGGAGAACATATTTAATAAGCTCAAAAACAAAGTGGTTAGTAATGGTCCAGCGCGCCAAACGGTTTCCCTTTGTTCAGCAGTAGTAATAAAATGCTCCGTCCTCTGAGTGTGCAGCCACTAAATTCCTCCAAGATCCTTACTCCAATCCTTACTAACGGCTTTTTTTTTAGTACATTGCCTCTTAATATTTAATGGAAGCCTATCAATTATGAAGAAAATCTGCAGCTGAACACTCATTAAGAGGAGGGGTGGTTGCTCAGAAGCAATGGCATGTTCTGTCGCTTCTGTGGTGTCCGTAACAGGACACCCTGCTCTGTGACAGTAATATGGTGGAAAGTAAATAAGACAGTGGGCGCAGGGATCTTTGTTGTGGGGGCTGCCACAAGCGTGCTACAAATCCAAGTGTTCAATAATGCAGCCTGACACGTGTCTCGGCTGTTTTGCTACCCAGCAGCCCTTACATGCTGGCGTCCTTGCTTGTGTGCGTTACAATGTACAATGGATCCTTAAAAGTCCAACACAAATGGTGTTTGCAAGACTTTCCAATTTCAGATCTCAAAACGTGTGTTCTTTAAAGAAACAATATAAATCAAGTGCTGCTCAATATCTGTGACTCAAACTCTCAATTTATAAAACTTGTACAGGCAATGTTGTAGTATAATGGTATCATAGCCACCTTACTGATTTCTTTCTTTTTTTTTTGCATGTTTGTCACACTTTCTGTAATGTTTAAGATCATCAAACAATGTAAATATTAGTCCATGACAACACAAACACAAAATGCAGTAAATGAAACTTTTTATTATTAATGCAAAAAATCTGCATACTTGACCATTTTGAAATGTACTTTAGCAAGATAAAATTATCTGTATACAGTATATATTAGAAGTACACCTGAAGTATACTTTTATATTTACATACATTTTTATATAAATGTTTCATAAACATTGTTTATGAATGTAAAATTTAATAAAACAAAAAAAATACTTGCCTTATAGTGAAGTATACATAATAAAATTAACTTTAAGTATACTAGTTTTTAAAAAAAATTCATCCTTATTTATAACTTTAACAACAACTAGTTGTTGAATAGCTTTTCAATGATTTGTGAAAATTGTCGTAATAATGAAACGGTAGTTTGTGAATCAATGTTTGTCTCCATTTTGGAAAATTAGCACTACTTTAGCAAATTTTTATATTGTTTTGTAAATATACTAACCTGACAAATTACTGATGAACACCAGCGGTTCTGCAATATCATGCAATATTATCGTTTTATTTTTCAATTCCATTAGATAGGTACTACAATCATCTAAAGTTTTTGCTTTACAATTTTTGACTATATTCACTTTTTGTAACATCACTGAGGAACACGGAGTGGGGGTTCCTATCTATAATTGAATTACCTTTCCCCACCGACAAGAAATTTACAAAGTAGTTATTAAACCTTCCAACCGCCTCATTTTTTGGCATTTCCATCTGTTAAATATTGAGGGTTATCTGCTTTGTAAATACCATTCCTGATAATATTGTTTCGGACGCTCCATGTTGCTCTAATGTTTTTATTTTTGTCTAGTGATTGACTATAATAATCTTTCTTACACACCATCAAAATGTTTAATGTGATTTGTACATACCTTTTTTCTGCTTTTTTATTTTTTTTTAAATTATAAATCTCCTATAAAATGTGTTTTACGTCTTAAAGGCATTTTTTCATCCATGGCTAATTAGACAAAATTAGACAAATCTCTCAATGGGCATTGTTAGCGTAGACAGTTCTACTGTAGCTAACTATTACAATATTGGGTAATAGGAGTGTAAAGGTCACTGTATGGGTCTTATTTAATGTCTGGATGGCTCTTATAAATGTATTATAAATAAGGATTCCTATTTGTGGGAAATTTTAAGTTCTCTTATAGAATAATAAAGTATCTGCAATTTTAATTTGCAGCGTAAACCTCAGCCTCGCTCAAAACAATCATTGACCTTGCACGGCCAATTCTCCATTTTTAGGGAACAACATCAACACAGCTGGACACCCTTAAAGTTTGTGTGTTTACGTCTGTTTGCTACCTTTCCACCTTGAGGCTAAAAATAGATTTGGTGCGTCCGGCTGGGATCAGTGCAGTCATCTTTCTCTGTGAAGGACACAACTGTGTCTGAAGTTTTGGGAGCAGGGAGGGGGTGGGGGGCGGGGGGGGGAGACAGGGGGAAGGAAGCTGTGACTACCGTGTGACAAGCGCCCTGTTCCTTCCTCCCAGGCCTGGGAAACAGGAAGTGCTACACACAAGGCATTATTGTGATGATGAGGAAATGCAAGGTCCTCTAAAATAAGAGCCTCAATCTGGTTGTCAATGACAGGAGACTGTCCTCCACAGAGACCCCCCACCACTGCCAACACACCTCCACTAGTGAGGGATGCAGCACTTGAATTATTTTGTGTTTGAGCGCAACAATACAAGTAGGAAAATGTCTGTAGTTACATCAGTCTTGTTCCACAATGGCTCCAGCATTATACAGCACGAGTAACAACATTTCAAAGGGTTAAAGGGGGAATATCGAGGGGCCAGAGGGGGGGAAGTTTGTGTTTCACAGACGTTGAGGAGGAGCTGGTTGCTAAGAGAGATGCAAGGCTTTGTAGTGGGCCGCCTCCCAGTTAATCAAAACCCTACTTTATCTGTTTCATGGTTTCAATTAGACAGCTCTGGAAAGGGCCCAAGCCTCTGCATGCAGATAACCATGGCAGCTCATTGGCAGTGCAGGCTGCAGCCACGGCCTGCTGTTTGTTGTTCGTGCCTTTTTTTCTTTTTATTTTCCTTCCTTCCTTCTTCTTTTTTATTTTTTTTTTTTTTTTTTTTTCTTTCTTTTTTATTTTGTTTTTTTTTTTTTTAAATTATTTTGTTTTTTTTTTTTTTTTTTTTTTTTTTTTGTTTTTATTTTGTGTTTTTTTTTTTTTTTTGTTTGTTTTTTTTTTTTTTTTTTTTTTTTTGTTTTTTTATTTTGTGTTTGTTTTTTTTTTTTTCAATTAATTTATTTTTTATTTATTTTTGTCTGTTTTTTTTTTTTTATTTTTGTCATTTTTTGGGTATTTATTCATTCTTTTTTTTTATTTATTTTTTTTTCATTTTATTTTTTTCTTGTTTTGTTTTTTTATTTTTTCTAACAATTTCTTTTTTTTTAATTTTTAAATTTTTTTTTTATAATCATATTTAACATTCAGCCTGTACTCATTACATAACTCAAAACAGGCATAATAACAACGAACAAACACAGGAGCACACATGCATGACTGGAAATAAAGTTCTTTAACTGGCCTTGCGTATGTCGAACAAAAGACAATATTTACTGCCATCTAATGGTTAAACTATGGAACCACAAACTGGAGTAACTGGTACCCAGCTGTAGTGTTGTTTGAGGTCTGAGCAGGAAGTTACTACATCAATCCCAAAGATTATGATCCTCCCACTTCTCCCTCTCGTGATGTGTGCTGGTGATGTCTAAACGTGGGAGCCTGTCCTCACTCACTGATTGTTCCTTCCCAAAGTGCCTTCCTCGATCCATCACTCCCATCAGTAGTGCTGTGAATCCTCTGCCTACACCCAGAGAGAGGGGACTGCTGACAGGTATCTGCCTCTTGGGGTCAGACCATGTCCTTGAGACCGGATCTTGAGGGGCCTCATTAACAGAAGCAACATCACTGACATCAAAGAGGTTCGTGGTTGGATGCTTTTGATCCATTTCCGGTGCTGGTGATTCTTCAGTGCATTTGTGCTCCTCTTCTACAGGTGTGGTCTGGGTTGGGGACCCAGTTTCAGAACTGAAGCGAGCCAACAGTCCCTTGTCTGTGACTGGGTAGTGTTTTGCGGCACACTCCCGACGTTCAAGCCACATCTGCTCTAGCTGCCTGAGCTCTGTGGGTAATTCAAATACGCTCTCCTGTGGAAACAACATTTTACTATACAGGTACATGGTACATGATACAAGACGTCACATGTAACCTTTTGGAGTCAAGGGTAGGATTTTTTGCTTTTGCAAACTTTTGTGTTTATAGTTTACCTTAAAAACTTTATGTTTCCTTTTCTTCAGTACAACCTCATGTATGTCTGTAGAGTTACCTTTTTAGTTTGAGCGTATTAACACATTGGGCCTAATATTACCTGAAAAAAGTGAAGTAAATTTGTATTTTTTATTTTTGTTATTAGAAAAAAATCTCTGTATAATGTATTATTCAACAACGTATAAAAATAAATCAAATTTATTAAAATACTGAGCTAATCCTTTTATTCATTTTCCATACCGCTTATCCTTAATTTATTTTGAAGTCATAATGTAAGTCTCCACGTCAGTTGGCCACTAGATGGCATTGTTGGCAACCAAACTGCTTGCCGGATTTACTTTTGCGTTCAGAACAGGTGCTAAACATGATGACACAATGACAAAATCTTGGCAAATATTGACCATAAGTGTTTAGGTTTTATTTCACCGATTTATACCATTCAAACTCAAAAGACCAAGAATGGGGGTTAGGTGGTGGGGGCACTTTGTCGAACATTAAGAGAAAGCCTTGTGTTGGTATTATTAGAGCAATAAGATGATTAACTATTTTTTATTAGATTAACGGTTTTTATATTAATTTATCATGATTATTCACCATTTGCAACTATGTCTGAAATATGCCCAAGTCTCTGTATTTTAATTAAAAAAGATGACTGGCGACCAGTCCAGGGTGTACCCCGCCCCTTACTCCCAAAGTCAGCTAGGATAGGCTCCAGCGTACCCGCGACCCTAATGAGGATAAGGGGTATAAAAAATGAATGAATGAGGATGAATGACAGGATTGGATTAAAGATACCACACACATGTAAGAATCTATTTACCAAACACTAGTTTCTTTAATAGTACCAGGACATTAAAATTACACTTGATATTATGGGCAATTAGGGGTTGTGTTCAAAGACACCACAAAATTTAAGTTGAATTTATGTTTAGAGTGTATTTTCTGGGATTTCAAAGCATACTTAAATTCAATTATACTACCACATTAAGAGTTACATAGTGAGTGATAAGAATATCCACTTACTGTTTTTCTTTGTATTTCTATTGATTTAGACCACACATACACACATTATACAATATACTCTATATTGGAGTGACTGTGAATGCATCGCACAGTTGTCTGGGCTACATTTACACTGCAGGGTATGATGCCCAATTTGGACTTTTTGTTCAAATCAGATTTTTTATATGGTCTTTCACATTGCTCTCCAAACCATTAAAAATAACGCAACCAAAGTATTATTTAATTTTTTTTTTTTTTTTTTTTTTTTTTTTTATTTTTTTTTGTTTTTTATTTTTTTTTCTTTTTTTTTTTTTTTCTATTATTTTTTTTTGTTTTTTTTGTTAATTTTTTTTTTTTATGTTTTTTATTCTATTATGGTTTTTATTTGTAAATGGTTTTTTAAATTTTTTTTATGTTTTTTTTATTTTTTTTTTTTGTTTTTTTTTTTTTTTTTTTTGTTTTTTTTTTTATTTTTTGTTTATTTTTATTTTTTTTGCTTTTTTTTTTTTTTTTTTTTTATTTTTTTTTTTTTTTCTTTTTTAGATATATTTTTTTTTTTTATGTATTTTTTTTGTTTTTTGTATGTTTTGTTTGTTTTTATATATTTTTTTTATTTTTTTGCTTTTTTTTTCTTACTGAGACTTTAAAAATTTACTTGATGATGTAGGCAGTCATGGAAAGACATGGTTTATTGTGCAAAAAGTACTCACTGATGTAGGCAAAAATTCTTCTTTCCATCCAAAAATTATTTTTATAAGTTGTTATTGAAGCAGCCTTCAATAAAGTCTCACCACTCCACCCACACGCACCTTGGAATAGACGTGGCAACAAGTTGTCTACAAACTTCCATACCAAAATTATTGTCCTCTTTCTTCTTTATCTTATACACAGAATCATTAGGTTAGAAAAAATATTCGCTCCCTTTGGACAAAATCCTTGAAATTGCCACAAATGTGTTAAGGACACCATGCTAGTAATGTGCAGATTGATACTAAAATATCTCTAATATATTATAATATCAATACTAAAATAGCTCTTCATTCGCTAAAGTCAATTCTGAAATCAAAATAGTGATACTACGGCAACCACAGCTTTTGGAGAATATTTAGCCTGTTAGCTTCCTGTCACGAGCAAACTATTGTAATTAAAGAGAGAAGAGACTTGTTATTGCAGCTGGAACTAATCAATGTCTGATAAAAGTCACTATATCCGAAATCAGAAGACAAAGCATCTACAGAAGTGGGCTGTCTTCTCTCTGAACGAGTCGTATACACACAGTGTATGATGTACTACCAGCTGACCAATCACATACGGATTAGTCAGCGTTGCCAGAGGTCAAGGATGTTTTTGGAGGTGCTGGTCACGCTACACACAGAGACTGAAGGCTTTGCTATACTTCAACATCAAAGAGCTACAGTCAGTGAACAAAGAAACTGAAACTACCAAATGCATGAACAGAGTATGTTGAGAATAACAAAGCATAAACGTGTATTCAAGGTTGAAAATGCATGCAGTGTACAAAAATGTGTACTTGTTGGGAGGCATGAAAAATGTATGAGAAGTTGAAAGTTTAAAGTTTTCAAAACATAGCTCTGAAATGCCAAATTGCTACCGATTGTTGTTTTTAGAAAAAGGGCTCTCACCATATTTATGCTCTTCAAATCATCAAGTGGGTACTGGCTGTTAGTAAGGTAGGTGTCCACCAGGGTCATGTAGTCAGTCAAAAAAGTATCCAGCAACACCAGTCTGAGAGGCTGCAAGTGAATCACTGATAGTGCCATCACCTTCAGCAGGGGTATGGGACACGGACGCTTGTACCACATCTCTGTTTCCTCCTGCAAAAAACACACTGACATGTAGTTGACATATTCTTAATAAAAACTGCGTTCTCCTCCATTATACCTTTGTCAGCTGGGACTTAGTCTTCAGTGACAAGAGCTGAGAGGAGGGCACCTTCAAATGGAGGCTCACCACCTCCTGAAGAGTGCTCACTCTGTCTGGAAGGAAGCCTCCTGTCTGGGAGTGGAAGCACATGACATCTGCCACCTTGGACAAACAATGTGAAAGAGTAATGAAGCTTGATAATATGAAGATATAATGTATATACAGTATGTGGAAACGTGTTTGCCCCCTTCTTCATTTTTTTTAAATTACACTTCAATGTTTCACATCAAATAAATTTAAATATTAGTCAGTGATAACACAACTGAACACAAAATGCACATTCAGTAAAACATTGTGGTGGTAGTGTGAAGGAAGCCTGTTTTGCTGCTTCAGGGACCCGGAAAAAGTGCTGTGATAAATGGAAACATGTATTTTGCTGTCTACCAAAAAATCCTCAAGGAGAACTTCCGGCCATCTGTTCGTGACTAAGCTGAAACCAACCTAGGTTCTCCAGCAAGACAATGAGCCAAAAAACACCAACAAGTGCTCCTCTGAATGGCTGAAAAAAAAACACAAAATGGTGACGTTGGAATGGCCTAGTCAAAGTCCTGACCTGAATCCTACTGAGATGTTTTGGCATCGCTTTAAAACATGGTTTGTGTTGGAAAACCCTGCAATGTGGCTGAGACATTGAAGTTCCAATAATGCAAAAAATAATAAATCAGGAAGGGGCAACTACACTACTCAAAAAAATTAGAGGAACCCTTTTTAATCAGAGTATAGTAACCTATCACTCAAACTTCTGGGATATTAATCTGGTCAGTTAAGTAGCAGAGGGGGTTGTCAATCAGTTTCAGCTGCTTTGTTGTTAATGAAGTCAACAACATGTGCATCTGAGGGGCAACAATGAGCCAGACCCCAAAACAGGAATGGTTTTCCAGGTTGAAGCCACTGACTCCTCATCTCTTTTGGCTGATTTTTTACTGACTTTCTACTGCTGTAGTTTTTCATTTGGCTTGGATCAACATCTCTGTTGATAGCATGGTGCGGTACCTGTACGCTACAGAGGTTGCACAAGTAGTCCAACTTGTCTTAGATGGCACATCAATACATACCGTTGCAAGAAGGTTTGCTGTGTCTCCCAGCACAGTCTCAAGAGCATGGAGGAGATTCCAGGAGACAGGTAGTTACTCCAGGAGAGCTGGACAGGACCGTAGAAGGTCCTTAAACCCTCAGCAGGATCGGCATCTGCTCCTTTGTGCAAGGAGGAAAAGGATGAGCACTGCCAGACCTTCAGCAGGCCACTGGTGTGAATATTTCTGACCAAACAATCAGAAACAGGCTCCATGAGGGTGGCCTGAGGGCCTGACGTCCTGTGCTCTCTGCCCAGCACCGTAAAGCTTGATTGGCATTTGCCACAGACCACTAGAATTGGCAACTACTCCACTGGCGCCCTGTGTTCCTCACCAATGAGACCAAGTTCAACCTGAGAACATGCGACAGACGTAAAACGGTCTGGAGATGCCGTGGAGAACGTTATGCCGCCTGCAACATCATTCAGCATGACCGGTTTGGTGGTGGGTCAGTGATGGTCTGGGGAGGCATGTCCCTGGAAGGACGCAGAGACCTCTACAGTTTAGATAATAGCACCCTGACTGCTACTAGGTATCGGGTTGAAATCCTTGGACCCATTGTCAGGGACGTGAGGGCCACACAAACTGCTGAATCATTTTGAGTTGCTACAATGACATTTTGGCAAAATGGACCAGTCTGCTGCATCATTTTTTCACTTTCATTTTTAGGGTGTCTTTGATTTCCCCCCTCTGAGTTAAGTTGTCACAAAGTACGTCTCCTCTCTTACTTGCGCACTGCAGGTATTTTTTTTATTGCCATTTATACAGTGACATCTTTGCATAAGAGTGTCCCAACTAATGAGTGTTGAGTGTGTGCGTTGAACTGCTAGCTGAAATCTAAATCTATAAAAACCTAAAAATCAAGTCACCAGGAAAGATTTTCAACATCAGTAAAACATATGTGCATTATAGCAATCTAACTGATCTTTTGCCATTCACATTAAACATGCAAAAACTGTGGGGCTTCTAACTGTATCATTTAAAAAAACAATAAATCAATGGCTCGTATTTCCAAAATGTATATCTCTTTACGAAAAGTGTAATTATTTATAAATTATTTTAATGTAATTTTTGTGTTCTTTTCTGTTCTTTTTTGCAGCAGATGTTGCAGCGGGCATCCCTTATGACTGAGGGCCCTCGTCTGTGTGGTAACTGCTGGGTTTTTCAACAGGACAACGCTGCAGTTCACAATGCTTGCTTGACTAAGGACTTCTTCGGGGAGAATAACATCACTCTTTTGGACCATCCTGCATGTTCTTGTGATTTGAATCCCATAGAGAACATTTGGGGATGGATGGTAATGGAACTTCTTTTGTTTTGGTTTGGAGAGTTTTTTGTTATTTTTTTTGTTATTTTTTTGAGTGATGGTCTTAAACTTTTGATCAGCTAATGAACATCCTATTTCACTTCAATTGTTATTTTCAATAAATTTCTTTTTCAAAATGCTTTTTGTCACACTGTCCTGCTGCTTTTTGCATTTTTCAACTGGTCTTATAGTGTGTGTGTGTGTATATACACACAGTATGTATATATATATATATTCCTATAAATTTTGTATGTGTATATATATATAGTACTATATATATATATATATATACACACACATACACACAGTATATAAACATACAATATATATATATATACATATATATACACACACACTGTACAAATATCCATACACACACACACACACACATATATATATATATTTATACTCCCCTTATACCTGTGTGTCAAAGACATTCGTCAGCTTTATTCCAAACTGTGTCATAAGGCATCCCGCAATAGCTCTGCAGTCATGGATTACCTGCATCATGTAACAAAATTAACAGAGGCATGACACAAATCTGCAAGACTAAACACAAACGATGCTCACCTTCAGTATGCACTTATTCTCGAGAATCATGGAAAGGCCATTTTTAAAGGCCCGCGCTCCAAGTAACAGGATGTCAAATAGATAGACCTTGTTTTTCGTGGCAATCTAAGAGAAAAACAGACAACATCAAAAAGATATAACAAATGTAGCCTTTAACCTTTAAATTATTTATTAAAAAACTAAATACTATAATGCCCTACTTTCATACAATACAAGTGCCTGAAATGAGCAGGATATGCCCATCTTTACATCATACAATTAGGAGTTCAATGTAAATTTTCTGGAAAAAAAGATGCCTCAAAAGTCACACAGAAACTTGCAAATTACTCATCATCATGCATGATGTTGTGAGACTTTACCGAATTAACACAATAAATCAATTTTTATTAGCTTTGTAGTGATGACAAAGTTGTCCCCTGTTCATTGTGGTTCAAACATCACTCCTTCACTCTATTACTTTTTTTTTTTGAATGGCCACTACTTTGTGTTTGCAGAATTAGAACATTTTACATATTCTTGGCCTGAATGACTAAAGGAACTAAAATACAAATACAGGTCCAGGGATTAAACGATGTTAAACTGAAGTCTACACTGGCCACTAGGTGTCACCATCAGTTTAATTATTGCAGTTTACAGGTACAATAATAATCATTGTCGTCATCAGCATCATAATAAAAGGTACTATTGTGTCCTTACTACAGCTAAAACTCAACTCTGAATCTCCAACTTCACTTCCTGTCCACACATCCAGAAGACATTTATAGAAACACACACAAGCGTGGGTCTTATTTATGATTTCAAAGCAAGGACGTAATGTACACTACACCAGTGGTCCCCAACCTTTTTATCACTGCGGACCAGTCAACCTTTGACAAATTTGCCACGGCCCGGTGGTGGGCTAGGGGTCTGTTATAAGGGGCGGGTGCTGAAAGTGCTAAATATTACTAAGGAAAAAGAGATTTGAACTCACTATAATGCCAAATCAATACAGCTTTCCACCATTTCCATTTACTGATGTAGTGGCCAACAGTTATTTCTTCTGTCCTGTTTTTTTCTTTCAAAATACTCCAGGGGTTTTTCTCAAAGTGCCAAAGCAGTTTTGAAGGCTTCATTCCTTCATTAGAGAGCCATTCTCTGCATATTATGCAGAGCATGGTTGTACAGAATGTGGGTATCACCTCTGAGATAAATCCATTTTTCAAGTAGGACTCCTGGTATTGTCTGTTAAAAGCTTTGTCTTTTAGGAGTCTCTTCCCCTGTTTCTTCATTAAGCCATTTCTGCTTTGAAAAGAAACTTTCCAAAGATGTTTGTTTCTTAATCCTTTTTCTAGCTCATGGAGACGAGTTACATATTGGCGCTGAAGTGACTGAGACATAACTAAGAGAATCTGGTCATTTTTCAAAATAAAAGTGCCGTCAGAATCAAATCATATATATAGTACGACAGAAATAGTTAATTATTTTGATCGTGTGGCCCAATATCAAGTGGTCCGCGGACTGAACCGGTGGTTGTGAACCATTGCGCTACAAAACTCAGTCAAAATAAGTACATAACTTCTTGGGTTTTACTGTATAGCATTTAATTACATGATTAAGTATGATGCCTTCATTAATCCCCATCAGTCAAGGGTTAAAGATTGAATCATTCATTCATTTTAGTTTTATTTAGTCATCTACAGAGGATATTATTTTTATCTTTGTATGACAGCTCAAATTGTTACACTGTTACATAAACTCTTGCTTGGACAGTTAATAAGGTTTATTTTCTTACAGTTAACTGTTTTTTTTCTAATTACATATATGACTTCTATGTAAAAAATGTGGAATTGAAAGTCATGGATGAGGCAATATATAAATCAAATCAAATCCCGCCCTCCACATGCATCCTTCGATTTTGTGTATGCGGACATCAGTTAAAAAAGTTTGGACATCCTCAATGTAAATAATTTCCGGCTACAAAAACTCAGCTAATTGTTCTTCCTCTTCTGGACTTTTATTGGACTTTCTTACTTGAAGCCAACACAATCTCCCGTGTTTGTATATTGCGACCCCGTCAGCCCCCACGCCAACTACAGTCTGCTTCTTGATGTTCATCACCTAAAAGTATAAAGGTAAACATTATTTTAGACATTAAGTGTAAGAGTATAAAAACATGGCTTAGCTTACAGCAGATCCAAATTTCTCATGAAACTCATCAATAACTTCAAAGTTGATGTATTCTTCATCTTCCTCTATAAAAGAAACATTCCTTTAACAACTGATATTTACATTTTGGATGAGAATGAATATGATACTTCAGACAGAGCTCACCGTGGTAGATAGTCTGTCTGTATGGCTGGAACTTTGTCACCTTCAAGTGCTCTTCAGGAATATTTCTGTGCAACATGTTTTGTTGAGAGACCCTTAATATATACTTAACTATGTTTGGGCGGTACTGCATATTTTAGTATTGATGCATTACCAAGTAAATATTGGGCCACTGATGCAGATGTCTATACTTTTCTGTGAATTTTTTAAGATTATTGAGTCACTTAGTGATGTTGCCTTTAATTTGTTGATCGTTATTAAACGTATACACAGGACAAACACTTTTGCCAACAGTTTTATAAATACCTATAAATAACTATTTATAAATAACTGCTAGCGTAGAATAGTCAGTACTGCAAAAAAAACTAAACAAGAGCAAAAACTACTACTGGCTCACATTCTACTCTGTTGTCTTTTTGCCCACAAAGCCCTCCTCCACAATGCATACTGGTAAATAGACTGCAAACAATGGTATGTATTAGAAAAATAATTGCGTCATCACGCTTCTGTCGATCCAGCACTGATACTACTTTGGGGTTGGCATGATATTTGAATCGACAGCAACTTACCCATGCTCCTTGTCCTCTTCGTCGGTAAACTCAACTGTCGATGCACACACACGCAAGAAAAGTCCCATTTTGGCATTTCTAGCCAAACTGTAGCTTTTATCTCACCAGACTAATTGTGAACGTACTCACCATTAAGAATATCACGCCCGAAGAACAATCTAGAACCGGAAATTAGACAGCACTTGCCGCCATTTATGACTGAAACTTGAGAGACATTTAACTGTCAGCAAAGTTCTGTTATGGGTCTCTGACATACAGTGCAACGTGATGATTAGGCATCTTTGGCAACAGGTTAGGTGAATAGTTTAGCTAATAAAAAGCCAAATGCGCGAGATGTCTGACCTTCGGTGAGGACCATTGCCTTGTTAGCGTCGATGCGTTGCACGACGCCCAGGTAAGACGACGTCTTGAGGGTCAATTTGATGCGTTTCCCTCTGAAGATATTTATGAAGTGGGCGTCGTCGTCGTCGAACATTTTATTGTAATATTATTGTCATATATCGCTAACTTGTTAAGTGTAGTCGACAATGACTGCACGCGCACCCGTGGACAATACACACACTTCGTGTTGCCTTCAAGGACAAGCTGCGCGCGGCGTCTTGAAGCAGTTCCAAAAAGGAAACTCCAACATTGTTTCTCTCCTGTAGAGTTGAACATGCCTCCAGCATACACCCGGGACCCTGCTGTGGATACGGGCCGTAGGAAATGGACGGATGGATGTTCTGACTGACTGTAGTAAGTAGCAGTGCAGTGGTTTGGTAAATTCCCAGTGATTCCAAAGAGCCCTTGGTCACAGGCACCATGGGAATGGTTTCTGTCTTTCAACATGGTAAGGCAAGTTAATAATATTATAATGAACATTACATTGTTAAACGCAGAAAATGCGCGTTATATATTTATTCCATGTGTTGTAGTAAGTGACTGAACAATATTTACATTTACGTCTGCAAGTAGCCACACGGTGGCAGGCTTAATTCGTGCAAACCTGTCATTCCCATGCATGTGCAGTTGTCTTGAGGAGGAACAATTTGCAATTAAAATATACAAGAGAAACTATGTGTATACGCTATCAATTTAAGGAAATATGATTTTCATATGAAAATTGTATACATGGTAAGTTATTTATTCAAAGGAATAAGAACAATAAACTCAAGACGATAATAAACAGTATCATCAAATCTTTATATAACTTGGTTTGACATTACAACCTTTAATCCTTTATATACATTTCAGTTCAATTCAAATCGAGTGTGATTTGACAGACAAAACAGTCTGGATATTTTCAAATGCAATAAATTCAATTTAAATTTCATCCAAATGGACAATTTCGTTCAGCTCTGGATTAAACATTGATTTTGCAATCTCTAACCCCAAAGACCTATACATAAGTAGACATTTAGTTCACATTTAATAAAAGTTAATGGACACATACGAGATTTATCATGGATCAATCAGGATTTTAAGTTAAATATTACTGACAAATACACATACTGAATTATATTGAACTATAATGCAATATGAATGCAGTGTAACAGTGTCTGAACAATTCAATTATAATTTCCATGTTTGATTTAAATGGCTGGCAAAAACACAAACTAGATCAGGTTACGATGAAACTTGGTGTTAGATTAGGGGTGTCAAACTCATTTCAGCTCAGGGGCCACATGGAGTAAAATGTAGTGCGCCGGGTGTGTGTGTGTATATATATAATATATAATATATGCATGTGTATGTATATATTATATACAATTTCAAGTCATTTTTTCCTATCCCAATCATTGAGGGCACACCTACTGTAGCCAGGCTGACAGAGTGGGACCGGTCCACTCCAACTCTGTCGAGCACAACGACGAGTGCGGTAAAAATATGTACGTGCTTTCATCAATTGCAACTGAAAATGCAATAAAATGTATTATTATTGTTGCTATTATTATTTACTTAGTGCTTTAACTGCCTTTCCAAATCCACTGATGATCAGAAATCCTGTTTTTTGTCAGGCTGATGCTAAAACCTGGCGCTTTTCAGGGCACACAATCTCTGCAGCCTTTATCATGCATGTTTTTACAAATTCAACGTGACTAAATGGTTTTGAAGCCACTGCGATTTCATTAGCAATAAAGTAGCTAGCTTCCACTGCAGCGTTGCTGATGTCCCAGCTGTGAGTAAACACAAACTACTGTTTCTTCAGATCCACAAGTTCATTCAGTTCATTCACTGCTTGTCTTCTCTGCTGTAATTAACACTACAATAAGGCGCAGAAAATTACAGTAGTTCATGAGGAACGAACCTACCTAACCCTAACTGCTACTCATCAGTAGCTAGTGAATTTTTTTGTGCCTTGTGTATGTATGTAATGTGAGACCCTCCTGACCATTTCACTTTTCTCTTTTTTGACAGAGGCATACTGGGCCAACGAGGGTGCCAGAGCACATGATATTAAAAGTAAACGCTGTAACAAATGACTCACATAACAAGTAGTTCATCCGGATTGGCTCCTCTTGCTTGTTATTGTGCCATCCAGTGGACACAATTAGAGCATCAGTTTATTTTTTGGAAAAATTGCAGCTCATTTTCATACTTAATCAGACCAAATAATCTTGCGGGCCTGATCTGGCCTGCGGGCCATATGTTTGACACTGTGTTAGATGGTAGTTCCTACATTTATTCTAGGGATTCACCGATATCGCCCCAATATTGACATAAAAATGTAGATATTGGTATCTGTTTTTTCCCTCTAATGAAAAAAACAATTTAAAAAAATGCTGTATACATTTTCCAGCACGCAAATGATGACCTCATCAGACCGCATCTGAAAACAACAATGGCTGGCTAGTAATAAGCTTGCTCGCTTATATCTGTGGTGTTTCCTTCGAATATTACTTGCAATTTGCAATAACCGCAAAGCGTTGGTTATGCAAGCCGGAGCCAAGACTTCATCCTTCAATACTTCCGATTCCCAATTGGAAAATGGACTGTATCGCACTAGATAACCAGCCTATTTCTATTGTGCACGATGCCGGATTCACCAAACTTGTGGAGTTGCTCATGCCACGCTTTGCCATGGCCTTCCATCCATTCACCCATTTTCTTCCCCTTCGGGTCGCGGGGACAGGTTCCCAGACTTCCTTCTCCCCGGCCACTTTGTCCAGCTCCTCCACATGTTTAACACATTGGTGTAGATCATCCACGACCCGGAGATGGCACTCCACCCTTTCCCGGGCGAGAACCATGGACTCTGACTTGTAGGTGCTGATTCTCATCCCAGCCGCTTCACACTTAGCTGCGAACCGATCCAGTGAGAGTTGAAGGTCACTGCTCGATGAAGCCAACAGGACCACATAATCTTCAAAAAGCAGAGATCGAATCCTGCGGCCACCAAACTGAAACCCCTCAACGCCCTGGCTGCGCCTAGAAATTCTGTCCATGAAAGTAATGAACAGAATTGGTGACAAAGGGCAGCCCTGGCAGAATCCATCCCTCACTGGAAACGGGTCCGACTTATTGCCGGCAATGCGAACCAAACTGTGACACCGGTCAGGGAACGAACCGCCTGGATTAGGTGGTCCAATACCCCATATTCCCGGAGCACTCCATAACAGTATTCCCCGAGGAACACGGTCGAATGGCTTCTCCAAGTCCACAAAACACATGTAGACTGGTTGGGCAAACTCCCATGCACCCTCATGGGTCCACAGTTCCATGACCAGGACGAAAACCACACTACTCCTCCCGAATCCGAGATTCGACTATCCGGCTGATCCTCCTCTCCAGAACCCTTGAATAGACCTTACCAGAAAGGCTGCGGAGTGTGATCCCACAATGGTTAGAACCCACCCTCCGGTCCCCCTTCTTGAAAAGCGGGACCACCACCCAGGTCTGCCAGTCCAGGGGCACCGACCCTGACGTCCACGCAATGCTGCAGAGTCGTGTCAACCAAGACACGCCCACAGCATCCAAGGCCTTAAGGAACTCCGGGCGGATCTCATCCATCCCCGGGGCTTTGCCAACAAGGAGCTTTTTGACCACCTCATTGACCTCAGCCCCAGAGATAGGTGAACCCGCTTCAGAGTCCACAGGCACTGCTTCCATGTTGGAAGGCATGTTGGTGGGATTGAGGAGGTCTTCAAAGTATTCCCTCCACCGGTCCACAACATCTCTAGTCGAGTTCAGCAGCACACCTTCGCCACCATACACGGTGTTGACTGTGCACTGCTTCCCCAGTCTGAGACGGAGGATGGTGGTCCAGAATCTCTTCAAAGCCGTCCGGAAGTTGTTTTCCATGGCTTTTCCGAACTCCTCCCATGTCCGGGTTTTTGCCTCAGCGACCGCCAGAGCTGAAAACCGCTTGGCCTTCCGGTACCTGTCAGCTGCCTCCAGAATCCCATGGGCCAAGACGGCCTGATAGGTCTCTTTCTACAGCTTGACGGCATCCCTCACCACTGGTGTCCACCAATGGGTTCTGGGATTACCACCACGACAGGCACCGACCACCTTACGGCCACAGCTCCGATCGGCCGCATTGACAATGGAGGCACGAAACATCGCCCACTCGGATTCAATGTCCGCTGCCTGCCTTGGAACATGGTCAAAGCTCTCCCGTTGGTGGGAATTGAAACTCCTTCTGACAGGGACTCTGCCAGATGTTTCCATCAGACCCTCACAATGCGTTTGGGTCTGCCAGGTCTGAAATTCATATTAGTGACAAATGCAAAACTAAATCAGATCCGGATAAAACTAAATACAGTAAGTCTGATGTTACAGTTCCTGATCCTGTATAGTATATTCAGTACATCATTAAATTTGATACATATGAACAATGTAGTGTAACATTGTATGAACATGTTATTGTATTTCCCATGTTTGGTTTACTGTAAATTGCTGCCAAATGCTTAGACTCTAGGCGATCTGGATTAAATTTGTTTTAAGATGACCCTGCATATATGCATTTCATTTTGAATTTATATTATCCGCAAGTGCACTATCTGGATCAGGACTGGAAGCGTTGTCAAACTTGGTTTGACAACACAACCCTAAACCCTGCATTCACATTGAAATTTGATTGAAACTAGAATTGACAGATATTGAATTTTGCACGTTAAACAGGATTTTCATTTTAAATTACTGAAACATGCACAGAATCGGATCTGGATTAAGTTTGGTTTGACTTTACAGCTTCTGATCCCGTATCCACATTATTAATTACATTTGATGTGCTATCATCAGTATAGTGGACAAGTGTCTCAAAATGTTAAAACATATTTTCCATGTTATACTTACATTGCGGCCAAATAGACAATCTGGATAGGATCTGGACCTGTCGTTAGAAGTCTCACCCTGCTTTCACAAAATGATTTCTTTCAGACAGTATTCGATTCCTCACAGATGTTTTACCCATGACATACAACTTTGAAACGTTTGCATGTTTTCTATGACATCATCTTAGTGAAGGTGGAAAGATCAGCAGTTTATATCACACGCATTTGGTAGAAGTATAAATATATGTATGTAAAAGTATACATATTGCATATATTTCAGCAACTACTGTATCTGTTAAAAAGTGACTTTAGCAGCAAAGAGTGACGCTCAGAGGAGTTCCTCTGCCCACTATGGAGTGAAGTTAATGACATGCAGGCCACAGTGCAGCCTGCCTCCCGCCCACAGACAAGCTGCCGCTGAATGTTGCTTGTTGCTTGTGTCACGTCCATTGACGAGTATGTGTGTGTGTGCGTGTGTGTGTGTGTAAGCTGCCGAGAGCTGAGCACCAGTGAAGCAAGCACAGAGATCAGATGCTCCCATCGAGGAGGACGCAGATGGACAGCTTAGTGCAGCCTCTCGTTGCCCAGTACCTCGCCATGGGCTGTCAATCAAAAAACAACAACAAAAGTGAAAGTATACCCACGGACAACAAGGGGAAAGACGATGCGTGAGTTTCTGAATATTCTTATTGTGGTAAATGTAGCACGGTTTGCACTTATTTCTGTCTGTGGTGTCTTTGATTCACTCTACTATATGTCTATTAGAATAATACTGTTTTGGTTTTGGTTTTTTGCCAGAAATGGGAGTAAAGTTTTTAGCACAATAGTTACACAAATATTGTTTCTTTGCCCCTTAAAATAAATACATGCTATTATTTGCTGGTCAGCCGTCAGCTTCGGCTGGATGTCCACAATTAAGCGGTATTTCCTATACTTAAAGGAAGGAAATGAGAACAATGTACATCATCTCAAGGGAGTTCCTTTACACAGAGGCCCACTTTTTACACTTTGCATTTTGTGTGAGAAATGTTAAGCTACATTTAGGTAATGGTCATGGTTACATTTATTTGAACAGGCATACACGTTACATCAGAATATGTCACATAATATAATTCACAGCTGAACATGTCCAAAAGGTGTAGGAAGAAGCATTCGTTTACATCAATTTCAATACATTTGTTCACTATCTGTATTCCAAATGTAGTCTTTGATAAAATAAGTTAAAGTTTAAATACATAAAAAAATGGTAAGGTAATAGTCGAGGTTCCTGTAACGTTATATAAATTACAGTATATAACAGTCCTAATGAATAAATATACTCACTAATAGAATAATGTACTCACGAAGAATGAATGTAATAGTGATTAGACATAACATTGACAATAAAAAAGACAAAACAGAACATAGTTAGATAATGGGTGAGTACAGACAATGTACTCACAAATAATGAAGACAGTGATTAGACATAGCATTGGCTACACAATAGTTCAGGACTCTTCTTTTTTGTATCTTAAAAACATCAAGTGCTAGTACTGTTTCTTGAAATCACTCATTTTGGTGCATTGTTTGAGTTCCTTATTCAATCGGTTCCGTAACTTGATTCCACACACAGATTTTTAGTGTTGTTCTCGCATATAAATGTTTTATGTTGAATTTTTCCCTGATGTCATATTTTTATTCTCTTGTTGAAGAGAATTGTATAACATTTTGGGGCTACAGAAGTATATGGATCATCTCAGGGGACAAAACCATAGAAATGAAATACGGGTATACTTTAGAGTAGTCAGTAGTAGTATTTTAGAGTAATTATTGTACAACTTGTACATATTTACTGTCCTCTGAAAATGACTCAACACAGCCATTATTGTCACCTAGAAAGATAGTTGTGTGTTGCCTAATGGGTTTGCATGAAATAAACAATTCTACAACAAAAGAGACATCCATTAACACCCCCGTGTTGGTGCTTACTTATAGGAGAGTGACTCCAGGATGTGGCTCCAGGTCTAGAGTTTCCCCTCCGGGACGTCCTCAAAGGTTCCACAAGCCCAGTCAGGTCCAGACCCCCACAAGTAAGCCCATGATGTCCCTGGGTCATCTCACCAAGGGGGCGAGCTGGGAGGAGCTCATCCAGGCTTGTTTGCAGGCCTTTGGTAAGCCTATACTGAACTTTCATTGACCTGCGAATTTGTCTTTTTTTATGTTTGGCTGTGTTTCTGGAAACTGCATTTGTTTCTGATACATTTGTTTCCAGTGTGTTTCATCATTTTGGGATACATTGTGTAGTATTTTGTGAGTTGCTGGAGGTATTGATGAAATGTGTTGTAGGGCCAGTTGGTCGAGGAGGTTGGCGTTTGGATCAGTCACGCCAACATAATTGGCATCATCAAGTTGTCAGGAGAGCTCTCTGAGTTTTGGTGATTGTATTCAGGAGAGAGATGCTTTCAAATTGCTGTTGCCAGGTTACGCAAGTGGAGCATTAGGGTAGGTGTTACAATAGATTGCACATAAAAGGACATCCTAGAAGCATTTGGCTAGCAAAAAACATGCATATGTTTATGATATCAATGCCAAAGTTGGTTGGTGTTGTGCACCATGTACCCACATCACATGTGAACCCCCAAGGACCACCAGTGCCGGTGAGGGAATTTCAAATGTGAGTGTGCATGTAAGAGCTATTTGAAGGATTACCTGCTGGCCGCTTCAGGCCCAGCTGAGCCCAGAAGGTCAACTTTCCTAACTGTGTCGTTCACATGGTGACCAGCCTTTGAAAAGCAGGGAGCTGAGGCATTAATCAATGGATGCTGACATCATCACCCACCCCCCACTCCCCCTTCTTGAGACCCCGCTTTTTCTACTGCAACCAGAAAAGCTGTAATGTTCACTTACAATTTCTTACACTAAATGTATCTAAACAGTCAAGTCTCGCAGTATGCATGATAATATGGAGAATTTGGTGAACGTGTTTTGAAACAATTGTGGCTAATGGGGTGTGCTACCTGGCTGCAACCAGCACAGGTACTACTGATTCAGTTTTAACTTTTTTGTGGGTTTATAAAGACGATAGCTAAGACTCCCATGCAGACTACCACAATAAATCTGTTCAAAACAACGCTTTCATTACTTAGCCGTGTTCAGATTTACTGGACTGTCCCATGCCTGTGTTCTGACATGCTGACATGATCATACAGTATTTGTCGAAAGAGCCAGTAAGCAGTTTTATCTTTTGTATTTCAGATTTATATTGTTTTCATTTGTCACATTTGTTTTCACCAGTCACATTTGTACCAAATGTGACTGGTAACTTCTAATATCTATTATTTTTAAAAATTAGATGTAACTGCAGATTATTCACAACTGGAGGTAAGAAGGAATCAAACAAAGTTGGATTTTACAAACTGTACCTTTACATTTGTTCTAATCTAATCTAATGAGTCGTGTATCAAAAATAGACATTTTTACAGGTGTCTACATTTTTCACGATTTTTGCCATTCACTGTTGGTCCGTCAACGTAACTCTCGTGAAAAAGGAGATATACCGTATTTGTTAATATTTCAATTGAATAAAAACTTAACCTAACTTTAAGGACACATTATGGAATGCCTGCCTTAAAGTCTAGATGTAAAGAATAAGTCCTATTTACCGGTCTAAATGTTCAAAGGAAGAAGCATCATCCATTGCTAAACACAAAAGGATCCTCCAGTCTGATGCGACAAGGAAAAAACGTCACACAGATTTAGAGTGGCAGCGTCTGATGAATGTCTAAGATAACCTTAAAAGCAGGTGTTGATCAGCGTACACACACGGTGTCGTATACAGTTCCACCTTTGTGGGTATCCTTCCTAATTTTCCAGCCTCCAACAGATAATCCAGAGGGAATTTCCACTGACCGTTTACTCTGCGCTGGCAGGTTTAGTGGGTGGAAACATTGAAAACAAGGATGGGGCAATTGTTTACCTAACAGGGAGGCATTATTCCCTGTTGCCCTTTTATGCCTTTACAGGGCTCACCTTTTCAGCAGATAGAAGTAAAACATTAACAAATATGCTTTAGTGGCACTGAAGTAAAGTGTGTGACTGTGGTGTGACTGGTGAGGTCACTGGTACTGGCTGGCTATAGCAGGTAATGGCTGACTGGCACCAACGGAAACACTGCCCAGTCAGGATATGAAGGCTGGCGTACAGCTCTTTAGAGAGGCTGGGTGCTTACAGATAACAAAGATTGGAAAATGTGTTGCCATGGTATCTGAAGTCTATCTGAGGTGATAACGTTTTCAAACTGCGTCCAAGCACCTGATGGCCCTGAACCTTTTAAGGGGAACAGACTAACCCTGAATAAAACGCTCGCTCTTGAAATGTTCATAATGTGGAGCGTTTTGTCATATTGTCTGCAATCTAAGATGCTTCCTCTTAACGTAAACTTTGAAGGCATTCTGCAGCGTTTTTTTTTTTAGATAAATGGTCAGGAAAAGGCGTGTGTGTGCTGAAATTTTAGCACGGCACTGGTTTTCTTTTAATTTGTGCACATTTAATCTTTTTTTTCGTTTTTAATATTCAAGATTTTTGTTTCTGTCTCGAGACAACAAAGATAAACAGAGGTGGTCGGGTCACAAAGAGGAAGGGATTCATTGTAAAGCGGAGGAAAAGAGGAACAGAAATAGTTGAAGAGACATGTAACATCAAAAATCCACTCACTCGCATAAGTCTGTTTAGACAATGATGTAATTTATTACTATGTGTGCACCTGTGTTTTTCCATCTGGTTACAATGATTTAATTGGCATACTGTATATGACATTACTCAGCCAGGTTACCTTATATAAGGTAAGGTGCCGTGCGTCGTGTCAGTGTATTTATTCACTTTCTACCACTTTCTATCTGCTCAGGTCACAGGTGAGCTGGAGTTGATTTCAGCTGACACACTGGATTGGTCACTAGTCGGGCACAAGGCACATCTAGATAAACAACTATTCACTCCCACATTCATCTATTCATTCATTTTCTATACTGCTTGTCCTAATTAACATCACAGACGAGTTGGATCCTATCCGAGCTGGCTTTGGTGTGAGAGTCTAGGTACACCCTGGACTGGTCACCAGTCAATCACAAGACCCTTATCCAAAAATAGGCATTCACATTCAAGATTATAGCCCACGTGCACGTGCAACACAATCTTAATCCCGCATATTCTACACCAGTGGTTCTCAGTTATTTTCTGCCATGCCCCTCAAAGGGGACAGAAATGACAAATGTTTTTGCGCCTCCCCCCATTTGAAATACTATTGACTAACTGCTAATACATGTTTATTTACAGTATCTGTACTGCACAAACTGAACTTGAAACTAAAACCAAAAAAATGCAACAAAATGGAGAGCTGTGAAGCATACAAGTGTATTCACAAGTCAAATGTTGAGTATGATCAATTTGGACATGTTTACAGTAACATTGAAAGTGCTCCCTGCTTCTCATGCCTCCCCCTGACAGTTCACTGGTGAACTGTGATTAGTTGGCTTTCTTTAGAACGACTGAAACAGGTAAGGGGGGATGCTAATTCAGAAATTATTATTATTTTTAATAATGACCATTGCTACTCTGCGATTGACTGGCAATCAGTCCAGGGTAAACACCGCCTCTCGCCCAAAGTCAGCTGGGATAGGCTCCAGCAAATTCACTACCCTAATGAGGATAAGCGGCATAGAAAATGGATGGATGGATGATTAAAATACAATGAGTTAAAAAAAAGTAACGATATTAAGGATAAATAGATACCAGAGTAAAACTTCTGACAGAAAAGGACAGTTTCTGAATACATGGTGGATATAGATGAACAGTAGTGAAAGAAAGAAAAAAATAAAATACCATAACAGGAGTAAAACAAAACTAACAATATATAATGTAGCTTGTGCAGTGTTAAAGGAAAAGGAAGATATAACAATGTTAAAAATAGTAATAATAAATCAATAAAGATGGATGAACCATTGCTACTGGTGTTACTGGTGCCCCATGTATAAAGAGCACTCACTATGGTCATGTTTATGTATTTCATGGTATTTAAATTGTGACCTTATTTCTGGATAACTGCATGGATCAGAACAGGTTAAGCTAACCACATGTAACAAATTGTCATTCCAAATACAGTATGTGTGTCCCTGTTGTTACATTACTCAAAGAGCTCATAAAATGATTTTGCAATATTTATGTTATTATTGGAGTCATAAACACAGCTTTCAGTGTTGTGGTTTAGCAAGAGAAAATTGTACAAAAATCATATAATAATTTATTTTGTCCGTTTTATTCAATTATGTTTTGAGTAGGGCTGCAACTAACGATTATTTACATAATCGACAAATCGGTCGATTATTTTTTTTGATTAATCGATTATTCTGATTTTTTAAAAGATATTTTAAATTTCCCCTTCTTCGCAGTAATCCCTTTAAGAATGCATGAATGGACGTTTTCCCGCCAAAAATCATAGCAAAGAAGAAGATCTCTTTCACCGAAATTGAAGTAGCAAAGTATAAAACATCATTTGACAAATATCACAAACACGCTACTGCAGTTTCACTGTTCTACCAGTAGGTTTTGTGTGTACGCATGGTAAGAGATTATGGAGAGAGTGCAGAAATGTAGGCGTTTTCCTAAACACTAGTACAAGTACGGGATTTACTTTGCGTGGGAATGCTTTTACACACGCTCTAGGCATAAATCTCTGATAGATATCAATAAGAGGCAAAAATGTTGGTAGCTCTTTTCCAAAGTCAAAGGTGATGTGTATGAAGTATCTTGTTTTGCCTGAAACACAAAAGATAACATGTCTGCTTTCATGGATCACTAAGGAAATAAAAAAATTGTTACATTAGAGTGGCTAAAATCAGGACATTTCTAGTACATAAAAAAATTATTCATCGATTACCAAAATAGTTGTTGATTATTTGGATAATTGATTAATCATCAATTCATAGATTAATTGTTGCAGCTCTAGTTTTCAGGGGGCAAAACATACAACAAAAAGCTCATAAATTAGGTAACAGCATATTTGTTAATTGTTAATCAAAAAATGTAACTTTCTGTTATTTTAAATTAATTTCCTCTCGTGAAATAATGGAAATACAGTAGAACTGATCAGTTTCATTGGTTTAACAAAGAAAACTTAAAGATACTGTACAAGTAACATTTTAAATAATATCTTAACATAAATATCTTGTTAGTGCAAAATGAAACACGTGTTCAAGTGTGGTTACAAACAAGCGATGCAGCAAAACTTTAATGACAATGTTTTTGGCTCTGTTAGATATATCGTCATTACCATTTCCCTCTTTGACTTAACTTCAGTGACACTTTGGCAAAAGATACCGCCATGCAAAAAAGCCAAAGAACACTGTGTTTGTTTTTGTGATTGTGAGGGGAGGCATCAAGTGAGATCAGCTGACTGTAGACTTGCTTTAGCCTGTTCTTGTTCAGATTATGGAATCTTGTTCAACAAATAATTTCCTTGAAATTTGTGTTGGAAAGTTGTGTTATTTAAATTTCAAGTAACTCAGAAACCCATTCTGATGTCTTTCTTTTCTATGAAGTCCTATGAATTTATGGTTTAACACGCTCAAACTATACTTCTTGCATTTGAAAAGAAACTAGATGTAATTAATATTAAAGCAAATTATTTCATGCTCAGCCTGTGTTTTGAACAGACGATCCTATAAACAAAACCGTGATGCATTGTACTGTTGGAAACCACATGCCTATTTGTGGATGCCAAAATAGTCATGGTTATCGTGGTTGGGAACGCTTGTCGATATTAGAATTTGACATGGATCATGGACAGCTATTGTGTGCCTCTGCTGCATGCAAATTACTGCGCCCTTGTGCAGCAGGAATACTCATAACACCTTTTAAACCTCGGTGTGATGTATCACATTATTTCTACAGTAGCTTGGTGAAATATGGCCAACCATTGTTGGATTGTTGAGCTCTAGCTGTTGAGTTGTCACGCTCTGCATGGCAAATTGCCCTCCCCGTTTGTTTTTTCTCTATTCTCCCACTATTTCCTGTTCAGTGCTCTTATTTTGCTATTTCTGTTTCCTGTTTTTACTGTGGTTAAAGGGTGCTGGGAGAGTGCACCTGTTTGTCATTTGTAAATAGGAATAGGGCTGACGAGATCCTGCAAGATTTAAATTTCTCATTTGAAGATAAGCTGTTCAGCGAGAACAGGGCAGCCAGAACGAAATCAAACTTTGATGTATGGCATTGCTACTATGAATGATAATACAGTATAGTATGAAAGTAATAGTGTGCAAGGCATTATTGAAACCACACGTTAAGTTCTTTACCCATACCTTGCAACCCATCCTACTTAAGTGGTCCCAGCCTCAGCGAGTGACATTTGGCTGTTTTTTCCATTGAAAAAAACAGTTGTTGTGGAGTTTATTGTCCAAGCAGAGGATGTAGTAATTCTACATTTGAGTTATTTAAGGTTTGTCAGATCAACCCACCTAGATGTTCTGACTAAGGTGAGTCCAGCCACCCCCTGGAGGAAACTCATTTCATGTTGGTATCCGCAATCTCGTTCTTTCATAGGTGAGGGTGGGAACATAGATTGACCAGTAATTTAAGAGCTTTGCCTTCTGGCTCAGCTGTCTCCTCACCACGATAGTCCGGAAAATGCCGGTTGTTGTTCAGCCTGTCAACCTCACGCTCCAACATTCCACCTGGGGAAGGACATTACTCCCAACCCGGAGGGTAAAATTCACACTTTTCTATGGCCTCGGATTTGGAGGTGCTGAGTTTCATCCCAGAAGCTTCACACGCTGCTGCAAACGGCTCCGGTAAACACTGAAGATCACAGCCTGATGAGGCCATCAGGACCAAAACGTCTGCGAATAGCAGAGACGAGATCCTAAGGCTACCAAACTGGACTACCTCAACGCCTTGGTTGCACCTCGAAATTCTTGTTCACTGGAAACAGGCTTGACTTTTTGCAGGCAATGCAAAGCAGGCTCCTGCTCCGGTCACACAGGGACCGGTCTCTCCAGCACCGTGGAATCGACTATATCAGGGAGGCTGAGGAGTGTGATCCTCCTATAGTTTTAACACACCGTACTTTAGCCTTAGGCATTACTCTCAAAGGTTTTGGTGGGCTGGCTGTCGGACTCTGTCTCCCAAGCTGAGACAGGTGAAATGGCTGGATTTTCTGGTCATACATACAAGTCGTGGAAGGATATTTTATGCTAGGCCCAGCTGAAGGTTTGAGTCTTGCCTTGTATCCCAGCTTTCTGGCAATACTGCAAACCTACTCATAGCAATCATCGTTGAAATGCATAGAGCGTAACAACAACCACCTGTTTTTGTCCGTAAAATAAGGACAAGAGCCTCGGCTGCAGGAAGCACTCGGCTCATCTCACGTACAGGCATTAAAAAATACATTCTCAAGATACACAATGCACTTCCAGACATCAAAATAAGAGCGGCACACTTCCTGTCTGATTGTGCTAAAAGAATTATAGTGTCAAGAATAGCTGACACAATTGCAATTGCATCGTCTCCCCTAACAACAAGCATGGACCAAATAGTTTGTTGAGGATTTTGTAGGAATGTGTGCAGAGGCTGACATTCCATTGTTAGTTAACCAAGCTACACCAGTTTGTGAAGTACGGGCAAAGCTTGTAAGGCTTATTTTGAATATTTTTCCATCAGGAAAAAGAAATAACAAAATAAAACCACTGAACAGGAAATACCGATTAACGGATCATGACACGAGTCACTTCACTGACGTTCCTTTTTCTCTGATTCTTTATTCTGACTCACTTCATTTTCTTTTCTCCAGATTCAGACGGCTGTGTATGCGATCAGAGCCACTTGTTGAATATCACCCTGACCATGCATCGTCTCCTCATCTCCTCCAGTGATTTACTGGATAAGCTCACTGCTCTATATCCTTCAGCAACATGACGTAAATCCTTCATCAATATCACAGTTGGTTCAGACAAATTGCATATTGAGCCGTGTGCTACACTTATTTGGTTGTCAAGGGCAACAGGTAATTAATCCCAGTATACGTGCTAACAATGTAGGCTGTCGCTCGCTGGCTTGCATAAAATGAGCAGCGTGTTTGGGTATGCTTCTGCTTATTGTACTGTGCAAAGATATTGAGCCAAGGAAAGGCTAAGGAAAGGGTACACTCTATTAGTCAATCACAAGTTGCATGAAGTATATACAAACATGCATTTGAACTTACAGTCACACATATTCACACTTTTGAGTCTCCAATTAACCTAACATTCAGGCCTTTGGAATGTTGGAGGATGCCAAGTACCGGGGGAAAATGGTGATTTGAACCCTCAGTCTTCTGAGTGTGAGGCCAGTATATTTTTACCACTTTTGGTTTGGGGTCCAAGGAAAGATGGAGCCTATCCCGGTTTACTTTGCATGGACAAAACTGACCAAAAAAATAACAACATAAAAACATGCAGAAATAATCTTGTTTGTTTGACATCATATGTAAATCAGGAAGTAGCTTGCAAACAGAAATATGATTCATTTTTTAGCAGATTTGTGCATTACAAAAATATATACTGTACAGTAAGGCAATATTGTGTATTTTATTTTGCTTTACTGTGTCGACATCTCTTTTGGGCTGTGGCTCTCACGCGTTCAAAAAGCCAGAGTCCGTCAGCCATTGTCTTGTTTGGTCTGGTTGAGACTCTTTCATGTCCCCATGTGCAAACAATGCACACATCTTGTTGTATCACGTCTTGCGACCTGAGTGGTGGGCTTCTAATCTCGGCTTCCATTCAGGAAACAGCGGTGGCCTCACAAAGCCTCTCAGAGGAGCGCACAGGTTTAGCAAGCAGCCTTGGGGTTTCAGGTGTTAATTACCTCTTTTTCACACACGCACACACACACACACACACAAATACAAGTCCTCTTCAGCTATATATAAACGTCTACAGCTTAAAGAGCCTCCTGCTCGCACAAACCCACGTCAGAGTGTACAATATCTTGCCCGCTCTGCTATTATTAACCCTCTCATTCAGAGCCAAAGACCCCAAAGGATACATTAAATAGATTTTGAGTGATCAGGGAGGGGACATGGGCCATTAGCAACCTTCATCACCACGGTCTGGCCCTGGGATTGCGTGGGCACATCTTCTTCGCCCATGACGCAATTAGCCTTTTTATGTGCATCACATTATTATGATTCCTGCCAAATGAGAGTCATGGTGTCAGTCCATTTATTTATGAGGGGTTACTCTCACATCACACTTTGGCTTGATCTGTTTTTTTAAAGGTTAGAATGTGCAAAATGCCTTCAAGATTGATATGCTGTTAGTAACGCAAAGAGAAATGAATTCAAGGCAAGATTGCTGGTACATCACAATGCATCGTAACAATTTCAACATATCAGCAAATAGGGCCAGTAATCAGCAGTGGGGGATGATATCAGAGTGTTGCGAGTACTGGCAATGCTATTGCACACTGTAAAAATATTCACAGCATTTGTTCCTTTTGTTGATATTAATCAGCATTTGTTCAGCAGTAAATGAGACTGTTTTGTACATTTTGTTATCTTCTGTATTCTACAGTGATTCACTGTTCACCAGTTTGGTTTCATGCAGTTCAGCCTCCTACATTACCAAATGTCACTCTGGTGCGCCTTGTAGTTTTGCTTGTCAGTTGCTTACCATTCATGTGTGTTGTGGATCAAATGTTGTCATTGTTTAGCATCTTTACTTCTTTAACAAGAGTTTACATTTAAAACAGCTGTGGACAACGAGCAGCCAACAGAGTGCCAAAGGATATGCTACCTCATTAGGTATTTTTAATATTTAAGTGTTCTGATTGCAATTTTGCATCCGTAACACTACATCATCTCTGGACTCCATACAGGCATTGGATTCAGGAATTCTGGATGATGTTCAGGTTGCACCACAGCTTGTCAGACAGCTTGGACCAGCTCCGGGATCTGATCATGGAGCATGGTCAGGAGCATCTCTGCTCTCTTTTAGAGACCAAATGGATGTAAGTGTTAATGTGGGACCAGCTGTCATCTGATGACGACTCCCAGACCAGTCAGGACAAAATCTATTCAGTCACGATCACAAAAAAAACCCTGAAAGAAAGTGAAGCCTGAGCTCCTTTTGTTAAAATAGCAGGGTGCAAGTGGAAATCAATTATTGTGTCCTAGTTATACCACTTGACCCACACTTGCTAACATAATATTGATTGTGACTTCATGTCATCTGTTCTAGAAACGAACGGGACTGGTCTTGGAAAGCCAGCCAGAAGATCAAAGCTAACAGCAGCAAAAAGAGGAAGGTCTCTCTTCTTTTTGACCACCTGGAGCCCATTGAACTGGCCGAGCATCTCACATTCCTGGAATTTAAATCATTCTGCAGAATATCAGTGGGTGCACACTCAAATCAGGGCGAAACACACTTCAATCTATATTTGACATGCTTCTTTGTGAGGCGTATGGTACATGTAGTATTTCCTCCCAAAGGAAATGCCTTGCAGGTTGTGTGCATTTTGTCACTGATTCACTGTGTTCTTGCCACCAGTTTGTAGACTATCAGAAATACACCCGCAACTGCTGCATGAAGGACATCCCCTTGATGGAACGTTCCATTGCTCTGTGTAACGGTGTCTCCCAGTGGGTTCAGCTGATGGTGCTGAGCAGGCCGACCGCCCAGCTGAGAGCTGAGGTTTTCACCAAGTTCATCCATGTGGCGCAGGTGCAGCTTTAGTCACCTCATGGCTGGCCTTATAGTTTAGGAATGCCACAGGCAAAAAACTGTTTATATTGCAGACAAACTGATGGTGAATACATGATAACTGCAAAGATAAATGCATTTACAAGCTGTAAAACTGCGGCCTGTCCAAAGTCTGAAAATTGAAAAAGGAATGTGGATGTTGAATGTCAAACTAAAACAACAATAGTACACCACAACATGTTTGCATAATACGTTTTCAGCTAGGTGTACATTTACTGCACCCACATGTGCACACATACATGTAAGTGACGTTTCTTCAGCAAAGTCACATTGCCAACTACTGGCCTTGCATGCTTTTTACAGCTTTTTCAGTCAGTTTGCACAATTGTCGTATGTACCTAAAACAAATAATGATGTTCTAATACGTTGTTATTTAATGAGTGGTTTTTAGGGTTGGAAAATTCCCCAAAAATGTCAAAGTTGGACAGTGTCCACCATAAGGAATAAAAATTAGGGGTGTAATTTGATTCCATCCATCCATTTTCTATGCACTTGTCCTCATTTAAATATGTAATTATGATTAATTGCATTTTCATAGTTAACCGTTAACACATTTTTATTTCATTAATTTAAGACTTTCATAGCTAACTCATAAATCATCACACTTAACCACAGATCAAACCGCAAATAGGTTTTCAACTATAATAAGTGGGGATGTAAATCACTTTGTGCTAAACAATTTGATATACAATTACAATACCTACATACAATTTTATGTAAAGAGATATCCATTTTTTTATGGGCCATTATATTATTGCAAAAATAATATGCATTTAGAAATCCCCCAGTTTTGTTGTTTTGCTAGCATGTTAAATGCTAGCAGCATTTTGTCCCACTTTGTTTGACGCTCCTTGAACGCACCATGTAACTTTGTCTCATGCTGTACAGATAGACTACTATTAGGGATAAAAGGGATAAGAGTACGAGCATGAAACGAGTATAGCTCGTCATTATTCCTAATCGTGATGCAGGAAAATCCTCATTAGGTAACTACCTATTGTATTGACTCTTCATGCTTAGTGATTGGCCAGTCACACACAGCAACGGCCTCTCCCAAGACAAACATGCTACAGCCAAAGATAGGTGCCATGCAGACATTGACTATCTGCTTGCTTGGCTTGACTCTAACTCACGTTCTCTATTTTGCTGTTTTTTGGTTTATATGATATTTAAAGTTACTTGGTAAACTTGTTTCGTAAAGGACGCAGTGCATTTGTCAAGACAGAGATGTAAACGGCTTGTGTTGCGTCGGTCACTGCCTGTGTTTTTGTTTTTCCACCTGCTTGCTTCTAAATTGGCTGGTGATATAAAGTCATTTGGAAAACTTTGCTCATACTACCGAATGCGGTGTAACACCTAGATTTTTACCAGTTATTTACTGAAATTCAAGTCGTTCAAGCCCAAAGAATAACTTGAAATGGTACAAAGGTAAGTGGTGAAGTGCCAGAGGTTAAAACAGTAAAAATATATTTTTTTTTTTATTTTTTTAAAAAGCCTTTTTCAGGGACCACACAAGGGGTCAACAATTTAAAGCTGTTCTGCAGAAATGGAGGTTGATCAAGCCTTGGCAGTTGGTGCAATTAATTTACTGCATAAAAACAGTGTTCGGAACACACGGTGGTGCTACACCACTGTGGACATCAGTTGAACAGCATTGTACTGCAGAAAATAATTTGTTGCTGCGAAAATGGCAAGAAAAGGCAAAATTAACAATGGAAGGAGAGACAGAGCATGTTAACACTTAAAAATGTAGCTTTTTCCTCCAGAGGAATTGGAGTGTTTTAAAACTTTTGACTAGTAGTGTATGTGTTCATAATATTTATTTAACTATCAAAAATGCATTCTATTCAACATTAATGTTTTGCAGCACATTTGCATGCATGTTATCGCGTGACAAAACCTCCTTTTTTGCATGTATTTATGAACACACAATTAATTTAATTTTCCCTAAAATTTCGTATAATCTGTCTCCAGCTAAACACACCTTGATAAATTTCCAGCAATGTTTTCAAAACTTCTCAGTTCTTTTTAACCCTTGTTGTCATGTAAACCTTGAGTCAAAAGGTTACTTGTGTGTCTGATCAGTTGCAACCTGAGCTGTGCAGCAAAGTGATGCACAGGTTTATACCATTAATACACCAGTCTGCTGCTGCTGCAACTGCTGCAGGCAGAGATGAATTTCACACCCTAATTCTCTAGTGACAGCAGGAGTTAGAGAGCTGAGAAGCAAAAAAAGTGAGAAAAGCAACAACAATTGAAGTAGTTTATGTAACAGCATAGTTTGTTGGATTACATCAACAGGGCAACCTTGACATTGCAAACTATAACCACAAGTATTGTTAAATGAATACCTCTCTGACTGAACATTATTAGGTTTGTAATGGATCTCTTCTTTATTGTGCCCACCAGGGTTTACATTTCATGCACAACTACAACACGTTAATGGCAGTGGTAGGAGGGCTTTGTCACAGCTCCATATCCAGACTGAAGGACACCACCTCCCATGTACCCAATGAGGTCATCAAGGTAAACTATGCACACTTTTTAGAACAAGGTATGACTTATGGTAATGGTAATTTGTTTCAGGACATGCTTTACAAATGACGTTAAAGAAAATCACATGTTTAAATTAGTACAATTCAACATATCAGAAAAGATGTAGAAAGAGGCGGAGCTTATTGAATCCAACCCATTTCTTCATATTACATATTACAATATTAGTAAATATTTTATATCATTATACAAAAAGAGTGATTGCCCCCCTAAAACGAATAACCGGTTGGGCAACAACTGCAATCAAGCATTAACTTGCGATGAGTCTCTTACTTTCTTCATCCATTCATAAGTGGACTTGCTGGTCTGTTTTGGATCATTGTCCTGCTGCACAAGTTCGTTCCAGGTTGAAGCCACAAACCGGTTGCTAGATATTCTTCTTTAGATTTCTTTGGTAGACAGCAATATGCATTTATACTTATGTTAACTTTTGTTACTTTCCTTCCAAAAAGTTTTGTCTCACAGACCACAGACTATTTTCCCAAAGGTCTTGGGGATCATCAAGATGTTTTCTGGCAAAACTGAGACGAGCCTTAATGTGTTTGATCAGCTATGATTTTCATCTCAGAATTCTGCCATACAGGCGGTTTTTACCCAGTGTCTTTCTTATGATAGAGTCATGAACACTGACTTGAACTGAGGCAAGTTATTGTCTGGTTTTTTTGTGACCTCTTCGTTGATTCGTCACTGCGCTCTTGGGGTAATTTTGGTTGGCCATTCACTTGTGGCAAGTTTCACAACTGTTCCATGTTTTTACCATTTGTAGATAATTGCTCTCACTGTTGTTTGCTGGAGACCCAAAGCCTAAGAAATGGCTTAATATTTTCCATTTCAATTCAGGTGTGATAAACCAGTTAAGTTGTGTTTTAACAGGGGGAAGATCACTTTTTCACACAGGACTCTCTAGGTTTGGATTTTTTTCTCCCTTAATAATAAATAGATTAAAGTTAAATAAACTGAATTAATAATAAATAGAAAATACAATGAGTTAATACAAGTAAAACTGGAGTAAGATTTTTGACATAAAAGCACAATTCATAAATAAATGGTGGATATTTATTAACAATGAAAAGAAAAAAAAAATTTTCATAGGAGTAAAACAAAAATTACTGGGTTACACTATAGCTTGTGCAGTATTAAAGGAAAAGGACAAAATACCAATCCTAAAAATACGGATAAAAATAAAAGTAAAGTGTAGAATAATTGCCCGAAAAACCTTAAAGTCACATAGGATCTCCCCACTGTAGACCCATCGGGCAAAAACATAAGGGTCCAGTGCAGTGTGTTTTGGGTGGCGGTCAAGGTCGGGCGACTGGGTAACCAGGTCTTCGTCAAATGTACGTTTTGAAAATCTTTAGGCACAGATAAGGCTTTGGGGCTGTCCAGTTTGCGGGCCTTAGGATCTCATCTTTGCTACTTGTAGATGATGCTGTGATTTTTAGTTTTTACTGATGCTGTTCACATGTGAGTGTGAAGCTTCTGGGATGAGACTCTGCACCTCCAAATCTGAGGCCATGGTTCTCAGCCAGAAAAGGGTGACTTGCAAAATAGTTGAATACAAAACAAGTAATTGTTACATTAATGACAATGTGTTTGAATAAAACAGTTATATACAGTAATCCCTCATTTATCGTGATTAATTGGTTCCAGACCTGTCTGTGATAAGTGAATTTGCGTGAAGTAGGATTCAATAATAATAAGCAAAATATTTTCATAGTTACAGCATTTACCATTATAAGAGCTTTCTAGACATGAACTAACATATAGTCACTATTACTTTCATATTACCCAAAACAGTAGATACAATCAGAGAAAATACGCCATTTAAGATATATATATAAGACTTGCGTGCATGTGTGTTTTAATAAATGTCTTCAGGAAGTGACGTTGGGGATTCAGAATTGAGTTTTAGCTGAAGTACAGCCACAACAATTGGCTGTGTTATTATTATGATAATGATGCCTATTATTATTATTATTATGACTATGTTATTATTCTGCCTGTTGTGAGATAAATAATTATAAAATAAAGAAAGAGCTGCCATTGCCGTTTAAGTCTGGTGTGTGCTTTTAGTGACACATAGTGGCCAGTGACGACCAGAGATCATCAATGTCTTGTATTGCCTTAAATGTTCCTTTATTTAGAAGGATTTCTAGTTAATTTAGAAATGTGTTATGCTTGAAAATGCTTAATTTATACCAGGACTATGTACCATTTTTTGGCAAATAATATGACCACAAAACAGCCATCTTATATTTATTGATTCATTTTTGAAAAACTGCAAAAGAGTGAGTGAGGGAGTGATGGTCAAACGGGGATGGAGCGGAGGACATATTTTGACAGAAATGCTCCATTTCAAGTAAACACTGGCTATTATATTAAACAATAACTTATAGGTAATGGTCAATGAATGCAACGTATTGCTTGTTGAATGTTATTGTAATGTTGTAAAGGTCGATTACTGATGACTTCAAGCAGCTTCAAGTGTGTTTTATATTCCTTGTACTTGAGATAATGTCATCTTCAGTATTTTTCCAGCGCCAGCCTAATATGTGTTAAAGGGAAGTAAAATATCTCCCTTCTTTTCTCAGGTTTTGAATGAAATGACAGATCTGCTGTCCTCCTGCAGAAACTTTGATAACTACAGACAGGCATTCAACAGGTATACAGGTTTTAAAATCCCCATCCTGGGAGTCCACCTCAAAGACCTAATTTCAGTCAACGAGGCCATGCCGGACTATGTGGAGGACAATAAAGTGAATGTTCTGAAGCTCCAGGCACTTTATAGCCACATTAATGAGCTGATCCAGCTCCAACAGATCCCACCCAAGCTGGACGCCAACAAAGACCTGGTCCATCTGCTGACGGTATAGTACCCCCTCCCCGAAGGCTCTCTTGTAATTCACCATCTTGTACTTGTTCAAGCACACATGCAAATGACTGTGTTACAACATATAGGTTGTCTGCATGCATGTGGGTGTGACGAGAGTTTAGGAGTGTGTGTGGGTGACAAAACGAGTGTGAACGCTGTACTTGTGTGTCATCCATGACGGTCTGAATAAGTCCTTGAAAATATGCTCTTCTCCCATGTGACATGATTTTTGTCCACGTAGCTGTCCTTGGACCTTTACTACACCGAGGATGAAATCTATGAGCTCTCCTACGCTCGGGAGCCCAGAAACTGTAAAGCCACTGTGAGTGAAGGATGCACTTAATGCTTATAAGCCTATGCTGCATACCTCACAACTTTAGGTACATCTCATCTATGCAATGCAGGAGCTATATCAAAACTTCCGCCTTAAAAATATAACAATACTCTACTATACTAAATTTATATTAAAATAGATACTTTGTAGCAGGATGTTTAAAAGATACCGCCATGCAAAAAAGCCAAAGAACACTGTGTTTGTTTTTGTGATTGTGAGGGGAGGCATCAAGTGAGATCAGCTGACTGTAGACTTGCTTTAGCCTGTTCTTGTTCAGATTATGGAATCTTGTTCAACAAATAATTTCCTTGAAATTTGTGTTGGAAAGTTGTGTTATTTAAATTTCAAGTAACTCAGAAACCCATTCTGATGTCTTTCTTTTCTATGAAGTCCTATGAATTTATGGTTTAACACGCTCAAACTATACTTCTTGCATTTGAAAAGAAACTAGATGTAATTAATATTAAAGCAAATTATTTCATGCTCAGCCTGTGTTTTGAACAGACGATCCTATAAACAAAACCGTGATGCATTGTACTGTTGGAAACCACATGCCTATTTGTGGATGCCAAAATAGTCATGGTTATCGTGGTTGGGAACGCTTGTCGATATTAGAATTTGACATGGATCATGGACAGCTATTGTGTGCCTCTGCTGCATGCAAATTACTGCGCCCTTGTGCAGCAGGAATACTCATAACACCTTTTAAACCTCGGTGTGATGTATCACATTATTTCTACAGTAGCTTGGTGAAATATGGCCAACCATTGTTGGATTGTTGAGCTCTAGCTGTTGAGTTGTCACGCTCTGCATGGCAAATTGCCCTCCCCGTTTGTTTTTTCTCTATTCTCCCACTATTTCCTGTTCAGTGCTCTTATTTTGCTATTTCTGTTTCCTGTTTTTACTGTGGTTAAAGGGTGCTGGGAGAGTGCACCTGTTTGTCATTTGTAAATAGGAATAGGGCTGACGAGATCCTGCAAGATTTAAATTTCTCATTTGAAGATAAGCTGTTCAGCGAGAACAGGGCAGCCAGAACGAAATCAAACTTTGATCTATGGCATTGCTACTATGAATGATAATACAGTATAGTATAAAAGTGATAGTGTGCAAGGCATTATTGAAACCACACGTTAAGTTCTTTACCCATACCTTGCAACCCATCCTACTTAAGTGGTCCCAGCCTCAGCGAGTGACATTTGGCTGTTTTTTCCATTGAAAAAACAGTTGTTGTGGAGTTTATTGTCCAAGCAGAGGATGTAGTAATACTACATTTGAGTTATTTAAGGTTTGTCAGATCAACCCACCTAGATGTTCTGACTAAGGTGAGTCCAGCCACCCCCTGGAGGAAACTCATTTCATGTTGGTATCCGCAATCTCGTTCTTTCATAGGTGAGGGTGGGAACATAGATTGACCAGTAATTTAAGAGCTTTGCCTTCTGGCTCAGCTGTCTCCTCACCACGACAGTCCGGAAAATGCCGGTTGTTGTTCAGCCTGTCAACCTCACGCTCCAACATTCCACCTGGGGAAGGACATTACTCCCAACCCGGAGGGTAAAATTCACACTTTTCTATGGCCTCGGATTTGGAGGTGCTGAGTTTCATCCCAGAAGCTTCACACGCTGCTGCAAACGGCTCCGGTAAACACTGAAGATCACAGCCTGATGAGGCCATCAGGACCAAAACGTCTGCGAATAGCAGAGACGAGATCCTAAGGCTACCAAACTGGACTACCTCAACGCCTTGGATGCACCTCGAAATTCTTGTTCACTGGAAACAGGCTTGACTTTTTGCAGGCAATGCAAAGCAGGCTCCTGCTCCGGTCACACAGGGACCGGTCTCTCCAGCACCGTGGAATCGACTATATCAGGGAGGCTGAGGAGTGTGATCCCCCTATAGTTTTAACACACCGTACTTTAGCCTTAGGCATTACTCTCAAAGGTTTTGGTGGGCTGGCTGTCGGACTCTGTCTCCCAAGCTGAGACAGGTGAAATGGCTGGATTTTCTGGTCATACATACAAGTCGTGGAAGGATATTTTATGCTAGGCCCAGCTGAAGGTTTGAGTCTTGCCTTGTATCCCAGCTTTCTGGCAATACTGCAAACCTACTCATAGCAATCATCGTTGAAATGCATAGAGCGTAACAACAACCACCTGTTTTTGTCCGTAAAATAAGGACAAGAGCCTCGGCTGCAGGAAGCACTCGGCTCATCTCACGTACAGGCATTAAAAAATACATTCTCAAGATACACAATGCACTTCCAGACATCAAAATAAGAGCGGCACACTTCCTGTCTGATTGTGCTAAAAGAATTATAGTGTCAAGAATAGCTGACACAATTGCAATTGCATCGTCTCCCCTAACAACAAGCATGGACCAAATAGTTTGTTGAGGATTTTGTAGGAATGTGTGCAGAGGCTGACATTCCATTGTTAGTTAACCAAGCTACACCAGTTTGTGAAGTACGGGCAAAGCTTGTAAGGCTTATTTTGAATATTTTTCCATCAGGAAAAAGAAATAACAAAATAAAACCACTGAACAGGAAATACCGATTAACGGATCATGACACGAGTCACTTCACTGACGTTCCTTTTTCTCTGATTCTTTATACTGACTCACTTCATTTTCTTTTCTCCAGATTCAGACGGCTGTGTATGCGAGCAGAGCCACTTGTTGAATATCACCCTGACCATGCATCGTCTCCTCATCTCCTCCAGTGATTTACTGGATAAGCTCACTGCTCTATATCCTTCAGCAACATGACGTAAATCCTTCATCAATATCACAGTTGGTTCAGACAAATTGCATATTGAGCCGTGTGCTACACTTATTTGGTTGTCAAGGGCAACAGGTAATTAATCCCAGTATACGTGCTAACAATGTAGGCTGTCGCTCGCTGGCTTGCATAAAATGAGCAGCGTGTTTGGGTATGCTTCTGCTTATTGTACTGTGCAAAGATATTGAGCCAAGGAAAGGCTAAGGAAAGGGTACACTCTATTAGTCAATCACAAGTTGCATGAAGTATATACAAACATGCATTTGAACTTACAGTCACACATATTCACACTTTTGAGTCTCCAATTAACCTAACATTCAGGCCTTTGGAATGTTGGAGGATGCCAAGTACCGGGGGAAAATGGTGATTTGAACCCTCAGTCTTCTGAGTGTGAGGCCAGTATATTTTTACCACTTTTGGTTTGGGGTCCAAGGAAAGATGGAGCCTATCCCGGTTTACTTTGCATGGACAAAACTGACCAAAAAAATAACAACATAAAAACATGCAGAAATAATCTTGTTTGTTTGACATCATATGTAAATCAGGAAGTAGCTTGCAAACAGAAATATGATTCATTTTTTAGCAGATTTGTGCATTACAAAAATATATACTGTACAGTAAGGCAATATTGTGTATTTTATTTTGCTTTACTGTGTCGACATCTCTTTTGGGCTGTGGCTCTCACGCGTTCAAAAAGCCAGAGTCCGTCAGCCATTGTCTTGTTTGGTCTGGTTGAGACTCTTTCATGTCCCCATGTGCAAACAATGCACACATCTTGTTGTATCACGTCTTGCGACCTGAGTGGTGGGCTTCTAATCTCGGCTTCCATTCAGGAAACAGCGGTGGCCTCACAAAGCCTCTCAGAGGAGCGCACAGGTTTAGCAAGCAGCCTTGGGGTTTCAGGTGTTAATTACCTCTTTTTCACACACGCACACACACACACACACACAAATACAAGTCCTCTTCAGCTATATATAAACGTCTACAGCTTAAAGAGCCTCCTGCTCGCACAAACCCACGTCAGAGTGTACAATATCTTGCCCGCTCTGCTATTATTAACCCTCTCATTCAGAGCCAAAGACCCCAAAGGATACATTAAATAGATTTTGAGTGATCAGGGAGGGGACATGGGCCATTAGCAACCTTCATCACCACGGTCTGGCCCTGGGATTGCGTGGGCACATCTTCTTCGCCCATGACGCAATTAGCCTTTTTATGTGCATCACATTATTATGATTCCTGCCAAATGAGAGTCATGGTGTCAGTCCATTTATTTATGAGGGGTTACTCTCACATCACACTTTGGCTTGATCTGTTTTTTTAAAGGTTAGAATGTGCAAAATGCCTTCAAGATTGATATGCTGTTAGTAACGCAAAGAGAAATGAATTCAAGGCAAGATTGCTGGTACATCACAATGCATCGTAACAATTTCAACATATCAGCAAATAGGGCCAGTAATCAGCAGTGGGGGATGATATCAGAGTGTTGCGAGTACTGGCAATGCTATTGCACACTGTAAAAATATTCACAGCATTTGTTCCTTTTGTTGATATTAATCAGCATTTGTTCAGCAGTAAATGAGACTGTTTTGTACATTTTGTTATCTTCTGTATTCTACAGTGATTCACTGTTCACCAGTTTGGTTTCATGCAGTTCAGCCTCCTACATTACCAAATGTCACTCTGGTGCGCCTTGTAGTTTTGCTTGTCAGTTGCTTACCATTCATGTGTGTTGTGGATCAAATGTTGTCATTGTTTAGCATCTTTACTTCTTTAACAAGAGTTTACATTTAAAACAGCTGTGGACAACGAGCAGCCAACAGAGTGCCAAAGGATATGCTACCTCATTAGGTATTTTTAATATTTAAGTGTTCTGATTGCAATTTTGCATCCGTAACACTACATCATCTCTGGACTCCATACAGGCATTGGATTCAGGAATTCTGGATGATGTTCAGGTTGCACCACAGCTTGTCAGACAGCTTGGACCAGCTCCGGGATCTGATCATGGAGCATGGTCAGGAGCATCTCTGCTCTCTTCTAGAGACCAAATGGATGTAAGTGTTAATGTGGGACCAGCTGTCATCTGATGACGACTCCCAGACCAGTCAGGACAAAATCTATTCAGTCACGATCACAAAAAAAAACCCTGAAAGAAAGTGAAGCCTGAGCTCCTTTTGTTAAAATAGCAGGGTGCAAGTGGAAATCAATTATTGTGTCCTAGTTATACCACTTGACCCACACTTGCTAACATAATATTGATTGTGACTTCATGTCATCTGTTCTAGAAACGAACGGGACTGGTCTTGGAAAGCCAGCCAGAAGATCAAAGCTAACAGCAGCAAAAAGAGGAAGGTCTCTCTTCTTTTTGACCACCTGGAGCCCATTGAACTGGCCGAGCATCTCACATTCCTGGAATTTAAATCATTCTGCAGAATATCAGTGGGTGCACACTCAAATCAGGGCGAAACACACTTCAATCTATATTTGACATGCTTCTTTGTGAGGCGTATGGTACATGTAGTATTTCCTCCCAAAGGAAATGCCTTGCAGGTTGTGTGCATTTTGTCACTGATTCACTGTGTTCTTGCCACCAGTTTGTAGACTATCAGAAATACACCCGCAACTGCTGCATGAAGGACATCCCCTTGATGGAACGTTCCATTGCTCTGTGTAACGGTGTCTCCCAGTGGGTTCAGCTGATGGTGCTGAGCAGGCCGACCGCCCAGCTAAGAGCTGAGGTTTTCACCAAGTTCATCCATGTGGCGCAGGTGCAGCTTTAGTCACCTCATGGCTGGCCTTATAGTTTAGGAATGCCACAGGCAAAAAACTGTTTATATTGCAGACAAACTGATGGTGAATACATGATAACTGCAAAGATAAATGCATTTACAAGCTGTAAAACTGCGGCCTGTCCAAAGTCTGAAAATTGAAAAAGGAATGTGGATGTTGAATGTCAAACTAAAACAACAATAGTACACCACAACATGTTTGCATAATACGTTTTCAGCTAGGTGTACATTTACTGCACCCACATGTGCACACATACATGTAAGTGACGTTTCTTCAGCAAAGTCACATTGCCAACTACTGGCCTTGCATGCTTTTTACAGCTTTTTCAGTCAGTTTGCACAATTGTCGTATGTACCTAAAACAAATAATGATGTTCTAATACGTTGTTATTTAATGAGTGGTTTTTAGGGTTGGAAAATTCCCCAAAAATGTCAAAGTTGGACAGTGTCCACCATAAGGAATAAAAATTAGGGGTGTAATTTGATTCCATCCATCCATTTTCTATGCACTTGTCCTCATTTAAATATGTAATTATGATTAATTGCATTTTCATAGTTAACCGTTAACACATTTTTATTTCATTAATTTAAGACTTTCATAGCTAACTCATAAATCATCACACTTAACCACAGATCAAACCGCAAATAGGTTTTCAACTATAATAAGTGGGGATGTAAATCACTTTGTGCTAAACAATTTGATATACAATTACAATACCTACATACAATTTTATGTAAAGAGATATCCATTTTTTTATGGGCCATTATATTATTGCAAAAATAATATGCATTTAGAAATCCCCCAGTTTTGTTGTTTTGCTAGCATGTTAAATGCTAGCAGCATTTTGTCCCACTTTGTTTGACGCTCCTTGAACGCACCATGTAACTTTGTCTCATGCTGTACAGATAGACTACTATTAGGGATAAAAGGGATAAGAGTACGAGCATGAAACGAGTATAGCTCGTCATTATTCCTAATCGTGATGCAGGAAAATCCTCATTAGGTAACTACCTATTGTATTGACTCTTCATGCTTAGTGATTGGCCAGTCACACACAGCAACGGCCTCTCCCAAGACAAACATGCTACAGCCAAAGATAGGTGCCATGCAGACATTGACTATCTGCTTGCTTGGCTTGACTCTAACTCACGTTCTCTATTTTGCTGTTTTTTGGTTTATATGATATTTAAAGTTACTTGGTAAACTTGTTTCGTAAAGGACGCAGTGCATTTGTCAAGACAGAGATGTAAACGGCTTGTGTTGCGTCGGTCACTGCCTGTGTTTTTGTTTTTCCACCTGCTTGCTTCTAAATTGGCTGGTGATATAAAGTCATTTGGAAAACTTTGCTCATACTACCGAATGCGGTGTAACACCTAGATTTTTACCAGTTATTTACTGAAATTCAAGTCGTTCAAGCCCAAAGAATAACTTGAAATGGTACAAAGGTAAGTGGTGAAGTGCCAGAGGTTAAAACAGTAAAAATATATTTTTTTTTTTATTTTTTTAAAAAGCCTTTTTCAGGGACCACACAAGGGGTCAACAATTTAAAGCTGTTCTGCAGAAATGGAGGTTGATCAAGCCTTGGCAGTTGGTGCAATTAATTTACTGCATAAAAACAGTGTTCGGAACACACGGTGGTGCTACACCACTGTGGACATCAGTTGAACAGCATTGTACTGCAGAAAATAATTTGTTGCTGCGAAAATGGCAAGAAAAGGCAAAATTAACAATGGAAGGAGAGACAGAGCATGTTAACACTTAAAAATGTAGCTTTTTCCTCCAGAGGAATTGGAGTGTTTTAAAACTTTTGACTAGTAGTGTATGTGTTCATAATATTTATTTAACTATCAAAAATGCATTCTATTCAACATTAATGTTTTGCAGCACATTTGCATGCATGTTATCGCGTGACAAAACCTCCTTTTTTGCATGTATTTATGAACACACAATTAATTTAATTTTCCCTAAAATTTCGTATAATCTGTCTCCAGCTAAACACACCTTGATAAATTTCCAGCAATGTTTTCAAAACTTCTCAGTTCTTTTTAACCCTTGTTGTCATGTAAACCTTGAGTCAAAAGGTTACTTGTGTGTCTGATCAGTTGCAACCTGAGCTGTGCAGCAAAGTGATGCACAGGTTTATACCATTAATACACCAGTCTGCTGCTGCTGCAACTGCTGCAGGCAGAGATGAATTTCACACCCTAATTCTCTAGTGACAGCAGGAGTTAGAGAGCTGAGAAGCAAAAAAAGTGAGAAAAGCAACAACAATTGAAGTAGTTTATGTAACAGCATAGTTTGTTGGATTACATCAACAGGGCAACCTTGACATTGCAAACTATAACCACAAGTATTGTTAAATGAATACCTCTCTGACTGAACATTATTAGGTTTGTAATGGATCTCTTCTTTATTGTGCCCACCAGGGTTTACATTTCATGCACAACTACAACACGTTAATGGCAGTGGTAGGAGGGCTTTGTCACAGCTCCATATCCAGACTGAAGGACACCACCTCCCATGTACCCAATGAGGTCATCAAGGTAAACTATGCACACTTTTTAGAACAAGGTATGACTTATGGTAATGGTAATTTGTTTCAGGACATGCTTTACAAATGACGTTAAAGAAAATCACATGTTTAAATTAGTACAATTCAACATATCAGAAAAGATGTAGAAAGAGGCGGAGCTTATTGAATCCAACCCATTTCTTCATATTACATATTACAATATTAGTAAATATTTTATATCATTATACAAAAAGAGTGATTGCCCCCCTAAAACGAATAACCGGTTGGGCAACAACTGCAATCAAGCATTAACTTGCGATGAGTCTCTTACTTTCTTCATCCATTCATAAGTGGACTTGCTGGTCTGTTTTGGATCATTGTCCTGCTGCACAAGTTCGTTCCAGGTTGAAGCCACAAACCGGTTGCTAGATATTCTTCTTTAGATTTCTTTGGTAGACAGCAATATGCATTTATACTTATGTTAACTTTTGTTACTTTCCTTCCAAAAAGTTTTGTCTCACAGACCACAGACTATTTTCCCAAAGGTCTTGGGGATCATCAAGATGTTTTCTGGCAAAACTGAGACGAGCCTTAATGTGTTTGATCAGCTATTATTTTCATCTCAGAATTCTGCCATACAGGCGGTTTTTACCCAGTGTCTTTCTTATGATAGAGTCATGAACACTGACTTGAACTGAGGCAAGTTATTGTCTGGTTTTTTTGTGACCTCTTCGTTGATTCGTCACTGCGCTCTTGGGGTAATTTTGGTTGGCCATTCACTTGTGGCAAGTTTCACAACTGTTCCATGTTTTTACCATTTGTAGATAATTGCTCTCACTGTTGTTTGCTGGAGACCCAAAGCCTAAGAAATGGCTTAATATTTTCCATTTCAATTCAGGTGTGATAAACCAGTTAAGTTGTGTTTTAACAGGGGGAAGATCACTTTTTCACACAGGACTCTCTAGGTTTGGATTTTTTTCTCCCTTAATAATAAATAGATTAAAGTTAAATAAACTGAATTAATAATAAATAGAAAATACAATGAGTTAATACAAGTAAAACTGGAGTAAGATTTTTGACATAAAAGCACAATTCATAAATAAATGGTGGATATTTATTAACAATGAAAAGAAAAAAAAAATTTTCATAGGAGTAAAACAAAAATTACTGGGTTACACTATAGCTTGTGCAGTATTAAAGGAAAAGGACAAAATACCAATCCTAAAAATACGGATAAAAATAAAAGTAAAGTGTAGAATAATTGCCCGAAAAACCTTAAAGTCACATAGGATCTCCCCACTGTAGACCCATCGGGCAAAAACATAAGGGTCCAGTGCAGTGTGTTTTGGGTGGCGGTCAAGGTCGGGCGACTGGGTAACCAGGTCTTCGTCAAATGTACGTTTTGAAAATCTTTAGGCACAGATAAGGCTTTGGGGCTGTCCAGTTTGCGGGCCTTAGGATCTCATCTTTGCTACTTGTAGATGATGCTGTGATTTTTAGTTTTTACTGATGCTGTTCACATGTGAGTGTGAAGCTTCTGGGATGAGACTCTGCACCTCCAAATCTGAGGCCATGGTTCTCAGCCAGAAAAGGGTGACTTGCAAAATAGTTGAATACAAAACAAGTAATTGTTACATTAATGACAATGTGTTTGAATAAAACAGTTATATACAGTAATCCCTCATTTATCGTGATTAATTGGTTCCAGACCTGTCTGTGATAAGTGAATTTGCGTGAAGTAGGATTCAATAATAATAAGCAAAATATTTTCATAGTTACAGCATTTACCATTATAAGAGCTTTCTAGACATGAACTAACATATAGTCACTATTACTTTAATATTACCCAATACAGTAGATACAATCAGAGAAAATACGCCATTTAAGATATATATATAAGACTTGCGTGCATGTGTGTTTTAATAAATGTCTTCAGGAAGTGACGTTGGGGATTCAGAATTGAGTTTTAGCTGAAGTACAGCCACAACAATTGGCTGTGTTATTATTATGATAATGATGCCTATTATTATTATTATTATGACTATGTTATTATTCTGCCTGTTGTGAGATAAATAATTATAAAATAAATAAAGAGCTGCCATTGCCGTTTAAGTCTGGTGTGTGCTTTTAGTGACACATAGTGGCCAGTGACGACCAGAGATCATCAATGTCTTGTATTGCCTTAAATGTTCCTTTATTTAGAAGGATTTCTAGTTCATTTAGAAATGTGTTATGCTTCAAAATGCTTAATTTATACCAGGACTATGTAACATTTTTTGGCAAACAATATGACCACAAAACAGCCATCTTATATTTATTGATTCATTTTTGAAAAACTGCAAAAGAGTGAGGGAGGGAGTGATGGTCAAACGGGGATGGAGCGGAGGACATATTTTGACAGAAATGCTCCATTTCAAGTAAACACTGGCTATTATATTAAACAATAACTTATAGGTAATGGTCAATGAATGCAACGTATTGCTTGTTGAATGTTATTGTAATGTTGTAAAGGTCGATTACTGATGACTTCAAGCAGCTTCAAGTGTGTTTTATATTCCTTGTACTTGAGATAATGTCATCTTCAGTATTTTTCCAGCGCCAGCCTAATATGTGTTAAAGGGAAGTAAAATATCTCCCTTCTTTTCTCAGGTTTTGAATGAAATGACAGATCTGCTGTCCTCCTGCAGAAACTTTGATAACTACAGACAGGCATTCAACAGGTATACAGGTTTTAAAATCCCCATCCTGGGAGTCCACCTCAAAGACCTAATTTCAGTCAACGAGGCCATGCCTGACTATGTGGAGGACAATAAAGTGAATGTTCTGAAGCTCCAGGCACTTTATAGCCACATTAATGAGCTGATCCAGCTCCAACAGATCCCACCCAAGCTGGACGCCAACAAAGACCTGGTCCATCTGCTGACGGTATAGTACCCCCTCCCCGAAGGCTCTCTTGTAATTCACCATCTTGTACTTGTTCAAGCACACATGCAAATGACTGTGTTACAACATATAGGTTGTCTGCATGCATGTGGGTGTGACGAGAGTTTAGGAGTGTGTGTGGGTGACAAAACGAGTGTGAACGCTGTACTTGTGTGTCATCCATGACGGTCTGAATAAGTCCTTGAAAATATGCTCTTCTCCCATGTGACATGATTTTTGTCCACGTAGCTGTCCTTGGACCTTTACTACACCGAGGATGAAATCTATGAGCTCTCCTACGCTCGGGAGCCCAGAAACTGTAAAGCCACTGTGAGTGAAGGATGCACTTAATGCTTATAAGCCTATGCTGCATACCTCACAACTTTAGGTACATCTCATCTATGCAATGCAGGAGCTATATCAAAACTTCCGCCTTAAAAATATAACAATACTCTACTATACTAAATTTATATTAAAATAGATACTTTGTAGCAGGATGTTTGTTACAGCTCTTTTATTGGCTGTCATGAGATTGTTTATGTGTACCTAATGTTATTGCTGGTAAGTGAATACTGAAAAATGTATTCACACAGTCATGACAAATTATATGTGAAGCTACAACTTGTAACGAGTTAGCTTAATTTAGCATTAAAAAGCCACAATCAGCTAATTGTACACTGTAAAAAAAACATTTAACATGTGCCCTGCACCTTTTATGTAAATTAAACTGAATCTAAAAGTCACTTAAACATATTTTAAAGTTGTTGCAGTAGATATTTACTTTGAGGCAGATGTAGTAAAATATATATTTGTGATTATTTGATAATGATTTTGATGGTAATTATGTATTTCTCATTAGAAATGTAATCATATGGTCTTTTAACCCTAAGGAAAAAAACTTGAGCTGCTGAAGAGCAATTTTTGTATGACGTTTTAAAAGATATTACCTGTATACTGTATCCTCAAATAGTGTCCGTCACCTCAATGATTTGCTGTACGTGTCTTCAATAATAATAATAATGCACTTGGATAAATAAACACTTGTCACCAAATAAACATCTTGTAAAATAACTGAAAAACATGCATTTTTACAAAGACATTTGCACAAATAAAGGTCTCCTCTCAAATCTGTCAAGTAAACCTTCCATTCTTCAGCCCTATTTGAGGAAATACAGTACGTTCATAAAATACTGTAAATGTTTGGCCTAATCTTGTCTTTCAACTTGAATTTCCCATCAGCCAGCCACCCCCTCTAGACCTCCAGTAGTTGTGGACTGGGTATCAGGAGTGGCTCCTAAACCCGATCCCCGAACCATCAGCAAGCATGTGCAGAGAATGGTGGATGTAAGTCACGTGTATTTGCAAGCATGGGGATTTGTTTGACGGATCCTCACTGCAGCACTGTGCTCTTTATTAATTTTCAAGCAATGTTTACCTCTTCACAGTCCGTGTTTAAGAACTACGATCACCACGAGAACGGCTTCATTTCCCAAGAGGACTTTGAGAAAATTGCCGCCAGCTTTCCCTTCTCCTTCTGTGTCATGGACAAAGATAAGTGAGTGCACGGCGGGTCATGCACTCATGTGCAGCTGCAGGGGAGAAGAAAAGTGGTATTTGTAGTGATGAGTGCGGCAACAGGAAATGTGAAGTAGCTGCAAAACTAACCATAACCTCAACACTTTATATTCACTGTCTTTTTTGCATGCATACCCACTTACACTGTGCTCACAGACCACAGAAAAAACATGCAATCCCATTAATGTGCACAATAAATAGGGTGTTTACGTATAATCATTTGTTTAATCATATTATTCTATTTCTGATGTGTTGGCAGAGAGGGTCTTGTCAGTAGAGATGAGATCACAGCATATTTCATGCGGGCCAGTGTCATTTGCTCCAAACTGGGCCTTGGCTTTGTCCACAACTTTCAGGAGACAACATACATGAAGCCCACCTTCTGTGACAACTGCTCAGGATTTGTAAGCAACGTCACACACGCAAAATACAGAAGTAAAACAATATCCGTGCTTTAATGTCTGCATGTCTGCTTTCCACAATATGTCCTTCACAGCTGTGGGGTGTCATCAAGCAAGGCTACAGATGCAAAGGTAAGTCTTCAAATGTTAGTCACGTGTTGGATTCATGACAAAGGATTTTTTTTCACCGGCTACATTACAGTATGACATTCAATACTGTATAAGAGCTGTATAAAATACTAAAATGTCTTTACAATGTCACTAACCTTTTGGATTCCGTATTTTGGAATATCGCATTCTAAAATTTATTTTGACTCTATGGTTATTTTTTTCATTTTGACATGTATTAACCAGGGCTGAACAAAATTCAGAACTGAATTGAGAATGACCTCTGAATTCCAATTAAGTGCTTGAATTTGATTTTCCGTTCCAAACAGGAACCAGAATTGCATTGAATTAAATTCCTGGAATTGCAGGAAGTAGAATTTTAATTCCATGAAATGAAACAAAATCATGATGCATAATTAAGGTGTATGTAACAAGAAAGTATGTATTTATATTCGTATTTATATTTGTATTATTGTGACTTATGACTCTACAAGCTAAAATTGACTTAATGTGCTCAATACTTTATTATACTTCATATTCAGACAGAAAATTGTCCCCGTGCTGCACTTTGGACACCCCTGACTTAGTTGCTCACTAAATCTTCAAGTATGCTTGACTTAAAGGGCATATTTTTTCAGAATATGTTGACTGAACTTGATAATAATGAATGAAAAATTCCCAGTGGAAATATTCCTATTTGAAGAGCAATATTTTTTATTGTGGGTTTAGTTTGCCGTGGCGTAGAAGTGCACTGCATCATACTGTCAGATGTTTCTAATATTTTGCCCACAACTGTAATAGTTGTGTACAATAATATTGTAGTTGTGTGATAATATAATATTGTTATATTAGTACATCTGGCAGTGTCAATCAAAAATGAGCATTAAATATGTAAAAGCAGAACTCTTCTATTGGATCTTACATGTCACATCTCCAGTAGTTCATGTAGACCAGGCTTTCTGTACATTGTTGGTGAAATCTGCAGAAAATTATTGAGTTAATACCTCCAACCTGCTCTGTCATGCAAAAGCATGTGTTCTTTAAAGTGTGCTTGCAAAGCTTTTAGAGTTGCATTTGCAGAATAAATTCAAAGAGAAGTCGGTTGTCAAGTTCCTGTTCTGACTTTTCTGTACATTCTCAGACTGTGGGATGAATTGCCACAAGCTGTGCAAGGACCAGGTGGCCTTTGAGTGCAAGAAAAATACCAAAGTGAACAACAATAACACCACCGACAGTCCCACGCCAAGCTCCGCGCCTGTTACCACGGGAACTTCGGAGGGTGGGTCGGTGCACTGCACATGTCCACTCTCACTCAATATTTATCTCACTTACTATACATGACCGCCATATCCACTGTACATTGTACAGTGCTATAGAAGGACCTCTCTAGTGGTAGCACACACAATCAAATAAGCATTGCTATTTTTTGCCTGAAATACTGTAAATGCAAAATGTGGTTTGCTTGATTTCACTCCTTAAGAAAAAGAAGTGTCAAGGTCTTGCTTGCAATGGGTGGGTGGCTTTCCCCCCAGCTGCCTTTCATTTTCTGTAACGCCGAAGAGGCTGCCCACCTGCTCAAGAAATCTGCATTACTCAAGGCTGCTGGGAGGCATCTCCATCTCATCACTTTGTCGTTTGAGTTCCATATTTTTAGCATTGTTAATCTTTTCAGTGTTTATTATATGTAAAAATGACTTGGTTCAGGTTTAACTTTAGGATTACCTGTTCAACAGTGAGCCTCCTCTCAAGCAATGTCTGCCCCCCTCATCACATTTTAAGGTCTGTTTAAGAACTCACTACAAGGCCTTTGTAAAATTCCATGAGCTAAGATGTACAGATATTACTATATAAGAATATTTTATATAAATCAGTATGCCCTGCGATTGACTGTAGACCAGTCCAGGGTGTATCCCTGGAGGTCAGCTGGGATAGGCTCCAGCATACCTCCGTGACCCTAATGACGATAAGTGGCTTAGAAAATGGATGGGTGGATAAATAAGTATCAAGTAATAAAATTATATTTATATATATATAATCAAAATAATGAATATTATAGACATAGACTTTTTCGATTGAAAGAGATAAAGAAAAATCAAAGAATGTGTATCCCTACTTTGATATTTTTTATTTGGTAAAAAGGCTCAAAATTTTATATAAACTGCATATTTTTAAAAAATTAGCATTAAAATTTAAGCTTTTTCTTTTGACACCATGTCTTTTTGTTTCATTGTACTTCTACAATGTGCCACAGGCCAATAAAATTTTTTTAAAAAGATCAAACTCCTGCTATAGCCTTTTATGGGATAAGGAACCAGATTTGGTTCCTTAAACTTGAGTTGAGCTGGACCACACGCCTCATGCTAAGGCAGTCAACCCATGTGACTTCTCCCATCCAACTAAGGAGGACAATCAAGTCCAAATTCAAATTCCAAATTCACTGTTAGTAGTCTCAATGTACTGTATCTATTTTTATTATTATTCATTTTTGTTTTATTTTGCATGTTTTTTCTTTTAGATTCATTTCCAAAATGGTCCAGACTATTTTTCAGTACAGGCATACCCAATGTCCTAAATGTCTTTTGCCACTTATTTCTACCTTCCCAGTCAGGACATACTCAATCAGCTAACACTAATTCACTCAATCATGTGATCATGTCCAGGTCCAGACGAATGTCCTTTCCAATACCCGTCTGATGACAGCAAAGACGGGAGCCCAGACTCCCTAGTCACCTCGCATTTGGGGCTAAACAGGGTCCACAGCGCCACCCAGACCGAGTGTCCTCCGCTGTCCCCTGAAGCCGCTCGCTCTCCTCCGGCCCTGCTAGTCCCGGGTACCCCAACTTCTCCGACATGTCCCAGCCCATTGCTTCAGAGAAAACAGCGACATTGTGCCAAGTGGGAGAACCGAGCTTCTGTTGTGCAAAAACCCAGAGAACCAGAAGACGAGTGCAATCAATCAGTCACAGAAACCCTCCAATCAGTAAGTGTCGCGCCTCTCTTGGTACTTGAATGCACCACACATATTGGCACATGAATTTCCTTTTCTTTTTCCAGGAGAACCAGAAGCTCCAGAAAGCCAACGAGACACTACACAGGAAGTTGAAGGAGGCCGAACGGGAGGTGGAAATGTTAAAGACGCTGCTGGAGAGGCACGTGCTTCATCCTGTAGAGGAGGACGACTCCTCCTAGATACATCAAGTACTGTACATGAGACGGGCATTTATGTTCTGGATCATTTTTCCAGCTAAAATACTCAGTGGAGCCTTCAAAGTTTGACACCCCAAATTTGGGTTCCGATCTACATTTTCCCGAACAAAAAATGCCTCAAACGTTAAACAAAACTATCATGCGTGATGTCATGTCAGATATTAGCAAGTCGCTGCTTAAATGTGTTCTGTATTGTTTTCAGTTTGTTTTACGAAACAGACCGTTAATTTAGGAAAAAACACATTTCTTCTTCATGATGGGAAATATTAAGCTGAAACAGCTTTCACAGGGGATGTCGGCGAAGGAGTATGCGTCTATGGGGCAGTAAACAAACATGTCAACTTTGTTTATTTTAAATCAAAATAGTAACCATGCCGTTCTTTTAAAATTCCCCATGCATGTTGTCAGGCGCACAAATGTGTGGCCAATTGTACACATTTGACAACGACATCAACCCAATTCTACGGATAGACTGCAGAAGTGTGGAAAACCTTGAATATCATTCATTTTTTGCGATATCACAACTAACAATGTTGGGTTTACTTTCTGCTAAGTTTTTAATTCCCGTACCTGAAAACAGATAGCTGCTCTACAAACAACTTCCTGTTCCCGCTCTCTTGGGAACAGGTTTGCCTACCACCGGTCTTTGGAGGTTCCACTGTGCTGTTTAAAGGTCATAATGAAACCAAGATCTTTAACAGACATGCAATAGGACATGCACGGCCAGTTAAGGTATTTGGGAACTCGTCAGGGTATTTACTAGGGATGTAAATCTCTTTTTGATAGATGATTCGATTCGAATCTAGACTACCGTTCAAAAGTTTGGGGTCACTTAGAGATTTCTGGCAAGTTTTCGCATGGAATCGCCTTTATTTCCAAGAACAAGAATAGACTGGGTGATAATTGCTGGAGATGGGCCTCTATACACCTATTTAGATATTGCACCAAAAACCAGACATTTGCAGCCAATTGCTAATTATATGAAAGTGTCATTTTTCCGCTACTTTACAGCATCTTACAGCACATCATATACCCAAACATGCTGTAATTAGTCTGATTCCTTAGCTCCTCAAACCGAATATCCGGTCAAATCAGTTTATCGTTAACATCCCTAGTATTTACCAATCAAATGTGTCATCTGATGTTTGCATGTTGTTTGTCTTGCTAATTACCAAGATAGTATCACTTGCATTACACTTACATTGCATTATAGTGAGTAAAAGACAATTGTAAAGAAGCAGGAAAACATACAACAGCACCACTGAATCAACAATATGGATACATGGAAAAAATTCACAGATTGAAAATGATGAGGAAGAAAATATGATATGTGCAAATTAGTGTAATTATAATAAATGTATTAGAATGGCGCTTCATGAACTGTTTTAGTGCATCCTTTTCCTGTTTGTTTTGTGAAACACTACACAGTTCATTACACATGGTACTTACTGTTACATATATTTTTACTTATGTGCAGCTTATTGATACTTTTCTTGTTTTAATGCTCCACTGTGTTGTAAGTGGGCGTGTGTGTGAGAGAGTGTGTGTGTAGATATCTTTTCTGTCAGTATTGTGAGTCCTTGTTTGAAAATAAATGCTAGGCGTTGAGTGGGAAAGCATCGCTTGTGTTACTCGGTGTCATCACCAGGGGGCAGCAGAGTGTTACAACAGTGCTCACAGGCTGCTTTTTTTATTCTGGTTGGATGGAAAACAGGCATCACAGTCATTTAAAAAAAAAAAAATATTAATATTATTATGTTTGGAGCTGTTTTGTTAAAAGAGTTTATTGATATTAAAGCTTATTGTTTGTTTTACCTGCAAGTGAAGCCTCCTTTATAATGCTCAGATAAGAAGACCTTTTTAGACAAACATTCCCACATTTCTACAGCAGGTATTCACTCTATAAGCTAAAGCTCTCACTGACACTCATTGGGTGCTTTTCTTGGAACAGTAACGACTTGTTGAGCGGGGAGGATTGCCTCTGAGGCGTATAGCAGCGCCGCCTCAAGTATAGCACTGGTGACAGCTCATTTACTTTGATTTGAATGTTCATCCATCCATTTTCGGTACTGCTTGTCCTCACCAGGGTCACAAGCATACTGGAACCTATCCCAGCAGTTTTTAAGGCACGGTTTGCCAGCCTGGCATGGCCCATACAGACACATTAGATTTGAATGTGAAACTGGGAAATAACTCCTCGAGTCCAGCAGACTCCATGCACACTAATAGTGAATAATTTCCAATATTATGGCTGGCTGGCTAGGTGGGAAGGAAGGACAGGGAGATCTTTAAAAACATTTAGAAAGGACTTACACCGAGCTGGAGATGGGAATTTAGTGGTCCCATTGATGAATCAATCAGGTAAAAATCAATACACAAGCTAATCCATTGTGGGGATGTGTAGCCGGAAGACCATTGTATACATGAGATAAATGATACATTGCATTGTGCAACTTTGGATGCTAAAAGTCTGCCTACAGAAGGAGACTGATGATCTATCATCCAGACATCAGTGTACATGGGGGAATTGGGCTGCTGTAACATACCCATCGTTTAACTCCGTCTAATGAATGTGCTCTGGAAGTAATTAGGTGAAAATGCATGGAAAAAATTACCCTCCATACACAAAAGAGCACGGCAAAAGTGCCTTCTACACACATTTGATCACAAAAGAACAACACTTCCTGGAGGATGCAACGAAGCGGCACCGTCTTGATTATGAAACGTGAGTTCATTAGCTTCTTAATGATGGCCGAAGGACCCGTGTGGGTGCTGCAAAAGGAAAAAACGAGTGAAAAATAAGGATTCTGTGAAGACCTCTAAATGTTTTAATTAACCTTGTTGCTGTTGCTTTATAATGTGGTTTGGTCCACGTGTCAGAGTAGAGCCAGGAGAGTGGAAAGTGCGAGTTTGATTGCACAAAGGTGCAAAATTGTGACTTCCGTTATGGTCTACTAAATGCAAAACATTGCATTTCCATTCTGTATCTTCTGTAAATGTATTTGATTACATCAATAATTACACTTAACCTTTAAAATGTTATTTAATCCTCAAGTGATCAAGCTATTTTATTGTGTTCTGTACAGGGATCCTTATTATAAAAGGCTGCGTGGGGGTTTATCACAGCTGTACTACTCCCAGTATTTAAGACAGGCATTGTATAAGGATCTAATAAGTATTTGGTAATCATACTTTTATTGCAAGAAATAACCAAACACAGACTTTAAGAACAACATTACGTTTGTTTAGACAGTCATTGTCGGTTCTCACTTGCAAAAATATTTCTTTTTTTGCCACACTAAATGAAAACATACAGTATAAAAAATAAGTTTAAGTAAAACATTTTTGACGTATGTTGAGCTAGCATCCTGCTTACATCAATAAAAAGAATTAGTCAAATTCCTGACTATGCAATACGCTAATACTGGTAAGGAAGTCTCCTACTCACAGCCCATTCAATCAACCTATGATACTTCCACACCTGTGTTTAAAACAAAAAACACACAAACATCGTGTTTGTATATTTGTAATATGATATCAACACAATGAAATACCTGAACCTTGTCACTGTCAAAATGAGATATCTAGTTATGAAAACAAGTTCCAACAAAGCTACTGAAATTTGCTTCAGTGATGCACTATTAGTAACAATTCAAGAACAATCTTCACAAACCACTTGTTGGTGACTATGCTCTGGGCACTGTCAGTGTTGCAGGGGCGAAACGAACAGCGCTCGGGTTCGCCAGGTACGCCAGCAACTGCGGGCTGCTCTGCTATGCTCTAAGCAGGACCAACACCAATGCTTGCCATTGCTTCCATAGTTGCTAAATGGAGGTTTGGAATCTGTGACCTTTTCCCCACATGTGGCTTCACCAGTTCATACCCAAGCTTTCTGAGACCTCTAACCTGCTCCCCTTGCAGGCAAATCACCAGCTGGAGGTGCTGCAGCTACTGGAGGGACCTCATGGTCAGATTCTGTAACAGAACGGTCTGACATCTCAAAAACATATGATCGTCATTGTCCATGCCGGCTCGTCTCCATCAATGGTGCTGTTTTCATCATAACTTTGGGCTAGGTGTATTGGTCTCAAGGATTCAGCAGCTGTAAATACTGCTACCCTAGGTCTGTTAGCCATGGTTCACTGATTAGAAGTGGAACCTTCTCTTCGGGGTCACAAATGACCCCACAAGAGTTTGTGATGGACAGTATACGCCACAGGAATTGGTTGATCCCTGCAAAAAACTGAAAGTGTGTAGGATTAGTAGACTGACAATCTCATGCTAGGAAAGAAAATTCAAATGAAGAATAAAGAGATGGCACAATAAATCATATGGCTGGGGTCGTCAATGACCCCACATGGTCGCTTGAAGGTTAATATCCTCACTTGTTTGTGCCCTAGGACAAAAACATCAGCTCCCCTCCAAACCCTCCTAACTTGACGTTGACATTGTTGTCCAACTTTGGATCAACATTTGCAAATAAAAGTCATTGTTGTAATTCTTAGATTATATTCAGCTCCAGAACCCTCGCGACAAAGGAAGTTAACAAGCTGAATCCCTCGCACACTTATTGACCATATTCGAAATTGTAACCCGCATACGTAATTACCATTAGTGTGACGTGTGGAAGTAACTGAATACGTTTAAATAAGATGTAGGATTGCCAGGAAGTTGCATACGATACTGCCAAGAGACAGGAGATGTTTGCTATTATAGCCGATGAGAGAATGCGGAGAAAATATTGAAAAACGTCAAGAGTGCTTGAGCTGCTGCAAAGTGCACCCCAGATGAAGGAAGGGTTCATGCAAGTACATGTGGTGGAGGAACAGACACAGCGAGGATAGAAGAAAAGGGGCAGATGGGAGTTTCCCCCCTGCTGAGAATTTCTCTGGAAGGCAGTGAAAAAAATCAAGTGTGTGTTTCTTTGCCATGATGTGGTGACGCAAACCCCTCAAACAGCAGTAGCCAAAAAGCGATGATGTTATTTATTCATTGTTTTATTGTTGTTTTATAGTAACCCTTTGTCAGGAAAGGTACCATACTGTATTTGGTAAGTTCAGAATGAAGTTCAAGGAAAGTATTGCCTCCCACCACTTTGCTCTTCCAATTTTGCAGCTTCTCTAAACATTTTCATTCGCATTCAATAAATTGTTATTGAATACAGTCTATTACTAATCAGAAAATATATACTTTTAAGCAAGTATTTTTCGGGCTAAATGATGCATTGTGCATTATGCAACTTTAAAAATAGCTAAATGAACAAAAATACAAATGTTAGACATTCAGAAGTCGCTTTTGTAGACTCTGGGTTGTAATATTCATTACATTGGCCAAAACAGTAGAGCCAGAACAACAAGCTTTTATTAGAGGTTTGAATTATCGCACACCAGGCACAATAATCCTGATCACTGGCAATTTATTTATATATTTAGTGCTGCACGTTGTCTTGGTAACTACGGTAACTTTTGAAATTTTTTGTTCTTGTCCACCCCTGCCTATAACTCAACTGTTAACCCCTGACGTCACTTTGTCTCGTGCCACATCTGAAATAGCTTATTTACTGTTGTTATGTGTACTATATTGGGTATTGGAGTGTAAAGGTGACTATAGGGGTGTTATTTCAGGTGTAGGGTGCTCTAATAATGTTGAAAACCTTATTTAAAAGGTCGTAACCCCAACATAACATGAGATATTTAGCTATATTTAGCCCTTTAAACTTATTTACAGATGTTTGACAAATGCATAAGTAAAAGTGCAATTAAAAAAATGAAACTGCACTAAAAAAACAACAAAAAAACCCAAATGCAAATAAAATAATTAAAATTGCAGTTTATTTTTGCCTACAACCCACCATTTTAGAATGACTGCTTTACAGCATTATTGATGTGGCGCTGAGCTCCTCTGCTTGTCAGCCTTGAGACAATAATGCTGTGAAAGAGTGAAGAGTGTACATTTCCTCACTCCCGCTCTCCATCGCCTCTCCATCAGCACCGGCTGTTAAAGCCACGGGACCTAAATGGAGGACATCAAGGCTGTTTAAAGTGTCTGCTGGTTGCTGTTGGCTGACCACCCTCTGCTGCTTTCTCCAATGACCCCAGACGTTTAGATCATATGATTTAAATAGCTCTCAGCCTGAAACGCCCGAGGATACAGAGACGAATGTGCTGGTTCTGTGGATTGATATCACTCTTTGGTAGGTGCTGATGATACATCCTGTAAAAAGGGCACAAGTGGTCCCATCATCACTCTTGAGGCGTCAATTCCCTCAGAATGTCCGGGAAAAAAATCTCGGTAGAAGCTGCACAGTTACCACAGAAGAAGCAAAGAAGTAAGTTCCTTACTTTTCTTTGCAGACTGCAAAGGGCAAATTATGAATAAGAAATTAAATTTAAGGGCGAGTTGAGAATCATTTCCATACTTAACAAGGATCACCGTGATGAACTCTGCAGTCAGTGCAACCGGTGAAATAGATTTGGGTTAATTGGAGGGAAATTAAGCACATAGCACACAAATTTACACCATCTGTAAGCACTTGACCAGATGGGAGAAGAGTTGAATGTGATGTCTGATTTAATGACCCCCGCCCCAGCTTTCAGTGTCCTTGGAGAGACGCTGTTAATGTCTTTTTCTCCACCTTCTTGAGACAGATGAAATGAAAGCACGTTTTTAGTGAATGAGACACTCATTTCCGCTCAAAATGGAGACTACCAGGACCACATGATGGTACTGGTCATGTTTCATGCCCAATTTGATCTATTGACCAGCCCAAGGGGTCGGCAACCTTACCATTAAAAGGAGCCTTTTTGACTCCTCTGCTAGTAAATAAAAATATATGGATCATACAAAACCTCTCAAACACTCGAAACATGTTTTACTCACGCCCAATGATTGGCAAACAAACTCATGTGGTTTGCAAATACAAAACATCTACTGACAGAAATCAAGAGAAGGCAGTAAGATTGCAACAGCAGTGACAAGACAGTTTTTTTATGGCTGTATATTTTTTATTGTTTATTTTGTATAGTTCCTGATTAAATACCGGGCAGAAACCTAAGATCTAAGACAAGACGGGAGTCTCTTCTTGGCTTAGTGCACGAAAAATGTATTTGGTAAGCTCATTGACCCTTGGCTTACAAAATGTATTTGGTAAGCTCATTGACCCTTGGCTTACATACAGAGGTCATGCCAGTCAGTCAAAGGTATTTAAAGTGGCCAATCGCAAGCCTCTTTGCATCTTCTCCGAAGTGTGGCACCACTTTTCTTCCTGCAGCTGTCAGACTCTAGAACAAGAACTGCTCCAAATCACGTGCATAACTGTGCAACTAACTGTGCAATGTTCATGTAATAACCATGCAATAAACTGTGCAATAGTGGTGTAACTACCATGCTAACTGTGCAACAACTCTTCAACATGTACACAGCTGTAAATACTGTATAATACTTGTATATAATTGATATTACCTTGTTCTTTACCTACACTGCTCTTGTGTGCTTTTGTACTTTTGCTGCTGTAAACCTGGAATTTCCCCTTGTGGGACTAATGAAGGCATATCTTATCTTATGTCTGACTTTCTCTGATTACATATAATACATTGGGTAATACATATATAATGGTGTATATAAATATGATGTTATTTCATTTCTACGACAATATTAAATTTCTTAATATCGAATCCTACTTTGCAGAAATTGACTTATCACAATCGAGTCTGGAACCAACCAGTACCATTCATACCTTTTATATCAGGAACCAGATTTGGTGTCTCACAAACTACTAAGCCTGTGTTTTTAAATGCGTATAAGGACAGAAACCATATTTAGAAAGGTATAGCAGTTAAGTCATCCCTCGTTTATCGTGGGTAGTTGGTTTTAGACCTGGCCGTGATAAGTCAGACAAAGTAGGATTCCTTATTTATAAATTAATAACATAAATAATGTATGTTAAAAATACCACCCTTAACATTTGTATTACCCAATATTGTAGACATAATCACAAAAAATAAGATAGATTACACTTACGCTTGTGTGTGTTGCAATAAACATGTTCCGTACATGTAGAGGACAGGAAGTGACCTTGGGTGTTCAGAGTGGAGTTTTATGTTGGGGTTTCAGGTTGTATTGGATTAACAGCAGCGCCTATAATTATTATGATTATCATTATGGTTAACATCCCTATTGTGAGATAATTCAAACCTGCAGTAAAAGCGTGTTCATCAAATCTGATGCTTGCGTACCTCAACAAACATTACTGACACCTAGTGACCGGTGTAGAATACTACATAGCATCACGTTTGAATGCACCTCCTGAATGCTTTACACTTGTATTTTTTGTTCATTTATACATTTTTATGCTAAGAAAATGCTTAATTTGGGCATACATTTTTACATTTGCTAAATGCATGCATATTTTAAAACTTACAATAGGCTGTATTCAAACACAAAACAGCATGATTTACTAATATACTGTATTTCTGTAGTGAAGCTCCTACATTTAATGTATTAAGAAAATAATAAAAAAGCTAATGAGTAGAAAAAGATCAGTTCTGATTACTTCATAAAATCACAAATTGATTAGGCCTGTCAAAACACTTCATTATTACCATCAGATGTTTTTTTTCCCTCATGTCAGTGCCAAGTCACAAAACCTGCTCTGTTTTAATCGTGTTGCATTGTCTTGATGGGCTGCCACTACTGAGAATATCTGTTAAGTAGTTAATCGAGTGAAAAAAGATGCAGCACTTACTAGTCTTATCAGAGGTGTGGAATAGAAATGTGTTGCTTATCTACACAACTGTGTGATTGCCATTTCCTGTCTCGTACACACTCGCTTGCCAGTGCATCGTGGGAGGCCAGCCAGTTTCTTTCACACAGAACTGTGCCATAATTGAAATATTAGTCAGCTGTGAAGTTCCTCGTTTATAATCTATTAAATGCATTCCTATTTCATGCCACTATAGAACATACATGAGAGCAATGAGGACATCATTAATGAGTTAGCTACACAAACATCATACATATACGGTAACCCACAGGTTTCCTCTGCAGGCTCTTCCTCTACCTACTTGGTAACCATGGCTACCTTAGGTGTCATTTTGTCAACCTATTTAAGGAAACTATCATCTCTTATCCTCATCCACTGTTCGACACACACACACACACACACACACACACACGTATATAAGTAGTAGGAGGGAGCTGGTCATGCAGACACTTTAAATTGCGTTACATTTAACCTGAACTTTTGCTGCCCTTTTAAGTATATTTTTAGCCACACTGGTGCACTCAGAGAGCACGCTTATGACATGATCTCAAACCTGCTTCGGAACCCATTGAAACGACTAAATAAGTCAGTAAGGCCTACTAAATATGTAAGTATTGCAGACATGGGAAAATTAGTCATATCACCTTCAGTTTTACAGTGGGTCACCATGGTGATGTTATCTGCTTGAGACAGAGTCAGCTGAGAGACTGTGTGGTAACACATGAAGATAAAACTGATTGTTCACCACAATGTCTTTTTGTGTGAAAGACGACACCAAATCAAGATGATTCCAATTTCCCTCACAAAACAAAACAAGCATTCCCCTCCACAATGTATGAAAGGCACTTTCTGAGAAAATGCACTTCCATCTGAAGAGAAACAGGTGATGAGATAATGACAGGTTAAAATTAAATACATTATTATTCTCAAGCACCATCATGTAACATCCATCCATCCATTCATTTCCATCTGCTTATTTGGGTCTAGGTTGGCTACCGGTGCAGCAGTCTCAGTGGGGAATCCCAGACTTCCCTGTCTCCAGCCACCTCCTCCTTCTCCACCGGGCATACACCAAGGTGTTGCCAGACCAGCTGTGAGACGTAATCTCTCCAGCGTGTGCTGGGTCTGCCCCGGGGCACCTCACCAGGGAGGTGTCCGGGAGGCATACGGACAAGATGCCCGATCCACCTCAACTGACTCCTCTCGATGTACTCACCCTTCTTAAAAAGGAGACCACCACCCTGGTCTGCCAATCCAGTGGTATAGTTCCTGACTTTACGCAATATTGAAAAGACGTGTCAATCAAGACAGTGCTTCAACAGAGAGCTCCAGAGCCGTAAGGAACTCACGGCAAAAGTCGTCAACCCCCAGAGCTTTGCAACTGGCAAATGTTTTAACTACCCCACTCCGCATTTGTGTCCTCCAACTCTGCTTTCCTATGGAAGGTTCATCAGTGGCATTGAAAAGGACCTCAACATTTACCTTCCATCGTCCGACTTTATCCTCAGTCGAGGTCAGTAGGCCTGTTTCATATTACTGTTCCTAATATTTTGGCTCATGTATAACTAAATAGAAACTTCCCTGAATGTGTAAATGAGACCATTTAATTTGCTCGTATTCCTCCAAATAATTGAGTGCGCTGCACAAAACGCACGCATTGGGGGCAATGACGTTGTCACAACATCCTGCTGATGGCCTCCATTTTTCTCTCGACAATAACAACAAACAATGAGCTTGGGGAGTACAAATGGGGCCCCTAATACTGTTACTTGGGATGAATTATGCACTGCGTGACATGTATTATTAAGCTAGACAAGAGGCAAAACACATTCAAACACACGCTGACTTTCAGTGTATACCTTGCCATTGCTATGGCGGGCGGCTCCTCCCGCTGTACACTCTGGTTCTTCCAAAGTGCCGCTGCACGCTGCACTCACGATCTACATGCACTTTTACACTTAGTATTCTGTTCACTGGGCTTAAGTAATGTTACATTGATAAGACACTACTTTAAATTACATTACCTTAACACTGTAAGGAGTCAGCCATGGCATGTCCTCCCATTCGGTGTGGAAGAGGTTTTTGGTTTCTTACTTTTTCCTTCTTTCCCACTCTGTTAAGTTGTGAGTAAACCAATAGGAGGATAAATAGTTAGCTCTGTAGCATGCTATGTTTAAAGTGGCAGCCGTCTGTTATGTCAGTGAGTCTCATTACCATAACATTAGTGTCGCCTAGTGACCAGAATACTACACAAAATTGTCTTTGAATATTTTTGACTAATAATAGGCCATAGTTAACAACAACACATCAATCATTTATCAATTAATTCATTTTATAAGATGAAGTGAGGGAGCGATGTTCGAACTGCAATGCAGCATGGGATGACTATAATTTTTTGCATAAAAATGTGTTGCTTTTTTGCTTGCAAAATACTGTATGTTGAGGTCATCAGAAAAGTGAGCAAGGAGAAGTCAACATACTCTTGATATCCGATGTTTTATCGTTTGTAGTTCATGTTGTTGTTGCAGCTGGACTACCCAGCATGTCTTGAGTGCTGGAAAAAGCAATTTTAAGTTAAGAGTTATGTTTAGCACTTAGTTATTATGTAGTTGATTTATGTGATGTGTTCACTTGCTGTGTTGTTTTCATTACATTGCACCGTGAGCAAGTCATTCTGTTTGATGCCACAAGTACTGTATATAGACGGCCCCTCCGCCAATTTTTTTAACCCAATGTGGCCTGCGAGTCAAAAAGTTTGCCCACCCTTGGTCTACGAGGTAAGAGAACTCGCCTGAGAGAAGCTGGACTAGACTTAACAAGTGAATGTTTAGCTTGGTGAGTTTAATTAGTAATGCTAGTAACATTAACATTGGAATTGTGCTTCCATTCCTTTTGCATTTTGTCGCCAGCTTGAGCCATCCAGTAAATGCGATGAGAAAAAGAAAATGGAAAAACAATACAACTCCATTCCAGATGAAAAAGTTTCTAGTACTATTGATCCATTGTCAAAAGAAAACGTATTGAAAATGTGTAATGATGGCTTGTTGTGATCACATTCAACCCAGAAAAAATATTCTGTTTGTTATACAGTATTTGGCGTTAACCAAAATGAATGCATTTCTGGTGACTAAATGTGTCTTGATTTTACAATAGGCAAATATTTCACAGTTTTTTATTCACAATTCACAGTATTAAAAAATAATGCACTAATTCATCTTATTTCAGTAATAAGTACAGTAAAAATACAGTACAGCACTATTTTGCTGTAAGGACTATTACAGCACTGATACTATTACTGTTAATAATAATATAGTACTTATTACAGTATAGTAATATTACCTTATATGTGATCTACAGTAATTATAATGTACATTATACTACAGCAATTTACTTCCCATTTGCCTCCAGCAAGTAACTGCAGTTATTTTTTTAACACTTTTTTTTGCAGTGTGTTGTTGTGGTCCAGTTCTGGGTGAATGTCTGTTGCTTGTTATATATATATATTTTATGTTATGCCTGCTCATAGTGTTGAAGGTTTTTGCTGGAACACTCGAGGAGATAGAGTAAGCCTGTTGCCACTTCGAAAAGACACCATTCGCCTCGTCAAATGATTGGCAAACTTCATGGAAATGCTGCCCTGCAGATGGAAATAAAAAGTAAAAACCTCAAAATGCGTTGGGCGGTGAAAAAGCATGCCAAGGTGGCAGTAAGTCAATCCATATTTCCTCTGCTAATATGCCCCATAGTAGCCAGCCTTCTGCCGGTGGCTAAAGCTGTGTCAATTCCCAAGTTACGCACTAGCTAGGCAGCTAATGTGCAATCTGTTGTAACGTGCAACAACACATCCATAGGCTGTCTGCAACTGCAGCTGCACTACAAATCCCAGAATAATAATATAGATTCTCCTGCCAAATTGCTTGCTTAACAACAATAGTTGTCTTTCGTCTCCAGCTTTGTACAGTGTGCAGGTCAGTTGCTATCACTGCAAGTAAAGCATACCATACACAATACAAGGTTTCCCCAGGATTTGAAGCTGTGGTGGTGGGCTGCATGGGAATGCCACCGCTTTGTCGTGCTGCTTCTGCATTTTTTTAAATGACGAATACCAATTTTTTACTGACTTATTTATTAATTCACTTATTTATTTAACTTGTTTCAACACCCAGCAGAGCATGAACAGGGAACATTGGCAAACAGTTAATTTGAAGGCAAAGTTAATGAGAGTGCTTACTTAAAGTGAGAGTGCTTTTGTTACCTGTTGGGCTATTTAGTACAGTAGTTCTCTGTCACTAGTACTGTACACTTGTACTATTTGACACAAACCTAAATTGAAGTAGATGCCTCTTTTAGAGTAACATGAATACAATGACAATAATACAATATGAATATACAATAATTACAATGAATTGTTTATTAAAATATTTAGTTCAAAAGAACACAAATAACAAAAAAGAATTTAAATGTTTTTGTTATAGAAATCTGTTTTGGGTTATAATAGCACAGGTGAATAGAACATTGTCTGTACAACAACAAAGTTTTGTTACAATTGTTATACACCACACATCACTATTTCATTATTATTATTATTTATTATGAATATTATTCATCAAGACGGCAATATAATTTATTTACCATGACAAGGACTACTATCTAACACACTGTCACTTTACCTTACTTATGCATTAAAACTTAGTAGCTGCAGGAAGTGTACAAATGTAGTGAAAAAGGGGAAAACCTACGGGGGTAGGATTTATTATGCTTATGTAATATAACCTATGTAATATATCTTGCTTACAACCAACAGGGGCGTTCAAAGTGTGGTCCAAGTGATTTATTGGCCCACGGCACATTCTAAAAATACAATTTAGCAAAAAACTTGAAGGAAACAGCAAAAATTTAAAAATTCAGCAGAAATGTTTTGATAACATTATAATAAAATCAAAATATTAGAAGAAAAAAAAATGTAATATAACCAAAAAAAGTTGTAATTTTGGTAAAATTAGGTTGCTGAAAATATTATAATATTAGGAGAATCATGTCAAAATATAAAAATAATATAAAGTCGTAAAAGTTGGAAAAACCTGGGAAATAAAAAAACTGCATAGTTTGACAAAAATTGCTGTAATTTTATGAGTAGAAAGTCAAAATATTAAGAGAAAAAAGTTACAATTGTAAGAGAAAAAAAGTAAAAATCATTTCATTTTAGTAGCATAAAGTTTTTTGTTTTTTTTAATGTCAATACACAGTATTATGAAAAACAAATTTTAACAAAAAAACAAATGGAATATTAGTTTGGTGGGAAAATTAATATTGGGATAAAGTCAAATAATGCAATTTAATACATATTTTTTTCTTTTATGATGTATAACATTTTGTGTAATGTGTTTTTTGCTGACATTTGCTGACAAGTAAAACATGACAGGAATTGCACTGTTAAAAATAACGATCAATATATAAAACCTTCTCAGTACTGTTATATTTTTAAATTGTTGGTCTTGCTTAAAAATGCATGCTTAGTTGTAATCACTGTTCTCACAGTAATACATTTGAAAATACTGTATGTGACTTTCATGGCCCAAAAGGTTCCCGATCTCTGCCTTAGCATCTGCCTACATTGCCTAATGGCCCAGCAGGCTTTGGACACACAGGCACACACACAAACATGCACACACGCACACACTGATGCTCTTAAGTGGTTGTCCAGCTCAATGCACACAATGGGATGCTGTCATGCACTGACAAAAAATGATGTGTAGCAGCATGGCCGACTTGTGGTGGTCTGTAATTACGTCCCAATTGGTTCTTCACTGTGGAAAAAATGTTGCAATATGGTATAAGGTAGTGTGAAGCCCTTCCTCATCTTTTGACCACCCCCACAGGAATATCAAGGCTTCTAAAGTGTTGTTTGACAATGTGCACCGAAAATAGGGGAGGGCTGGCTATACCTGCAAGTGCACCTTGGTGGGAAGAATTAAAGAGCAACATAAAGAAAAGTATCGATCCAAATCAGAAGAAGGTACAGGCACATAAAACAAACGCAGTACAGAACGTCGTTATAAATACATGCTTTTGCACAGAGTACGGCTTTACCTGGCAAAAGATGGTATCTTCCGCTGCATGACAGCAACAAGCTGATTGTGAATGTCTGCTCAAGCTCACTTTCTCACTGAATAAACAACAATCAATCAAAAAGCGGCAATTTAACAGAGCTGCAGACGGAAAGCAAAAATGTTAACAGTCGAGCATCATCCTTGTGTTTTTAAAGCTCTCCTGGGAACTCGGTTTTATTTTTATGCGCAGTCAAGTGCTGGTCAGACAATTGAAGGGTTTTTTGCGGCTATTCTACTCTTCCGAAATGAGAGTGGGAAGCGCAACCTCAAGGTGGCTGACATGATGCAAAACAGACAGCAAGGTGAGTTTCCGTTATTATTTATGTTTTCAAGTGTAATTCTAGCCAGAAACCCAATAAATCTTCCCAGTTTAATGGTTTTAATAGCTAACAAATGCACAAAACACAGTCAGGGTTGGACCGGGTTTAATTTCTATTTCTTCTGTTTCCTGAATAAAAACATTGTGCTGCAACACGTTACTAAGCACAGAGACCCATCATTTGGTGGTGGTATTGTCCTTGTTTGCCATCTACAAATCAGCCATATAAAACCGAAACCAGCACCTACTCTGTTTTTTAAGTGTGGACATTAAAGGTAATCCATCATATTAATGATCTTGAGTTCATTATTCACAGAGCAGCAAGCAGGCTGTCCAAATAAATGATCATTGGCCATCCATTAAGGCACGTTATCAAACGTGGACATGGAGAATGGCATTAGTGTGCACAATGCATTTCTCTCTCTCTGGAGTGAGTAGAATGTTTGGCTGCAGCCTCACTTGCTTTGCTGGGTTTTTGGAGGTACTAAACAACACAAGTGCACCATCAAATGAGATCTAATACAGTCACACCTCTCCAGGTCACACTGCCATTGCCTACAAGGGCGTTGAAGTCTCCCAGTAGGACTAGGCTGAGTACTCTGTGCTGCTGTTTGGCACAAACGCACAAGTGCGAGTCAGGATCCGTTCCTCAACCCGAAGGCATGGGGAAGTGACCGTATAATTCACTAGGGATGACTCCAAAACATAGGTACTGAGCCGGGGACTATTGATAAGCCTACACCAGCTTTCTGCCTCTCCCCTGCTGCAACTCCAGAGTAAAACAAAGTCCAGCTCCTTTTGAAATGTTTGGTTCCAGAACCCAAACTGGTGCTCGAGGTGAGTCTCATTATGTTTAGTCAGAGTGTCTCAACCCCTTGCACATGCTCAAGCTCCTTCCCCATTAAAGAAGTGGCTTTCCATGTCCCAAGAACCAGATTTGGCCGCCGAAGACCAGGTCGCGCAGGTGCCTGCCCTCGACCGCCAGGACGCCCCTTCCTTTGCTTTTGTTCATAGGGTCTTTTGAATTAGTCTTTGTCTGGCACCTAGAACCCGGTTTCCTACAGATGCATATAATCTTGCAGTACTGCTGTGTGTACATTTATAATGACTTATAATGCGCTAGAATACCTCCATCTTTTTTGTGTCACAGGTCACTGACAATTTTCTTGTCATTCATCCCCGCAGTGCTATGGTGTTTTTACATGGCTACTGACTTTGATGGGAAGCATAGAGTGGGTTGTTCCACTGCGCAAAACTGAATGGTCACTGGATAAACCCTGGTTTTTGTTTTGCCCATCGGATCTCTGGGGGCCTATGGAGCATTGGGCTGGCCTGAGGTGGTCATATCGTGCATGATGATTGCATGATCTGTCTGAGGTGGAGTCCCTTTTTGATTGACAGTCAAATTAGCGAATCAGTGATCTTAAAGTATAAACCTCCACCAGAGCATTTTACTAGTTTTTCATTCAGTCGTTCTGAACTGATCTGGGGATTTTACTGAATCCCAGCTTTGTTAAAAACGACTAGGAACGGAGGCTGGAATTTACATTTAAAAAAATTAACACATTTAAGATGTAGGCCAAAAAAATGAGCTTGCCCTCCTTGAATGAGTGGACCAGCAGCCTCCACTGTTATGTATAATGTATAAAGAAGAACGTAGAAAGTAAAAGTAAAAAGCAATACATATTTAAAGCTTTGTCTTTAAATACAAACTTTGTGTTATTATTGGTTTTTGGCGTCAACATTTCAGATTTTCTCATTGTGCCTTGTGCTTTATTTTTATCATTTGTGCTGTTTTATAAATTTAGTTTCTGTAGTGATGCAATGACAAATGAGCCACAAGCTGCTGTAGCCCTCGAGCCGCACTTTGGCCACCCTTACTTGTGTGGAACTACTACTGGCCTGTTGGCTCAGTGTTGTGGGTAAGCAAGTAACCAAGTTGAGGAGAGAGAGACTACAAATTACAAAAATTACAAAATTACAAATTCCCAAAATAAAATTTTACAAAATTCAGCCCTGCGCGTCTATGGAGTTGTTTTTGAGCCTTAATTTTGAGGTAGCAAAGTCAGATTTTGAACCATATTAACTTGCAATCACTACTGTTGTGTGCTCAGGCACATCACTGCTCTCTGTCACTCTCTCTATTTCCTTTGGCTTCAGCTTCCGAGACTGGGCTAAATGTGTCAACCGTTTTTGAGAAGGAAGAAACATTTGGCGATGATAACTTGCAGAACATGGACTTAAGACTTAAGACATGGAGATAAAGATTGGTCTCCTTCAAAACACAGAAATGTAAGTGTACATTACTCTGGAGTTGCTTAAAGAGCAGAGAGGGTTTTTTTTATAGCTTGTGTGATTGTATACACGGATAAATGTTCCACACACAGTGTGGGAGTATCTGTGCCCTTGAAAAAACTTGGATGATGAGTCAGAAGATGTGTGTTGACAGCACCATCTTCATTGGCTTCCAGCGGTCCTAGTGCATGAAAGGCTTGAAGGATGTCCGTCTGTCTGAATTATCCATCCAGATAAGGCTCTATTACCTAAAGAATACGTATCACCTTTTTAACTGGTTAAATGGAAAACCATTTCATACCTTTTTATTACACAGCCATCCAAAATGTATCTTACCCCTGAAGCTAGACCAGTGCCCCTCGCTTGTCTCCTCCACTTCTTGGCTTCTGCCTCTTTTCTGTGCCTCTCCTCTTTATGCGTGTCATTTGAAATGCACCCAGTCCTTGTGATGCTGGGCCTATTAACGGATGATCAGCAGCATCTTTAATTGTCCTCAGGCATGGCATTGTTACTGGAACCATGTCATTTTTGCAGATGTATCGCTCTTTTTCAAAAATCAAACAATGTAGTACATAATTACAAACAACATATGACATATTTAAGCAAAGTTGACATGAAATTGCAACTGTAGAGCAAAATAAACTACTACTTTTTATGTCGTAAAATAGAATACATGTATGTTTTTTCTGTGATCAGACACTGCTGCACTTTTCACACAGCCGTTCTGTTGGCACTGTTACTAAAGTACATAAGCAGCTGCTATAAGTACTCTCTGAAAGTGGACATATAGGCAAGATTAGAGTCAACTTGGAGCTGTTTTGCCACACCAACCTTTCTGTTTCAAAAAAAACACAAGATAATGCATGCATTAACTAAATCATATTCTGAGATTTTTTTGTATCCAGTTTACACATACCAGTATCACAGCTCCATGTGTTCTTAACCAATATAGCCTTTCGGTGGGGAAACACTTTTTGTGCAGCACCTCTGTGATCATTGCCTCAACAGTATTTGCCTTTCCATCATTGACAGGGACCAGGTCGAGGAACTGGCCGAAAAGCTGCCCTTCCTTCTCCAGATATCTTAAATTGTACATGGAAGACATTACAAACATTTTCCAGTCATTTTTGGTACTCTGTTGCCATGTGCCTATCTAAGTAAACAATGCAGGATATTTTGCATCCAGCTTCAATAAATAGATGCATGGCCCCTCCTTGTTTAGGATTATGCCTATGTTGGTGGGATAACCTGCAGAACAATTCTACAGGCACACAATAACATTGACATTGTTCGATTCAGCTCAAAATTAAAGTGGCAGTTTTTATGTGAGTTAGTTGTATGTGGAAATTGAATTTAAATTCCATAGTGCAGGCTGACACAAGAAATAGATTTGTTTTAATGACATTAAAAATAGTAATTTCAAAGTAAATTGTTGAAGAAAGGCGCAATGTAAGTAGGACTGTGATTTATAACGCTGAAAAGTTTTTTATTTTCAGCTCAATTTTAAACTTTACAGTTGTGATGATAATAGCGGCATGATACAGTAGTGCTTAGTACTCACCTTGATCAGCGTATTAAAACTCTGCCATGTCAGTACATTTTGGGTACTAGCTGGATTCCCTGTGTTTATATACTGTACATTTTTATAAATGTAATTATGCCAGAGACCCTATTACATTTTGATCAGGAGTATATATTGACCTACATTGGAATGGTTTTAACATATTTAATGCACAAAGTGCCCCTCTGCAAATTGTGAACTACCCTGACATATAGTAAGCCATTTTTTTTTAAACTACAAAACCAGTAAAGAAACTTACTTTAGATGCTCACAGACTTTAAGTATCATGATATTTTGATGTCATCCATGAAGATGGTTACACTCCAAACTAGGGGGTTGCATAATGCACTGAGCAACCAGGTGTATTGGGCTGCTCCGTGTGTTTCAAGCCATCATCTGGGTAATAATGTACTGTATAGAATAGCCACCAGAGAGCAAAGCTGCAAAAATCTCCTTATTTTTCTACCTCTTGTGGATCAATTTAAGTGGTCATTTCTGTGCCGATCGTATTAGGCTGACTAATTCCCACAAGTGTTGACATGATTGATGGTAATGGGTGTTAGGAAGATTTGCAGCAAAGCCTATTCAACACAAGAGGTAAAGAAGCATCATAATGTACGCCTGTGAGTTCTCACTTTGAGTTAAATAGCTTAACATTATTGCAATGATCGTGGGCAATATAACAGCCATGCGATCCTTAGAAAGGGGTCACCAGACAGGACTGCTATATTTAGAGTGGAAAACGGAGCAGAAGGAAAGAATGAGGAGCATAAATATTCACAGTCCATCTACTCACAGGAGGACTCACATGCTTTGGTGAAATATGCTGCACTTTGTATGTGCCATCATCCACAGTTCCACATGTCAATAAAAACCGCTGCTGCGGATTTCCTCTTTATGCCACATGCAAAATCTTGGAATTCATCTCGGGAAGGCTGACGAGAAGATGAAGAAGGAAGAAAAGCTTAATGGGTTTGACCCCCTCCCCCTTTTCCCCCAGCCTTCTTCCCCTCTAGCACGCCAGTTCCAATATCCACGTCCCCTCAAGGGAGTGGTATCCATCATGGTGACGCCTGGCTGTTATGCCATTCAGTCTCGTGCATATGAACACAAGGTGACTCTTGCATGTGTAAAAGCAGCTCCGTGTTTCTGGTGTTAAGTGTCCATCAGCGCCTTAATGCTTCTCCTCCCAGTGAAAGTGACAGAAGCATGCTTTGCACATTATTAACTGCAGATGTTTTTATGAGCCTGTGGAATGGTGAAGAGTGCTCTCTGCATAAAGTATGTGTCCATGGTGAGAGCTTGGAATCACTCTTAGTTTTTGATGTCACAACGCTTTTCCTGGCTCTGTTTAATCCAGACTGGTCCTTCAAATACTTATATAGAAGACAAATAAATTAGGCTTAGGGAGGCTGCATTAATCTATTTTACCACACATGCTATTTATATTAATGTTATGTAAACTGGGGTTATGCTGATAAACGGTGACATGAAATTATAAGAAGCTTTGCAGAGGACACCGTAAAGGCCCAACTAAATTGGCAACCTCATGATAAATGCATAGGATTTGTCTAAAATATTCATCAAATATCAATGTGCAATGAATTTATTAGGGCCGCACGGTGGCTGATAGTATGTTTAATTATACTGATTTATCCTTATGATGTAATTATATTTATTTATATATTTAGATTGCATCAATATTTTTTCCTTGCTAAAATAATATAATTATTGCTTTTTGTAGCTGATTTGCTGGGAGAAATGATATGGTGGCCGCACGGTGGCTGAGTGGATAGCACATTGGCCACACAGTCAGGAGATCTGGAAGACCTGGGTTCAAATCTCCGTTGGGCATCTCTGTGTGGAGTTTGCATGTTTGCATGGGTTTTCTCCAGGTACTCCGGTTTCCTCCCACATTCTAAAAACATGCATGTTAGGTTAATTGGCGATTCTAAAATTGTCCATCGGTATGAATGTGAGTGTAACTGGTTGTTTGTCTATATGTGCCCTGCAATTGACTGGCGACCAGTCCAGGGTGTACCCCTCCTCTCGCCCAAAGTCTGCTGGGATAGGCTCCAGCATCCCCGTGACCCTAATGAGGATAAGCGGTACAGAAAATGAATGAATGAATGAATTTATTAGTGGTAGTTATATTTAGAGTTTGATAACTCAAATGTACCTTTTTACAATGACTCCTTGATGTCCTTCAAGGTACAACTTACATGAATGTACTCCATTATTGAAGTAATGTACTGTTTATATTTTTACAGGCCACAAATCTGCAGGTAAAGGTCAAGTGTCAACTTTCTGGTGTGCCATGAGAGATGTGCGAGTCATGAACGAGTTGTTCTTACTGAATCAAAAATCACAGGTACTCGTTAACTCATTCAGACTCACCCCTGCCAGTTACATTAAAAAAGAAACTAGTTAAGATGTCATTAACTGCGCAAATGCTACTGTAACTGCATTTGTATACAGCAATCCCTTGTTAATTGCCAAACCTGACCGTATTAAGTGAATTTCTGCAAAGTAGGATTCCTTCCTTAAAATTGAATAATTTTGTACTTTGGAAGCCTTTTTGCAAACTTCTACATGCAATTATTAGAGCACTCTATACTGTCTATCTGTCCTATATTGGGGTGTTATTTCATACATACAGTATATAAGTTTCATATATATTTGTCAAGCTTCAGCTTGGGCATTGTGGTGACAACCCCAGGATGCGAGAGATGAGAACTCAAATGCAGTTTAAACTTGTATTTCTAAGGACAGTTGCTGCTATGCAGCGGCAGCAATCAACAGACATCCAGCCAGCAAACTAACGGGTAATCAGTAACGACAGCGACAGAAAGCAAATGACAGCAATGCGCCAACACGGACTGAGGCCCCAGGCTCAACTAAATAGTCACACATTGAATGAGGCACTAAACAGGAAGTGACTACAAAATAAGGGTAAAAAAACAGGAACCAAGGCATAAGTAGTGAAAATAACAGACTATCATGCAGACAAAAACACAGAGATCACTTCAAGCCTGCCGTTGGTTACAGCCAGTAAATACAGTAGTCTGTATTTTTATTAAGGATTTGAATTAGACCGGTTTGTGCTTTTGTGTGCATATGCATTGTGACCGGTGACTGACACCGTGTATCTGATTCACTTTTGTGAAGTACTTGTACTTATGTCAGTAAATTGTGTCAAATTTCTCATCACAAGGTGCCATGGTGCCGAGCCATCAAAGGTAAACACCTTTTTTTTTCTTCTGACAGTGCAGTTCTTCAAAAATTATCTACAAAAGTGCCACCACGTTTGTAAAGTTCCTGACTGCAATCATTTCAAGCTAACAATGTTGTGGATGACAATGTCAGCCAGACTAAAATATAACAGAATTTGAATACAAATGTGTGTGTGTGTGTCTGCAAAACTTTTTATGAATGCACCTTGTGTTTGTGCTATTTGCTTGCTTAAAGGAACGTCTCTTTAAAAACACAATTTTTTCTTGGCGCACTTCCTGTTGGACCCTCAGCCCACACTGTAGTTTGAAAAAAAGCAGTGGTGTTACAGTTATTGTTGAGATATGTGTGGGAACATAAGCGTAAATGTACATAGAAACGAGTATTTTCAATGCTCAGGCAGGTGGCTAGTTTTATTTACTGCCTCTGTGAGGTGAATTGTCACCGGAGTACATCGAGTCTCTAATGCCATTTGCTGACTCAGATGGAGAAACTGAAGAAGCCATGTGTTGGAGCACTGCAGGTATTTTGCATTGTCATTTATACAGTGGTACCCATACGGGTGTCCAAACTAAGGAGTGGTTTTTTTTTTAGATACTAGTCATCTTTTGGCCACTATTGCCAAAGAAAAGTAGCTATTGGCTGTCCTTGAAGTCAATACAAGTCGGTAGATGACGTTATCAGCTAATTTCCGTATTATTAGTATATAATGTAACTAGGGATGTCCCGATCCCCCTTTTTTTATCGTCTTGCTGATCGGATCCGATCCGGTAACAATCCTTTTTTTTAAATAATAGACTTTTGTTACAAACATGAATTTGTGGAATTGAATATGGTTATTAAATAGCTCCTCAAAGCATTAAAAGTAATCCACCCAAAGTATTGTTGAATGTTCTTTTTTTATTATACAGTAATACCAACAATATTTTTTGGCTTTTGTAACAAACTTCTGTGAGTCAGGTCCCTGATGAAAATAAAAGTCCATCCAATAAAAATTGAAATTTAAAAAAATGGGCGTGCAAAATACTGTATCTCTGGGATTATTGTGTTGATCCAGGCTGCTGTTTAGTGTGAGTGCTATAGAGGGCAGTGATGTTCAGCATGTGTCACCGTCTGATGTGCTGGGTGCCGGGATGCAGATACTCGAGGCCGACTAGGGTTGCTCAAGAACACTTTAGTACACTTTCAGGCTAAGGCAAACAAAAATTGATAGTGAAATTATAACTACAGCGGGTGGCATCGCAAGGCAAAAGGATAAAGTGATCAGGCACTTAACAATCTAGTTCTTAGCAAACCAGGTAATCCTTGAGAAGAGAGAAGACAATCCTGTATCTCACAAAAGTGGACGCCGGGAATAAGTCGGGAGGTAATCACCATCAGGTGTGTAGCGTGGTGCCGCCCACGACAGGTAATTCACAGGTCTATAGGAAAAAATGAGATCAGACATACAGGCCAGGAACAAAATATGACAGCATGCTGGTTAGCGCAAGTGTTAGGAGTCAAGTGCGAAGAATAAGAAACTAGCAAGTGGAATGTCTTGTCGAAGGAGCGTGTGCTCTGTGTTGACATGCAAATAAACGGCCAACTGAATTACAGCCATCCTGACTGTAATTGCAAACATAAATGTCAATAAACCAAAAGTGTATTAAAAACTTTTAAATCTATTTAGCTCTTTTGCTAAGTACACTTATTACATTAGATGCACTTATTATAAGGGCTGGTAATTGATTAAAATATTCAATTGCATTTTTGCCTATAGTTACCTCATAATTCATCACACTTAATAGCAGATAGAAGTAGGTTTTTATCTATAATAAGTAGGGATGTAAATCTCTGTGGTAAACAATTCGATACTCAAGTATGATAACCACATCAAATGGTATGTAAAATGAAATCCATTTCTTAAATATGGGCCATTATTTTATTTAAAAAAATGTACAGGTACAGTAGAATTCCCTTAGTTTTTGCGTGTCTAATGCGAGCGTCCCACTTTCTTTGACAGCCCTTGAGCAAGCACACCTTCTAACTTTGTCCCACGCTGCACAGATAGACTACTATACTGTACTTTTTCCCTTTTTCTTTCACCTCATGTTTGGTTCCGAATGCTATGTGGAAATGCATAAAGTAAGTAGCTGTCCTTGGCTATGCCTGCCAGTAAATAGCAGGTTGTAACCCAAATTTTAGCCTGCAGTTTAAAGTAAAAAATAATCTGAGAGAGAGCTCGTACTCCAAGGCACCACTGCATGAATGATAATTTAAAAAATACCACCAGTGCTCCAGTACTTTCTCGCTTCTGTCTGGCAGGCAATGTACTTCATGACAACTCAAATAACAATAACTCAAATAATGGTCTTGTTGCGAGAGATATCTGCCAGGGCTTTTCTTTGTCCATTTTTGCTCAATATTTGTTTCCTCAAACTACGGTGTGGGTCGAGGGTCAAACAGGACGTGCAATTGTTAATTGTGCATTGAAAAAATAGTGCTGTGATTAATTTTGAGTTAACTATAAACAAAAAATGTGATTAATCATGGTTAAATATTTTAATAGATAAAATGGTGGAATGAAGTTACATTTTCTTTATGTCTGCTAAATACTTGGCTCTAAAAATGGTTGCTCTATAACCATGTAAAATACTACGACTTAAGTGTTTAACAATGGTTATACCTGAGGTCTGGCGCCCCTAGTAGTTTGGCTACCTTCCTGGTCCATGTGGCTCCATGAAGTTGCGGCATTTCTTTCATGCAGTTCTTTTTGTTGTGACTTTTTAATGACTAAAGAAAGAAAATGCTGCTTTATGTATTGAAAACTGCATTAGCACACAATGATAAGACAGCCCCCTCGGGTGAGGTAATAATTACATTGTATTTGGTGGAGATCAGCCACCCCACCCAACCTGTTCTACAGGGCACTGATGCGTAAAAGCACATCTCAACACATGATGCAACAGCATCGGCGAGGAAAGCCGGGATCTGTACTGGTAGGAGACTCTGTGCCATAGCGAAGCAGCAGCCTGCTGGAGTCACTCCAAAGGTTATGAGCGGGATCCTCCGGAACCCCGTGGCCGCAGCCTGCTACTGTGCGTAAAAATGGAGCTGTCGGCGAGCACACCGCGCACCTCTCCACGCACACACGCGCGCGCGCACACACAGAGAGAAACTTGCTTTAAGTGAAAGCCGCAGCGCGCACGGCAGCTTCTTCAGAAACTGATGCTGTGAAGTAGCACAATGTGGACCCGAACCCAGCGAGTCAGTCAGTTGCGCTGAGGAAGGATGCTGAGCGAAGATGCAGGAGGACATTTAGGAGAAGGTGAGTGCCTGTACTCCTTGCTTGTGTTCGAAGGATGACAGAAAAGCCTCTCAATAGCATGCTGGTATTGTAATGTATCCTAGTGAAATCTTCAACACAGGATTGCGTTATGGAGTGTAGGGTGTTTAGTTCTATTTTGATTCGGTTAATGTGCAGCTACGAGGCAAATAAACCAAAAAAGCAGGAGAGTGCATGCAATGTATTATTTATAACTACATACTGTACACACGCACACTTGCTGAGTGCACGTCTCCCAGTGTCAGATCAATGGTTTTTGCACGGTGGGAAGGGTTTTTGTTGTCTGGTGTGGTGTGTAATAAAGTGTGTGTTATGTGGTTCACAATGCAAGGTGCACACACCAGTCCAAGATAAGTGAGTCTCTTGGGTTCTGCGTGCGTGCGTGTGTGTGTGTGTGTGTGCGTGTGTGTGTGTGTGTGTAGGCGTGCGTGTGCATCTCCACATTTATCATTGTGGTCCACATTACATTATTCACGCTTCTCCAGGCGGAACAATTGTGTCTCTGCCTTGCCTTCTATGTTGCATACATACAAGTCCATAAGCTTGGCTGTAGACATCACATTTGCACATATGGTAACAGTGTGAGAGGCGCTGGTTGTTCTGAATGCATCTGGAATTGATTATTTTTTATTTTACTGTGCAAAAAAAAGCACTTTTAATGCGCATGACAACAATGGGAGGAATTTTCTCTCTTATTCCAAAGCCGGATGCATGATTTATGTTTTTATTGTACCACTACACACCCACCACCCAAAATACCAAATCTAGTCGATGTTATTGAATGTGACATAGCTCATCGATAGCATTCACTCATTCATTCATTCATTTTCTATACCGCTTTATCCTCATTAGGGTCACGGGGATGCTGGAGCCTATCCCAGCAGACTTTGGGCGAGAGGCGGGGTACACCCTGGACTGGTCGCCAGTCAATCGCAGGGCACATATAGACAAACAAACATTCACACTCACATTCATACCAATGGACAATTTAGAGTCGCCAATTAACCTAACATGCATGTTTTTGGATTGTGGGAGGAAACCGGAGTACCCGGAGAAAACCCACACACGCACGGGGAGAACATGCAAACTCCACACAGAGATGCCCAACGGAGATTTGAACCCAGGTCTTCCAGATCTCCTGACTGTGTGGCCAATGTGCTAACCACTCAGCCACCGTGCGGCCCCTGATCAATAGCAACAGATTTAATTTACTCATCACTATCAAGTATCAATCACCAAGAAAATAATATTAGTTTCATATTTTCCTGAATAGAGACTTAAACATATTACATGTCAACACAAAGGCACTGTAACAATAATTCAATACAAATGCACAAACAGAGTTTTTCCATGCTGTGACAATCACACGAATTACTCGCACGTTTATTTTCCAAGAAGACTTTGACCGGAACAACCAAGCCAGGATACAGTGTATAACCGTGCTTTAGCAAATAGCGCTAAAAATGTTAGCATAGTCATCAAGTTTGTATACTGTACTGGATGTTTGAGTTCTTACAACAATGTAACAACAGCACTTTTTCAACGCTTAGCTAAATCCCTGAAAAAACAAACAAACATATGTTTTGTCACACATTAAAACAGTTTTCCTGAGGAACATTGTAACATTTATTAAGCAGGTGAGTTTGAATTGCAAACGTATACTTAACAAAAAAAAGTCCACTTATTTCAGCTTTAGTTTGTCTCCTTGTTGTTGTATGTAAACATCGACCTACAGCGTCTGGCTTCTCTTTCTTTTCATTGGATGAATATGATGTTGTCAGGAGCCATAGCACCCCTAGAAAAAGCTCACTCTGATGATAGCTCAACCATTAACACCAGTAAATACCATGTATGTTTTTTTCCTCTTCCTCGACTGATGCCAATGATGTAACTTATACTCCGGAGAGATACAGTAATTAACATCGAGGCTCCACTGAATTGTGTTACTTCCGTGTAAACATATAAACGTATATATGATCTTACAATATACAAGGTATATACAAGCATACTGTATATACTTGGCATATTTGTCTCAGCAGACAAAGTAACTTGACTGCAGCACCTTCGCTGCTTATTACGGTGGAGGATATTTTCCATTACACGCTGATATGAATGTGTCAGCGTGTGTGTGAGTGAGTGTGCGTGCGTGCGTGCGTGCATGCATGCGACACCTAAACAAACATACAACAGATGGGGATTTCATTGCAAAGGCTTGCAAAAGTGAGCTGAATTTTGACAAATAGGAAGAAATACTCCAATAATTCATTTTAAAGAGCAAAATCCATTTTAGTGCATGGTCTTGTTTGTAAAGTTTTTATCATGCATTATTGCAACTATTTGTCATTACAGCTTACACATTCCATAACTCACCTTGGGCTCTAAAAGTGTGAGCAGGAACATCATGGAGAATCTCAGTGAGCTCCAGAATCCTCTTCTAAACAAAAGCAGCAGACATGTGGTGCAGGGTTACCATGGCGACTACCCAAGCCAACGGTACCATAAGGACAGCCTTGTGAGCTACTATTACAGCGGGACCAATGATGAACACAAATCTCAGCAGTTCCTGGATGCCACCTCACTTCATCTTGCCGTGGAGGCCTTCTACAAACCGAATCTGATCTTGTGTAAGGACAACGTCAGCCTCCACAGCAAAGACTCCAAAAGTGAGAGCTTTGAGACCACCTTCACAGAGAATAAGGACGCAGTGTTGGGTGAGGACTCCACAGAGAACCACAGTGTGGACAGTGCACAAGGAGATAAGGATATAAAGGTCCAGACAGTGTCATATGAAGTGGAGGATGAGCAGGTTCCTGAGTATGAGGTGAGAGGGCAACATTTAGCATATCCTACTATTGTACTGGCCAAAGGTGGGTTATTTGTTTTTCCGCAGGGCCACCTGAGAAACAGAAAATATCAGGCTGAACTAAATTATGCTTAATGTCAGACCGTAAAATCTGTGATTGGTGGGCTTTTTGGTTTCCTCTGTGGACAAACCTTTATCAGAGGGAGTCCAGACCACTGCCGCAAACGCCTTCTCCTTTCACATAAACTTTGGCAATAAAAGTGGACACTTTGGTTAGTTCCGACTTCAAGAACACGCTGTCTCTCGTAACTGTTCAGTAATGACAAAGGAAGTAATAACAAGCTAAGCAATATCACAGTTCAGGTAAAGGTGTGCTCACGCGGCAGGCGTTTTCATTGTCAAAAACAAGAACAGTGTTGATCTTAATACAATTCCAAATATCTAAAGGTCACATCGTGACATGGAGGCACAATTTTCATCCAATCTTTATTTCGGGGACATGCAGATTTCCTCAATGTTCCAGACATAAAAGTGACATTTTGCATGGTCTGTATTCATTTTAATACATTTTGAAGACCTAATGTAGCAAAGGTCAAAGGTCAACCCATTATGGAAAGTAGTTAAAAATCTGACAAGGTCAAATCGTAAAGGTACAGGCACAATTTTTCCTAAAGTATTCCACACAGATTTCTCTTCATCAAAGCAAGATCCCTACACATTTGGAATGTTATCTGAAACAAGATGGCAGAGGAAGATAAGGACAAAGGTCAGATAAATACAAAAAGTACAGTACATGTTAGCATTTGTCAACCTCTGATTATGATTATTACAAAACCAGTGTTTATTGATTTTAAACGGTATTAGTAATTAGCAAGATTTTTGCAACTAGCTAAGGTCAAGTTAAAGGTGAAATGTCAGATTTTAATTTCCATCCAGTCTTCCTTGAATATTTTAATATGAATGTGCAAAAAAACAAAAAGGACTTATGTGCACAAATTTAAGAAAGATTTTTAATATCTGGCACAAGAGCGCTGTGACAGCTAGGGTCAGAGGTCATTTCAGTTTAATGTTTCATGGATGATGACAAGAACGGGGGTGAAGTAGTTAAGGTCAAAGGTCAATTCCACAAAAGGTCGGCCCCTAATGAGAGTCCACATTTAAAAGCTGTCTTGGTGCAAAGTTAGTTCATTACCAGGATGTTATAAGAGGTCAAGCCTTCTTCGTGCATAAATAGCATCTAGAGGGATGTTTTGTCATTTCCATTTGGCAATCCTAAAGACTAGCAGAGCAATTCACGCTCATTTTGCATTCCCTTCTCTTCTGAAAGGTCATTTCACAGAAGTCTCTCACGTTTGGTGAGGGGTAATTGTACACTTCTGATTTATAATTGCATTTTTGGCAAGTGACACACGTGATTGTCTCCATCCAGGCTATTGTTCTTGGGAATTAGTGGCATGCTCTTCAAAGAAAAGTCATGACGGCAAAGAAGCAAAGTCATTTCAGATGTGCTAAAAATCTAATTTGACTCGGGCGGTGGTGTCAAACATGCATCTCGTGGCTGCTTATAGGGCCCTGATTGGACTGCTTCTTTCCATTCGGGCATAGAGAGAGACAGCCACTGTTATCCATCGCCATATACAAGTAATGTGATGTGTGGCTTGTGGTCATCAACTGGAGCAGGTGGCCACTAGCTGAGGTAATTCCGTGTCAATTTAAGAGGATACATTTTTCTGACAAAGAGTGCTGAAATAAATGTTGGCTCTCCAGAATGTGTTCACTGACCTTTACCTTCAATATGGATAAACAGCAAACCTGCATGGCAAAGATGGATTCAGCAGCATGAATGCTGAACATGATGTCCGAGGGGTATTTCTCTGTCGTTTTGATTTGCTAGATAGCACGCAAGTATTGAAGAAGGGAATAACCCATTAAATTTGGCGGGAAAAAAAATCATTGAACCATCATTTCTGTTATGTCATCCTATGAACATTCCAAGGAAGTACCAGGAAGTTGTTGTTTTGGGCATTGGGTTTTTTTTTCTTTTGATTATTTAAGGGACAATGTAAATGTTTTCTAATGATCGCCAAGTAACCCAAACAGGGCCGCTCCCCCTTACACTCAGAACATGCGCTATGCAAAGGACCCCACAATCCATGAGGCCATCAAAAAAAGTTAAAAAAAACGAAATAGGAGTTGCGTAATCTTGAACGGCATGTACTGGTAGTGATAGATGGTGAGGAGTTACGACAATTACAAGGGTCCTTAACTGAAAAATTTAGTTTTTTTTTTATATGGTCAGGAAATCTCTTTGTTTTCACTTGTTTTTGGTAGTTAAAGTTCACTATCCATATTGGCCAAAAACTAAACTTTCGTATTGACCAACCACCCTCCAATATCTGAATGAAATGTTGTGGTCCTGCTTGAGTGCCGCTGCTGACGGTGGCAGACAAATCACTGAAATTCTACCTTGTACTAATGTAAAATCCGGTTTTCAAAAAAAGGGAAGAGTTTGGCGCTTTCTACTGAATTTTACGCCAAACATACTCCATCACACATCTGTGCTCCACTGATTAACATTCTAGCAAGCTGATGTCCAGGTGTGTGTGTACACCGAGCAGACTCTGTGGTGGTGCCTGAGGCGTGTGACAGGGTTGCTAAAAACAACAGATCATGACAGAACCTTGTCAATTGTATTGGGAAACAAGCAAGCACAGGAGTGTGTCGGAGTCCGTGTCAGTGGCCCTGAATGCACCAGTCACTCCGAGCCTTTATCAAGTGTGGCTAGCAAGATTAAAGCAGATTAGGACCCACCGCTTTGCTCATGTGAGGTCGCGTGATGGTGGTTATGACCAACTGCTGCTGTGATGGATCACACCCGCCTGTCCAGGTGCATCGTGTTCATAAAGCAGATAACAGGGTGCCTCATAATCCTGTCTTGGCACTGGCAGCTGTTGGGATGATTTACTGGTGCCACCAGCACTTTATCTAATGTGCAAATAAATAAGGAATGATAATCTCAGAATGGAGATTATTTACCGTGTTGTGCAGTAGAAAGTAAAATACGATGGTCATTATTCTTGAAATATTTTAGCACATACACTACAGTATACAGAACAGTTGATTCCTTGACTGCCAACAGAAAATCAGATTCATGGATGGGTCATTTGCTACATACAGGTGGTACACATTAGTTACACAATCTAATGAGATCCAATACAAGAGCTACATTCCAAAAACAGAAATAACCATTCCCGTTTTTGACTGACACTGTCAAAGCTATTCATTTATATGTTGTTTTATGTTTATTCTTGTTGTAGCTTTGTGCTGAGTCATATTGACAGCTGTTAATATTTTGGTTTATTTACTTGGGTATGTTGGAAACAGCCCTTGGTTTGATGCAGTGCAGTTACAAACCACAATGCCAGTACTAGAAATGCATGGTAATTTTATTTTTTTTTAAACACTGGCTTTTCCTCTCTGTGGAAGGATGGCAGTGACAAGCACCTTCCAGTTCATGCACGACTCCCCCCACCCCCGCGCACCCCCTTCAGGATGAAGCCAGTACGTCCATGCTTCTGCAACATTATATTAATGGTGACAAACAAAAATTGGCAGGCGCCGTGATCCAACTCAGATGGTAGGCAAGGCTTGCACAATTAGCCGAGAAGAGATGCTTGCAGCTTGCCTTATCTTTAGTTTCTACCTTGTATTTAATTAGGAAATGTGAATTTTTTAGCGATTTTTGCTCAGGAAAATGTTTTAAATGATTGGAATCATACAGGAAAATACATTTATAATAGAGTTCAATTGACAAATATTTGCCTTACCCACCACCTTGATGTAGTACTGTATATTGATCAATTTAGCGTACAACTTTTAATATAATGTCAAATTAATTATTTTCCTCCTGCATGATCAGCTAATACGACTAACTATTACTACTATTATTACTATTTACCGGTACCAAGTGTGTCCGTACCCGGAGTGGAATATACTGTATCTGCTTATGTGTTACTTTTCATATCAAATAACATTTTGCATGTCATGTGTGAGTGTCCTGCTTCAGTTACATAGGTATTGTGATCTATTGTTCACGTATTTTGTTTTTTGGCAATTGAATAGCAGTGCAGGCAATGTAAGCTCATTCATTAATTCATTTTTTATACCGCTTATCCTCATTAGGGTCACGGGGATGCTGGAGCCTATCCCAGCTGAGTTTGGGCGAGAGGCGGGGTACAACCTGGACTGGTCGGCAGTCAATCGCAGGGCACATATAGACAAATAAGCATTCACACTCACATTTACAGTCTAATGGACAATTTAGAGTCGCCAATTAACCTAACATGCATGTTTTTGGAATGTGGGAGGAAACCGGAGTACCCGGAGAAAACCCACATTCCGTACCTGAGCTGGCAGGAGCTTGTTCCTGCCATCCTGAAAATAGAGAAAAAGCCACTGCCAGCGTCTTTTTTCCCCAACTTTGTTGGAATACCAAAACAGGAGCACCAGCGTCCCCGTGTTATGCAAAACAAGTCAAGTGCAAAAAATATATTTTCATGCTTTGCCGAATGAATTAATCTGACTGCCAAGAAGAGGATTATAAAGCCAAACGGAAAAACTTCTCTCAACTGGACTTTCAGACAAAACAGAAGATGTTCCGATTTTGTTCCGACAAGAATAGGCACATGGCATCCATATTTTAAGTGCATTTTTTGCTAAAAGATACTGAGAGTGCATTTTTACATTGTTTTTTTTTTCTTTTTGTCTGTTTAAGTTAGTATGCTGTATATTTTACTTAAACGCTCATGACTTTCCAATTAAAAAATGGTAAACACTTGAGAAATCGCGGGGGCAGCAGTCTCAGTAGGGAAGTCCAGATTTCCCAGTCTCCAGCTATCTCCTTCAGCTCCACCGGGGGGACGCCAAGGAATTCCCAGGTCATCTGTGCGACAGAATCCTTCCAGTGTGTCCTAGGTCTGCCCCAGAGCCTTTTCTTGGTAGGGCATGCCCGGAACACCTCACCAGGGAGGCTTCCGGGAGACATCCGGACTAGATTCCCAAACTACCTAAACTGGCTCCTCTCGATGTGAAGGAGCAGCGGCTGTACTCTGAGCTCCTTCCGAATGGCCGAGCCTTTCACCCTATCTCTTAAGGTGAGGCCAGCCATCCTACGAAGGAAACTCATTTCCACCGCTTGTATCCAGGATCTTGTTCTTTCGGTCATGACCCAAAGCTCAAGACCATAGGTGAGGGTGGGAAAATAGATCAACCAGTAAATCTTTGAGCTTTGCCTTCCAGCTCATCTCTCCCTTCACCATGACCGCATCCCCACAGCGACTGCATTACTACAGACGTCGACCTCACGTTCAACCTTCCCTCACTCGTGAACAATTGTCCATTTTCCCTTTTTTTAATGTTATGCTTAATATCCTCGTTGCTACTATTACCATTAATAAGTATGATTGTTTCAGTACAATATTATCGTTGTGGCTGATAATGCAATTATATTATTTTGTTATTTCCAGTAAGGGCTATACAACCATCGTAGACGTTTGCTGATGTAGTCCGATTTGTCGCTGTTGTTTTGTTATTGTTGTTGCAATTGTTGTTGCCTCTCTCTGTCTTCTTTTCTCTTCTTCTCCATCCCCTCCCGCTCTGGTCCGGCCGTCCCAACTTAAAAATAAACATTAAAAAAAACATAAAAAAGTAAAATGTGAATATATCCCAATTTGATTGTTATGACATGGCTGGATTGTTTCAAAATAGATAAAAAATGATATTCTAAACATATGCAAATTCGGGTGACTATTTGACACATCACTTGTATTGGATTGCATTTGATAGACAGGTACTTCATTAATTTAGTAGAGAAATTCACAACCAAGAGAAATATGTATATGTGTGTGTGTGTTTGTGTACCTAATGTTGTGTCTGGTGAGCGTTTGCAGTGCTCACTATATTTTGCTCCCACTTTCTCTCTGCTTTGATTGATCCCTGCAGGCAGAGAAACTAATGAAACCTTCTCTCCAAACATGCAGGACAGCTGATTGAAGCAAGGGTGGAGTTTCTCAAAGGTCACGCAAGCGTTCTCATCGCTATCCTTGTTCCACTCAGCTAGACTCGATCGATGTCTGTCCATCATTAATTAGCCCGCTCAGTCTTTGTAAGTCTTTGGGCCACAAGTAGCATGTTGTGGCCCAAAGAGGAGGAGGATGGCGATGAAGTGAGGGGAGCAGGCGGTGGTCTGGCATTCCACAGAGGCAATTTAGCACATAAATGGCAATGTCCTCTGGCTGTGTCCCTGTCACCTCGCGATGACGGAACAATCCGTTAATCCTGCCTTATCTGTCAGCCTGCTCATGGCTGTTGACAGAGGCACCAAAGCCACTCTGGTTGGCTAAGCACTTCCTGTGATGTTGGGGTCCAGGAACAAGGCCAGGATAGACTAGCTAGTCTCTGTGGTTCAGCTGTGACCAAAACGGTCTGTCAGAGCGAACACACAAAGGTACTCCCTACATGATGCAATTAATATTATTATTACACTGTGCCACCACTCTGCTTTTTTTTCTTTGTATATGCCAGGTTGCAAAGGTTCCGCCTGGTAGTTATTTATTTTAAATTTCATTTATGTTGGTTTATTTTTATGTAATAATATTATTGTCCCCATACACTACACAAAACAACATTTTTCCCAAGAAAAAAGTCTGAAAAACACAGGCCGTTTTATATTTGAGGATCATTATTTTATACAGAATTGGATATTTGGCCATTTTGACCATTTTGGGCCACCGTACTATATGCGTCCACCCACATTGCGCTGCACTCCTGTTTGTTTCAGGTTATGTTATAACATCATTCCAACCAGAATGAAGTAAAGCAGTGATTTCCAAAATGTGTAACTTTTTATACCCCTTCAGACTTTTGACCTGAATCTATGTACCCCCTACTCCTGCAAACCTAAAAAACATTTTGATATTAATTATTATTAATTGATATTGATATTAATTATAAAATATTGAAACTAGGAGTGACTTAGCGACTAAGAGTGATTCAGAAGACCCCTATGAAGAATAACAAAAGGAGTGACCGCACCTCGCCCGGACGTGGAATACCGGGGCCTCACCCTGGAGCCAGGCCGGGGAGTGGTGGGGGGCTCTCAGGCGTGGCCAGGTCTTCCCCCGTGGGGCCTGGCCGGGCCTAGCCCAAAGAAGCCACACGGGAACCCCCCCCC
>QODF01000007.1:965544-1195201 GCA_024372805.1 Oostethus manadensis | reverse complement strand
GCATTGCCAGCAGTAAGTCCAGCTTGTTGTGGGGGGTGCTCCAAGAGTACAAAGGATACCCTTTGTCACCGATTCTGTTCATAATCTTCATGGACAGAATTTCTAGGCGCAGTCAAGGTGTTGAGGGAGTCCAGCTTGGTAACCTTAGGATCTCGTCTCTGCTATTTGCAGACGATGTGGTCCTTATGGCCTCATCAGGCTTCAGTGTTTGGAGCTGAACCACTGGCGTGGTTTGCAGCTGAGTGTGAAGCTTCTGGGATGAGACTCGGCACCTCCAAATCCGAGGCCATGGTTCTCAGTCGGAAACGGGTGGACTGTACCCTCCGGGTTGGGAGTGAGGTCTTGCCTCAAGTGGAGGAGTTCAAGTATCTCGCGGTCTTGTTCACGAGTGAGGGAAGGTTGGAGCGTGAGATCGACAGACGGATCGGTGCAGCGTCCGCAGTAATGCGGTCGCTGTACCGGACCGTCGTGGTGAAAGGAGAGATGAGCCGGAAGCCAAAGCTCTCTGTTTACCGATCGATCTACGTTCCCACCCTCACCGATTGTCATGAGTTATGGGTCATGACCGAAAGAACGAGATCGCGTATACAAGCGGCGGAAATGAGTTTCCTCCAAAGGGTGGCGGATTTCACCCTAAGAGATAGGGTGAGGAGCTCGGCCATCCGGGAGTAGCTCAGAGTAGAGCCGCTGCTCCTTCACATAAAGAGGAGCCAGTTGAGGTGGCTCGGGCATCTAGTCCGGATGCCCCCCGGGCGCCTCCCTGGTGAGGTGTTTCGGGCATGCCCAGTCGGGAAAAGGCCCCGGGGAAGACCTAGGACACGCTGGAGGGACTATGTCTCACAGCTGGCCTGGGAACGCCTTAGTGTCCTCCCGTTGGAGCTGGAAGAGGTCGCCGGGGACCAAGAAGTCTAGATTTCCCTACTGAAACTGCTGCCCCCCCCGACCTGGACCCGGATAAGCGGAAGAAAATGGAATGGAATGGAAATATTGAAAATAATTAATTCATTTAATATTTCTGGGTGAGTGTGTATTTTGCATGGTAAGATTCTATGGTTTAAATCTGCATATACATTCATTATCAAATTGAAGGGGAAAGTTTAACAATCATGCCAAAGTACAAAAATACAGTACATACAACCAATGATAAAGCTTCATCTGTAAGGTTAAACTCTCTTAATGCATAAAATAGTCATTAAACTGAATAATTCATATGATGCACACAGAACATTGAAGAACATCGTGAACTGTCTCCATTCTGCTTTCTGCTCCTTCTCCTTGCGCCGTGAGGCGTTCAGGCGCACTGGAAACTGAGAGAGTTAGTTGCTAATTGTTTTTAATTTCTGTTCACGTAACTTACAATTGGGGTACCCCTGGGGTAACTGTACCCCACTTTGGGAACCTAGGGTCTAAAGCCTTCTTCACACTTTGTCTCTGCAATGGTACGCAATTTTGCGTGCGTATGAATAAATTTATTGTTAACAGGCATGAATTACTGTATGTGTGACCTGCACGGACGGGGCTTTGTGCAAGTGCACAAATAAAATGTGGAATTGTTCAAAATTAGTGGCATGCATAATTTCCGTGAACTACTCATGAGTGCAACTTGAGAACACCGCAAACGTATCGCAACCTATGAGAAAAGAATGCGGGAATTCTCAAGTAATTTCTGACGTGTGTGGTGCAGTAGATGAGGTTGCATCATATATTCCATATATGTTAACTGTCTTTTCTTATTGTTGTTCCCACCATGAGTGAGGTGGGTGTTCAGGTTACTGACCTCCTGTTGGCTTGAGATGATATCTTCTGTACAAATCTATAGCACTTTCTTATGCAAGCTGAGGTTACTAGCTGGTTGCGGTGCAGCTCAAGTTTGCCACAATAGTGACAAAAGCACCTACTGTATGGAGTTGAAATGACAAGTTACATTTAAAGACCGTGTACCATTGTTTTCATAAGTGAAGGTGAATGCCAACTCTTTATGGTGGTCCAAATTTATTCACGGTGGCTCACGCTTATGAATGGAATAGGTGCATAGTGAGAGCATCAAAAACCTGTTTATGACCTACTAAATATGTTTTTAATATTATTAGAGCCCTGTGAAATAGCAACCTTAAAGTCATCTTTACACATGTATTACACAATATAGCGGACATAATAAGAGAAAAGAAGTCATATATGTCGTATATAAGACAAAAATATCATTTTTGTTTGTGTGTGTTGATGTAAAGTGTTCTGGTGTTCTATTCAACTCAACTTTATTTATAAAGCGCTTTCATACAATCAGTGATTGAGACAAAGTGCTGTACAGTGCATAAGGTGCAATAAGAATAAAAACTAGCTAAAAACATACTAAAACAATAAAAACAATAGAATAATTAATGAAACAATAAAAACTGTGCAGCACAATAAAACAGGTGCAGAATCTTAGACTGGGTTGAAACCAAGGAATAAAAATGAGTTTTAAGAAGTGTTTTTAAGTGGACAGCGACTGGGCTTGATGGATGTGCAGGGGCAGCGCGTTCCACAGTTTGGGTGCTTCTGCACAAAAGGCTATACCCCCTCTGCAATTTAGCTTAGACCCCGGTGCCTCGAGGAGAAACTGGTCTGCTGACTTGAGGTACCGAGCGGGAGAATATGGGGAGAGCAGAAAGCACCAAACATTACAGTAACATATTTTTACATATTATTTTTTTATTTTTATTCTATTTTCTTATGTTTCCTTTCCAATCTCTCCTGTCTTGCCTTGATGGTTTTATTCTGTGATTAAGTTTACTGTTTTTGCAGAGCTGCTCGAAATGTAAATTTCTCTTGGCGATGAATAAAAGTATCTGTCTGTTACTCACAGCTAGTGACCATCTTTGAATGTGTCTTCTGGATGCCTTATATTTGTATTTAAGTTCATTTAACCATTTTTACCCTGGGAATACTTTATTTGGCAAAAATATATGTAAAATCTGCTGAACGATGCATATTCTGTGACTAATAGTAGGCAGTATTTGACAAGGAAACAGCATGATTGATTAATTCATGTAAGAAACTGATAGAAGCTGCGAAATTTGAAGTGCGAAGTGGCGAGGGATTACAGAACTGCAGTTTTGATTTGTCATCGATTTGTAGCTTATTTCTAGGCGGTCTGTTTATTTCCTGTGTCGATGGTGGCTGTTACTGATGAATAGCAAGGGAGGGATTGCAGGTCCAAGTTGGGCACGTGCTTGAGAAAATCCTTTGCAGGTTACTCAGTAGATCCATGCAGGCGACTCAAGTGCACTTAAACAAGTGTATGAGAAAACGATACAACTGTTTGATATTTACTATGGATACATCTTTAATTGACTGCGGTATCGATACTGTTGACTCTATCTTCCAGAGTGATTGTTCCAGTGAAAGCGAGAGTGAGGACAACTTCTTGGTGCTTCCACCTCGAGATTATCTGGGCCTTGCTATCTTCTCCATGCTTTGCTGCTTCTGGCCTTTGGGCATTGTTGCCTTCTACTATTCTCACAAGGTACAAAGAAGACCTCCAGGTCATCCACACTCTGACCAGTGTGTGTATGTCTCTATATACTGTAGTGTATATTTATTGTTTCATGTTAAGCAGGATTGGGGTCTGTTAAAGAAAGACATTTATTTTATTCTGTTAATGTTGGTATTTCATCTGAAACAAGTACATGCATCTAATTAATTTCAGGTCTGAGTCAAATTTGTGTAAAAATCTGTTCTCTGTCATGCAGGTCACGGTAATCGTAGCATAAAACCCGGAAAAAATGGCAGACAAAGAGACTCAGGTTATCCAGCCTTCCCACAAGGTGTCCCTTATTTATTTCAGGGTTTTGACAAACCTAACTGCCTTGGAACCAAAATGTTGATTTTTTTCATTTCAAACTCAATGCTAAATATTCATTTTCTTTTGTTTCTACTCAATAGTTTTGATCACTTAACAAATCTGAATGGTGGTTAAAATAGTGTCACTTGTTAAAATCTGTTTATAGTGCCCTAAAATTGTGCCATGGTTTGTGCACTATTGCTGTTGGTACTAAATTAGGCTGCAACTATGAAATGTATTCGTTTTTGTTTGTTTTGGTTCCACCCTACCGCAGAGCCATGTTTTGCAGATGTTATCATATCGTGAGCTACCCTGAGATTCTGTTAACATTGAGCAGGCCGTGACATTCGTCTACGTTTCAGCTGCTAATGTGTGATGAATAGTGAATAGTTGCATCCATTAGGTCCGTAAGCCTGCCGCACAATATAGTGTGTGTCCTCTCAGACAATTACAATGCATGTCTTTTCATAGCTAACAAAAACCCACCAAAACAAGCCATTCGTCACTGTCAGTGCCATGGCCTAATTGCCATGGCAACAAATAGCATAGCGAAAGAATTTCTTGTTTCTGTGGTCCTAACACATATTCACCCACTCGCCGCTGATGATGAGTAAGTCATCATTCTCTGCTGTTTGTTTGTTTTTGCTTTTTTTGTCAGACTGGCAAGGCCGTCGCCAAGGGAGACTTTTCCACAGCGGGAATGAGCTCCAGGAGAGCCCTTTTCCTAGCTGCTCTGTCCATTACCATCGGCACAGGGATGTATGTGGGGGTGGTGGTGGCCCTCACAGCCTACCTGTCCAAACCTGGACATGTATAGCACTTCTACAGAGAGACACATGGTAGGAGGATGAGGGGGGTGGACTTCATTACTCCTGATGCCTGCTGGATGTCAGTGAAAGGGGAGAGTACACAACCAAGAAGAGGCACAGAATCAAACACTTGGACTCACTCACTGGGATGAAACTGTCCTAAAAGAAGAAAAGCCTCCTTATTCATTCATTCATTCGTGTTAGACCACCTGGCACCTGTCATGACTTCAAAAATACTCAGACTAGACGTCAAAGTGTACACAAAACTGCTAAGCAGTGCTCAATGGGAATCCTTATCTTTATTCTGTACTTCAGATGGAGTAAATAAAAACATTTGGCATGGATGTTTGAATGTCCTTTATTGATATCATCTTACAGATGGCATTTATGTGTATTAGATGGGCCGTAGTGTTTACTAAATTGACAGAAAAGCTGCCTCAATGAAATAAACTGTAAGGTTTGGATAGATTATGTTAACTTGTAGCAAGTTCAATCAATTCACTGTAAGTTGCATCAGTTTTTACTGTTCACTCATTGCTGCTACCTGTGCTGCAACACCACTTGAATATTTTGTCCCAACAAGCATTTGGATCATCGTCTATATGGCCAACAATACTTATTATTTAGTTACACTCTAATCTTTGTACATAGGAAAGGTTACATCAAGTTTAGAAATAAAGTGTTTTTGAATAGTCACCTAAATTGCCTGAAAATGCACACTAAGTAAATGCAATTAATATTAAAGAAACAGAAATAAATTAAATGAACAATCTGATCAAATATGAAGAACTAAATGGCGGAAAACTGCTCTGAAGAAACAATTTGATTGGCTGCGTTCGGTCACATGGGAGGGGTTATGATGGAAGTGATTGGTGTGGGTACTTTCTGTCTGTACAGTCCACTTGGGCTACATTGGGAGTCAGGCGTCGACCCTCACCAAGGCTCAACAATCCTAATTTGGGAAAAAAGTACACGTTACTATGTAACTAATATGCATTTTGTCACGGCAAATGTGCATTTCTCACAGTTAATTGCCGTCTAGCAATATTTACACAAGTGAGGAGCTTTTGTGTGCCTCCGTTGGGATTCTCTCCACAAACATATGGAAACTTTTTACTACTGCTGCAAACTTAGGAAAATGTGCCGCACAGACTGAGACTGCAAATGTCCGTCATGCTAACATTGTTTGCTATTTCAGGCTCTGCTGCAGCTGACTTGACTCTTCCCGTTACTATCTTTAGGCATCACTCACTGTCAGGCCTTGAGGTGACTTTAGCTGCCAAGCCGATGTGAGCCTCGGGAACAATGAATGCTCTCCAAAGTTAGGATGTCTTCTGCAGCATTTGTAAAACACCATCTGCATGTGTGCATTACCATAAAGGGACAAAACGAGCGTGAAATCTCACATTGCAATGAAGGTAAAGTGGGGGTGGGGGGTTACCTTCCGGGATCACCAGAGAAAGGCAAAAGACTGTGAGCAGTTGAAATGCCTAGATGTCTATTTTTAACACACGGCTCGCTCCTCCCCCTCCAAACCTTTCTGCTAGTTTGACAGTGACATTCCCTTACAATTTCAGATCAACATTTGAAATTTTAATTATTAGAATAGATTCAGCTCCGGAACCCTCCCCTTCTTTATTCAAAATGCTCCAAATACTTGTTAAATTCATGTAAAGCACAATTCATTCCAGAGGGGCTTTTGTAAACAAGATTTACCATATAATTGGCCTAATTCTCTAAAACAGTCTTTATAAATATTGTAGCCACCCTAAAGAAAATTTGTTCCTTAACGACAACGTAATTATTTACATGTGCATGAATGTTTAAAAACAAAACGACACTTCACCTTTCGGGTCGAGGGAGGTGCGCTTGATGGAGGAGAAGGAGGAGGGAAGAGAGTTTTGCCAGACGGCAGGAATCATAAGTAAGTTTACATACACTGCATTACATACTAAACTTAACACTATGAGTTTTTATATTTTCATTTTTAACAATGGACGGTAAACTGAGCAAAGGGACGCCGTGACGTAGCACCATTGTGGGAGGAAAAGAATGATGGGAATAACCGACATAACCAATGGGAGGGCAGCTCCAGCTTCTTCTTCTTCAGTTTTACGACGGTTGGCATCCACTACTTTGGTTCATTTCCGCCCCAGGGAAGAGTAGCTTGTATGGGGGTGCGGTGCATTCAAAAATCTGGGTGGCACTTTCAATTTTCTTGTTTGTATTTTTAATATTTTTTTGTTAAATGTCTTTGAAGCCCAATTCCTATTATGATTTTTTCTTATAATGAGGTTTTCGTTAGTCGAGGTTCCACAGTATGAAGTATGTACAGGTACTCGCCACCAGTGAATGATAATGTCGGAACATGAAGAGATGGAATCAGAGCCACGCTGTAAAAGTTGTTGTCCTCATTAGGGTCATGGGTAAGCCGGGTCCCATCTCAGCTGACTTTGTGCGAGAAGCGGGCTACTTCCAGCCTATCACAAGATCTCCAGCTGACCTAAAGCTGTACATTTGACCTATATTATCATGTATTCATAAATTATTATTGACAGGGTGTTTGAGATGATGTGCGGGATCCACTTCGACACTTCCATACCGAATATGTTCCATTTCTATTATTTTGTTCCTGCCTTTTCCTCCTCTTTCTTTCTGTAGTTGATTGCTGCTGTGCTACTTGGGCTCAGTGCTGACAGCTGTACAATGCTGGACTGTTCCTTCGTGTCCCCCACAGCACCAGTGCTGCCATAGAGTCAGATTGTGGTATGTTCTACTTCTCATGCTACCATTTTGTCTTGCAGTTGCTACTTCACCCTTTGGACTGCTTTTCCTAATGCCCAGTGCACCTTGGTTTGGGAGTTCCTTTTGTGTTGGACCATTCTCGGTGTTCCTGTTTGCCATCGTATTTCTTTAACCTTTTGGACTCAATTAAAGACTTGCTACATCACCTCTTGTCTCTGCATCTGGGGCACACCTAAGTACCAAACATAACAGAATAAACACAAAAACACTGACAGGGTCAAAAATCGCTCCATACATTTTCTATTCGCTGATGTTACCATATTGGAATTATTGTGTGAAGATGTGGGGTCAGATTTAAGGTTAAGGTGAGGGGTTTGGGGTTCGAGTTAAGGGACAGGTTTAGGGGAGGTTTGGGTTTGGGGCAGGGGTCTCCAAACTACACTTAGGACACATCTTGTTTAGGGCTTAGGGTTACTAGTAAGGATAATATCGGCTCAATACTGGCATAGAAATTGAATATCTGTATATATTTTTTTGCTATAAAGAAAATCCCTATAGCTAGGAATTGATCGACAATCGATCAGCATCAGCGACTTCTGTGAAAACTCAAATACCAGCATAAACCCTTCAATGCCGATCCCAAAAGCAGATCACCGGCGGCTACCACTCTTGCAGCCCCCAGCGATGATTTGGTGTAGTATCTTAACCTGACTAACATCTTTGGCTGCATTGTCTTCCCACTTTACCTCCCACAAGACAAGTTCTCCATGGCAGCCATGTGGCTGACATGCGGGCGTACGTGTGTGACAGTCAGAAGGCTAAGATAATAACTGGAAAAATAATTGAATCAATCGGACGGGCCTTTTAATGCAGTGGAAGCCGCTGGGTCACAGAGTGCTTTTTCAAGTACATGAAGGTTCCAACAATGTACTCTCAACTCCGATAATTCTAAAGACTTGTCATCCTCTGGAAGTCCACCATGTACGAGAGCACATAACATGGGACATTGAGAGGTGGAAAAAAGTTGTATTCTTTGATGAGAAAAAAAATGTAACCTTGACGGTCTTGATGGCTTCCAACGATACTGGCATCACATGGAGATCCTACCTGAAATGTTTTCCATTGGAGGGACATCATCATGATCTGAACATTGGGGCTTCAGGTCTTGCGGGGGCGTCAAATGGTAGCTAGCTATTTGGAAATGTTTCAGGAGGCATCCCTCATGACTGAAGGCCCTCGTCTGTGTGGTAATGACTGGGTTTTTCAACAGGACAATGCTACTGTTCACAATGCCCTCCTGATAGAAGACTTCTTCTAGAGGAATAACCTGAATCCTTCAGACCAGGTTTGTGTTCCCCTAATCTAAATCCAGCGGAGAACATTTGGCGAAGTTTACCACAGTTTACCTCCGTTCACCATTTTCACCACCTGGAGCAACCTTCCCAACAGCCTCCTGGAAACACAGGCATCAAAGCATGCCCAAACCAATTTTTTAGGTGATCCGAAAATTTAGGTCAGCAGTGTATTATTAAAAATAATTCATGATGTTATGTTTTGTGATTTTGCACCAAGTTGACTGGTTGAGCTTCTTCCTTTGTGCTTCTGTTTCATTTGAGGAGCCCCACCTTTTAGGAGCCATCAAGTACGACCAATGAAGCGGTGGTGGAATTACTTCCAGTGATGGGATCCTTCATGAAGATGTTGGTATTTCTATTTTTTCTATTTTTGTAGCACCGGTGAGGTTCATTTCACCGTAAAGAAAAAGGGACGACCTATCTGACCTCCGCTGACCTTGTGTTATCTCCTCTTCATTGTCTCTCCAAACAAGCGTGAAATGTGACACAATGGGGGTTGAAAGTGCCGCTCTCGTGGACGGGAGCCTGATGGGTTGCTGAAGTGGGCTTGTTCCGCCGGCTAGCGTGGCACCGCAGTGTTTTGTCATCCCTCTGCAGCACTGTGGATAGGTGGAGGCTTCACCCACGCCTGCTCACACTGGAACACCACAAACTGCTTGGATTAGTCATCCACCCCCGAATGAACACTTCAGCGCTCAGACCAGAACCTCTGCAACATACTGTAATTCAACGTGTATAATTTCACCGTATGAAATATGAGCATCACGTCAAAAGAGGAGAATGATGACTTGGCACGTTCTTGACTCGATTTCCAAGATTCTTGTCATTGCTGTGATTAAACACTAGTCAGAACATACACACAAGCACAGGGTGGCCAAGCTCCCTCACATAACAAATACATACAGTCACATGACCTCAGATGGGAGAAGGAACATAAGATGAGGTAAATCTTCTAGATCTCCTGACTGTGACCTGCTAACGACTCGGCCCCCACACCCTCAATTATTCCTATGCTGGACAATTTAGAAATAATGCAATCATTTGCACCTTTTTGCCGAACCAGGCCAAGACTTCAGCGATGTAACTTGTATCTTCTTTACCTTTTGGCTTATCCCTGCTTATCCCATCAGGGGTCGCCACAGCTAATCATTTTGTTCTGTTTTATTGTATATTGTATATTTATTGTATGATTTGATTTGGCAAAAGTTGCCCTTCCTGACAACCCTCTATATGATGGACAAGATACGTATATCATGTATACATATACATATACTGTATATTTGGGTGCGACCAGGATGGACAGGATCAAGAATGAGCACATGCATGTTAAAAAAAATATATATATATATTATTATTAAATTATATTTACTATTTTTTATTATTAAATGCAAAACATTTGTCTTCTTATCTATACATGCACCATATTCTTCTCCAGGATATGGTAAAGTCTGATCACCTCCTGGTGAGCTTGGGTGTATAAACCACTATCTTGGTAGTCAAATTCAAATTGCCTAATTTCAAATACATTAATAATGCAGTTCATTGGCCAAATGTTTATATTTATTTTATTTTAATTTTTTTTTTTATTCAAGGTTTATTTGGCCAGGTACGGCGGTTGAGAGCAGATTCTCATTTGCAGTGCAGACCTGGCCAAGAGTCTGCAGACTACAAAGCAAAATAAAAGTAAATACAAGCACAAGTGAGACGTGACAAATGAGGCTTGGTGAGAGGCATATTTGGCGCGACATGATTCAAAGAATCAAAAATAGCCACTTTAAGGCTTTATATTATTTGCAAAAGTAAAAGAAATGGATTGTTGATAAAGATGTATTCTTACAAATTACACAAACTTGCTTTGTCACTGTGATGACACAATTTGATTTATGTTGAATTTGAACACAAGTTGACAGAAAGCTAAGATCATTTTTGGTCACATGGATCATCTGTTGTTGTTTTATGCCTTTATTGCTCCATTCATGACTACATCAGCCATTAAGTAATTCATTCATATCTTTAACTTTATCTTTTAATTCATTTTGGCTTTGACAGTTTGTGGACAAGAGGGGTAGAAGAGGTCGTGTATTGTGTACAATCTTTTTCATTAGAAGCCCTCATTTAATCATTAGATGACACGTGGTGGCATGCTGCTTGAAGCTCATCCAGAGATTATTGCTGCATGCACGCAGATACATTTTATGTATATTTGATTATTCCAGCACAACTTTCTAGGTCAGCGGGTCCACTCACAATTCATAGAGGAGGAGCAATCTGGCTGAAAACAAAACGCACCCACAAACTCAGCAAAGAACAGTCAAATACGTAGGATTTTGTGATTCACTGTTATTCCCACAGAACACAGTAGTGCAGGACTAAAAGTATATATGCAATGTATGAATTATAAATGATATGCAGTATAAGAGTTTCTTGTTCGGCTTCCCATCGGTTTATGTGTCACTTTCTCTGGCAGATTTGTTGGCTGCACTGTAGAAATGCATACATAATAATGTACAAATAATGTAATGTAATGTATAATAATGTAATACATAAGAATAATAATGTCCTTTTGGGGGGGCTTTATAGGACAAGAAGCCATAATTGGTTTCCTGAGTGGGTGTTGAAAATGACCAATCATGCTCGCTGTGTGAGGCAGTGGAACCATATCATTTCCCCCAGCAAATCAGCTACAAAAAGCAATAATTATATTATTTTAGCAAGGAAAAAATATTGATGCAATCTAAATATATAAATAAATTTAATGATATCATAAGGATAAATCAGTATAATTAAACATACTATAATGATACCAATAGAAAATTATTAAAAACAGCAATTAGAACAAACTTTTTTCTCCAAAGCCGACATGCTGAAGAACAGTTTTTACTTAGATTTTGTGAAAAAGGCTAAAACCATTTAAATTTAGGTTAAAAATACACTTATCAGTTTCAATCATTCAGTTTATGTCAAGAAGGAACAGACTAAATTTCTCCTATTCCGCCCTACAAAAAAAATCTCCAACATGGTTTTATAAACATTCCGTAACCAAGTAGTAACAAGCACATAACTTACAGTATTTTGGGAGGACAGTGCTCCAAGTGACTGCTTCACAACAAATGAAAACTTGTGAGCGCTAACAAACCCTGCAGTGGTAGAAACCATTTTCTACTTACTCCACATCAACAGAAAAGGACGACCTAGACCAGCTGGACCAGACGGACAACCATCCATTGAGTAAGTCACCGTGATACTGATTCTGATTCATTGATCACATAGCACTTGTTACTACACTATATACACAGTCCGTCTAGCTCAAAAGTAGTTCCATACAACAACAACATCATTATAGTTTGGTTAATATGCAGGTCACAGCATGTAAATGGAGTCTTAGGGGTGGGTTTTGGAGGGTTTTTTTTAGACGGTTTTATTAGCAGAATAGGTGAATCTTATTTTATGCATAGTCACTGAAAAAACTGCCAACACGAGGCAGGTGTCTAGAATGCACTGAACAGGGGAAGATGTGTGTAGGGATTGTGGATGAGGGCAAAATTCCAAAAGAAGCACAGTTTTCTTTTAATAGGTTTTTTGGAGTGGCTGCCTCATGTCAACATAAGCGGTTGTCGACTCAATTGAAATCAAAAATAGCAAATCTGTGCAAATGTGCACTTGTGACTACCACCAGACAAGTGAGAGAACGGACAATAACAACACATTTTGGAATGTATCCTTTTCTATGTCTTGACTACAATGACAAAAGCGTTTGCCAATATTTCTTGACTGCTAAATGACGTGAGCATTTTGTTAAATGCTGTGGTAGAATCCAGGTTAATATCGCCATACTTTTATTTTGAAGCTTACGTCTATTCACTGTGCACATTTTAATGCTGTGTAACTTCATGCTGCGGTTGTTGTTTCATGCTGCTTCAAAGAAATGAAGTATAAAAGAGTTGCCAACATAAACATAAATCATTTCCATAATCAACCTTTCTAGGTAAAATTAAGTCCTACGGCTCTAATTTTGTAGACTGGTACCTTCGCTTGCGCCTCGCCAACGGCCGTGTTTTGGCCGCATTTTGCAAATTTTGTGCCAGGGGTAGCTTGGCGTAAGTAGGCCTCCGTCCCTCCTACCGCCGCAAGTGGCAAAGACAAGTGGCAAGCCGGGTCTAATCTTCACCAATCAAATGAGCTCCTTTCTTCAGCTTTAAATGCGCCGCCGGCGAAGCGAATTGCGAGTTTTGTTGAATATGGATGAAGACAGTGGAAGACAGCCAAACTTCTCCCAGACGGAAAGTGATGTTTTAGTCCAGGAGGTCCTAGCTCGCAGTGGCCAAAAATATGGTCTTGCGAGCAGACCTCCACTGGCTGAAGATGCAAAAGTGGCCTGGGAGGAGTATCTTAAATTAGGTTTGCCCTGACGTACTGAGAGACGTTGCTCAATGTAAAAAACAGTTCAATCATGTCAAAAGAAGGGCAAAACAAAAACTCAAAGCACCGAAAGGCACATTGTGGCCACCAGTAAGGTAAGCATGTTTTCCTCACCAATAAAGACACTCGTGTTTAGTAACCTATATTTGTAATATGTATATATAATATGAATAAACAAAGCCTATGCATAATGGGGATGAAATCTGAAGCAACTGTGCGTAAAAGACGCATTGCCAAGCTGGTGGTCTGGCCCTTGTCACTTGTCTTTGCACGCGAGATGAACTTGTATTACCCAATTCATTATCATCATTTTTGCAATTCTCACTTACACAATCAAAAATGTCAATACCTTGGATTAACCGTTTATTTACAATGAACCACATCCATATCAGTTTAACCGGCCACCAATGAGGAGGAGGAGGGCGCGGCGTGACAGAGGCCGACGGGACAGTCAATATAGATCAAAATGTATGTGCTGATTCAGATAGTAACTTTAACCAGTGGTTGTTGTGATTATTAAATGCATTCAAATGTGCCTGACATTGTGTAAACCGGCCTGTGCGGTTTTTGGTGACTTGTGTTTACTGTGCGCTAGTCAGCCAAATTACCAAATTACAGCCCTTAAATCTCAAAATCATTTGGGGGGGTTTGTGCATTTTGTGGCCACAAATGGCCCAATGGCCGCATTTTGGATGCCATTGTAGTAGAGGAAAAGAGCACAGAGCCAGCTTTGCCAGAGTTGTCACTTCTTCCTGCAGCTTTTTCCATTGCATCATTTCAGCTCATCTTTGAAGCACCTCATACACACACTACACACACACACGCACACAGTTATCTAGGTTCACAGCACAGCAACATTCCTTTCCCTGTAGAGCCACAATGTTTATCAGGATGCACACTACACTGATAAGAGGACTCATCCTGTTACTTATCACTTCTTAGCAACAAGGGAACGCTGAATATCAACTCTCTTGGTAAAGTAAAGGTAAAGTGTTCAAAACAATAGCACTGCAGTGCAATGTGACTAACCAGATGAAGTACTGTTATTAGTATATTTTTATTGCTACATGGCAAACAAGTTACCAGTATGTGCAGTAGATTCTCAAAAAAACAAACAAGACCCAGCATTCATGATATGCACGCTATTAAGGCTGTGCAATCGGGCAATTAGTTGAAAGGGTGTGAAAAAATAGAAGTGTGTCATTCAATCAGTGATTAGTGATTAATTCTGTGAAAAAACAGGTGTGAATCAAGTGGCCCCTATTTAAGGATGAAACCAGCACTTGTTGAACGAGAATTTCTCTTTGAATGTCTGAGAAAAATGGGTCGTTCAAGACATTGCCCAGAAGAACAGCATACGTTGATTAAAAAGTTGATTGGAGAGGGGAAACTTATGAAGAGGTGCAACAATTGTTTTGCTGTTCAGCTAAAATGATCTCCAGTGCCATAAAATGGAGAGCAAAACCAGAGACATGTGGCAGAAAACAGAAGGCAACTATAAAAATGGATACAAAAATAACCAGAATGGCAAAGGTGTGCCAATGATCAGCTCCAGGATGATCAAAGACAGTATGGAGTTACCTCAAAGTACTGTGACAGTTAGATGTCTGTGTGAAGTTAATCTATTTGTCAGAATCCCCCGCAGTCCCTCTGTTAAAAAAAAGGCATGTGCAGAAGAGGTTACAATTTGCCAAAAAACACATCAACTGGCCTAAAGAGAAATGGAGGAACATTTTGTGGACTGGTGAGAGTAAAATTGTTCTTTTTGGGTCAAAGGGCCGCAGACAGTTTGCGAGACGACCCTCAAACTCTGAATTCAATCCAAAGTACACAGGGAAGACAGTAAAGCATGGTGGTGCAAGCATCAAGATATGGGCATGTTTCTCTTACTATGATGTTGGGCCTATTTATTCCATTTATTCCATAGCAGGAGCATATCATGGATCAGTTTGCATATCTCAAAATACTTGAAGAGGTCATGTTGCAATGCAATACTTGAATCATTTCAAAGAGCTCTTCAAAGTAATTGCAATCTCAGAAACTTGGATAAATGCTGACAAGGATATGGACCTTGAATTGGAAGGTTATGAAATGAACCGCATCAACAGAAACAACAAAAGTGGAGGAGAAGTGGCTGTGGACAAACACCTGAAACACAAAATGGGAAAGAGCATGTCATTTGCTGTTGACAACATTTTAGAATGCATAACAATTGAAATCTGTTCAGAAAAAGGCAAAAACATTCCAATAAGCTGTCTGTATAGAAGTAAGCATAGAAATATTTGAGGGCTGATCAAGGCAACTTTCTCAAACATCAACCAAAAATCATCTTTGTTTGTGGAAACTTCAACATTGATCTTCTGAATCCAATAAAGCAAAGTAGAATCGATGACTTTATTGATACAATGTACAGCCTCAGCTTATATCAAAAAATCACAAGACCAAGCAGAATAACGGACCCACAGTGCCACATTAATTAATAACGTATTCACTAATGACTTTGATAACGACACAACTAGGGCCTTCTAATCAATGACATCAGTGACCATCTTACAGTGTTTACGATTTGCAACAAAAACTCCAAAAAACGAAAGATGGAGGACAAAAGAAGTTGCAAAAGACGACACACAGAGGACAGCATCGATGCTTTCAAAAAGATTTAGACAAACCAAGATGGGAGAGTGTGTAGAGTGGAAGCAATTATGGATGAAGCATATGAACACTTTCTAATGACTTATATGAAGCTGTATGATAAGCACTGTCCACTGAGAGAAATGTCTAACAAGCAAACAAAGAATAATCAGCCATTGATGACCAAAGGTCTGCAAAACGCCTATAAGAAGAAAAATACATTATATAAAAAAATCATAATTCTACAAACAAAAGTTGCTGAAATAACATATAAAACATATAAAAGCAATATTTTGAGAATGTGCAAGAAAGAATATTATAAAGAAATACTATACAGGAATAAAAACAACATTAGAGCTACTTGGGGCATTCTAAACAGTATGATTAGGAAAGGAACTAAGAAAGCAGAATAGCCTCAATACTTCACAGTTGGAAATGCTAATAATGATGATATGAGGGACATAGCTGAGAAGTTTAATAACTACATCGTACATATTGGACCTAATCTGGAAGAGGAGATCCCAAAATCCTGGTCAGTGGAGGAAGAGAAGGAGACTATAGACAAGAACCCTAACTCCAGTTCCAATCTTTAAAAATGGAGATAAACATAATTTCACAAACTACCGACCAATTTAATTATTACCACAATTTTCCAAACTCATTGAAAAGTTATTCAACCATAGGTTGGACAAATTACTTAATAAGAATGACATCCTGGCGGACAGCCAATACGGATGCAGAGCTAATATTTCCACTTCTATGGCGCTGATTGAAATCACAGAGGAAATTACGGATGCTATAGAACATAGAAAGTGTGCAGCCTCAGCCTCAAAAGTACAACAGCTTTTGATACAATCAATCACGACATCCTAACTACAAAATTGGAAAGGTATGGAATCAAAGGGTTAGGTCTGAATTGGGTTAAGAGCTACCTTGCAAACAGGAAACAATATGCAAAGCTAGGAGAATACACATCTACAGGTTTAGAGATATTATGTGGCGTACCACAAGGGTCAATACTGGGACCAAAATTATTTACCCTATACATTAACGACATTTGCAGTGACAAAACACCTAAAGTTAGTTCTATTTGCAGATGATACCACCGATTTTTTCTCAGGAGAAAACACACAAGAGCTAATAAGAAACGTTTCAGATGAAATGATTACCCTAAAAAATGGTTTGATAAAAACAGATTGTCCTTGAATCTAAGCAAAACGAAAATTATGATATTAGGTAATAGCAGAAGAGATACTTGTGAGAAAATAAAAATTGATGGTGAGGAAATTGAAAGGGGGAATGAATATAAGTTTTTGGGCGTCATAATTGATGACAGAATGAGTTGGAAACCTCACATTAAAAACATAAACATAAAGTAGCAAGAAATACTTCAATACTGAATAAAATCAAATTTGTCCTGGTTTAAAAATCACTCCAAACTCTCTTTTGTTCTCTGGTGTTACTATTTCTAACTTATTGTGTGGCGATATGAGGAAATAACTACAAAAGTACACTTCACTCGCTTGATGTACTGCAAAAAAGATCAATTAGGAAAATCCATATTGCGGCGTATATAGAACTTACAAATCCACCGTTTTTAAAACCACAATTTTTTAAATGTGCTGATCTGGTAAACCGTCACACCGCTAAAATGATGCATAAAGCAAACAACAACCAGTTACCAAAGAATGTCATACAATTTTTCTCAACAAGAGAGGAGAAATATGATCTTAGGAAAAAACTAAACTTAAAACACAAATATGCAAGAACAACACTAAAAACTTTTCGTACTTTGGTATGTGGAATCAAACTATGGAATGGAAAGTAAAGAAGTAAAACAATGCTCTACAACGAGTGACTTCAAGAAACATTACAAACAGTTGATGTTTACAAAATACAAGGAAGAAGACTCGTGAAATATTGTGTACATCCAAGGTCATATTACTTCATTCCTTGGAGAGTACATTTTCTGTCTGTTGACTGCCAATGCTATGTTTGTTACTATCACCTTATACTTATACTAGGAACTTTTCATCCTAGTGACAACATTGGCTGTACTACAAGAACATTTTGTTACAATTGTTACACACCACTCGTCACTATTATTATTTATTATGATTATCATTCATCAGGATGGCAATATAATTTATTTACCAAAACAAGGACTACTATCTAACACACTGTCACATGATCTTACTTATGCATTCAATCTTAGTAACTGCAGGAAGTCCCTTGAAAGTGAGACCCCACGGGGGTAGGATTTAAGAAGCTTTGCTTCTTCCTACTCCTTTTGGACATGTGAAACTGTCGATTGTACTAAGTGACGTATATCAAAGTCATTTACATGCATGTTAAAAAAAATAATATCATTACCAAACCATTCCTATTACACTAGTAAACCAGCAACATCTTGGCTCCAACCAACAAAATGTTATGGAGTGGTCAGCCCAATACCCGAACCTTAATCCAATGGAGAAATTGTGTGACCTAAAAAATGCTGTTTGTGAAGCAAAACCAAGAAATGTTAATAAATTGTGGAATGTTGTTAATTGACCTTGGAGTGGAATAACAGGTGAAAGGTGCCTCAAATTGGTCGACCCTACTAACCCTAACCCTGGTAACTTGTTTGCCATGTAGCAATAAAAAAAAATACTAATACCGGTAGTTACCTGGTTAGGTGCGATGCATTGCTATCATTGTGAACACTACTGTACACACTGGACACTGAGTGTGTGTGTGTGTTTTTTTTAGCTGCGGGTGCTTCTGAAAGGTGCCGTGCCAGAAAAAGTATTTAGCTGTTTCTCAGATAAGACAGGAGGCTCCTGATTGCTTTTTGAAGCTTGACAAACACTGCGAGGTGATGTCCTTTGAATATGAGGCAGGAAGAAATGGCTATGATGGAAGCATTATGTTAGTCTGTCCAGTCAAATAATGACACAAATACACTCTTTGCTGTGTAGCGCATTGCGTTACACACTTGCATTGTCTAATTCCACTATCTGCTATACATCACATGATTCTCACTTCACAGCAGATGGAATCCACAACACTCCACCTCTGAGCTCTGGAGGTTTGGGCAACATAAATCTATCCTGCTCTGGTGTAAAGTCTGGCAAGATCGTGGACCGTCAGACAAGCATTCTCGCCACAAGGGGCTGAACTCTGCTAAGAAGTCATGCAGGGGACACACAGAGCTGCCATCATCCATCTATAGAAGCATAAACTTGCTCATGTTAAGTGTTATTAGTGGTCTCCACTCGGGTAGAGATTCGTAAATTGAATCCTTACTAGCTAAGATATTCTCCTGATCAAAATTTTAAGACCAGTTGAAGAATTGCAAGAATGTATATTTTGCATGGATGTCACTGAGGTTGTAAGAGCTTGACATTGTAAAAGGAAAGCAATGGAGAGACACACAAAAACATTTGAGTAAACAATTGATTGCATACAAGTATCCATTCATCCATCCATTTTCTATGACGCTTATCCTCATTGGGGTCGCGGGTATGCTGGAGCCCATCCCAGCTGACTTTGGGCGAGAGGCGGGGTACTCCTTGGACTGGTCGCCAGTATGAAAGTGAAATGGGATGTTCATCAGCTGATCAAAGTTTCAGACAGACCAAAAAACCTGACGATGGCTTTATGGAGTGCATCAATTGTCTTGAACTGATGTCCATTTTTGTAAACTTCCCTTGCCATCCATCCTCAAATGTTCTCAGTTGGATTTAGATCAGGGCAACATGCACGGTGGTCCAAAAGAGTGAGGTTATTCTTCTGGAACTGCAGCGTTGTCCTGCTGAAAACGTCAGTCATTACCACATAGACGAGGTCCTTCAGTCATGAGGGATGCCCTCTGCAACATCTTCACATAACCACTGGCCATTTGACGCCCCTGCACACCCTGAAGCTCCATTTTTCCATCAAAGAAAAAAGCAACCCGAATCATGATGGCACCGCCTCTACTGTTCTGTGCGGAAAACATTTAATATGATCTTCCAACTTTCAAAGGCCCATGTTTGGTTCTCTTGCACAAATGCCAAACAGGCAAATTTGTGGCATTAAGAAGACAATGAAGATGTTGCCTGTTCTGAGAACCCTTCTCTGGCATATGCCGTCCGGTGGTTATTGGACTGCACTCAGCACCAGTAACAACCTTTGTTTGGGCCGAGAATCAGCAAGTCTTTTTTGTTCAATAACACAACAGATCATTTAAGAAGTTTAAAATTACTGTCTTACTGCGTCCAACCTCAGCAGCAACGCTGCGCTACAAGATGCCTTGCCTATGCAGCTCAACAAACCGACTGCATTCAAAGAGAGAAAGTGCTTTGGCCTTTGCCATCAAGAGATCATGACAGTGTGAATGCCTGACAGGAAATTACATTGAATCCACCTTTTTGCCAAGATTTTGGCTTTTAAAGGCTGTGGTCTTACACTTTTCATCAGCATATTGCAATAAATTGCTTAGTCATTTTTTTTTTTACATTTTGAAGCTCTACTAGTAACAATTCTGTTGTCTCCATCAGCAGTATTATTATTTGTTTCTTACCACTATTACATCAGTCAATCTGTTTCTGCTGTGTTGTGCAATATACTTTTTAATAGATGACCGTGTGGTCAAAGAGCGATACGGTTTCCTTTCCACTTTCTCATGGACTTCAAATCTTTATTTTTCACTTTTGGCTTTTCCCTGCTCACAGAAGCTCATGAATAATTTTGATTTTTTTAATGCTCTTTGTGAATGCAGGAGGGTACACCATCAGGGAAACGGCGCTCCAAATCGTTATTAATGTCAAATAATCAAGTTGTTATATACAATACATGTATTTATTAATGCATGTATTGTTGCTGTGAAAGCTTTGGAGCTGAGCAAAGTACAACAAATGTATATACTGGCTATATTTCAGCTGCTCAACTAACTAACTAGCTAAATTATGAGTACAAACAACAACCTCCCAATACACCTTCTACATGCTTTTTCTGGGGGGGGGGAGGAAATGCACATCTACCAACAATTTACGACAACAGTTATCTGAAAGCACTTGAAGCAAGTTTAACTTGCTTATCCATTGAGTTGTTCCAGATGAGCCCGCTGTGGTCGATTGTGCTGCAGCCCTAACTCTACTTATTATTTATTTAGTTGATTGCACTATAAAGAGCATTATGTATTCTCGAGTTCAAAGCAAATAACAAAACAGCAGCTACTGATTAGCAGCCTGATGAAAAAGGTACAGTACGGGCGTATCAGTGTTGCACAAAATCGGATGACTTTATTACGCTTGCATCGGTGCTGAGGTGTGTGGCCACCCTAGGAAGGTTCTACAGTAGACTGATGGATGGAGTCAGGACACATCATTCAGCCAACAGCATCCATCCTGCCTGCGTGAATCCACAGACAGCAGACAGTCTCATCTCTGCAGGCCTGATGACAGATAAGTATTGATCACCATGTCACATTAGGGCCTTTCAAAACATGACAGCGTAATTGTTTTCTTTATCTTGCATACATACTGGCGGGTGTGAATATACGTCAGTGAGGCCTTCTTGTCAATAACATAATAAAATAGTATTTATGTTTTGTTTCTTTCGATCGCTAAGGGAAGCACTTTCTTTGAACAATATTATTATGACGCATCAATCCCTAGCCAGGTATTGGTTCCTAACAACATTTTAATTTTAATATAACTTTTGCAGAAACTCAAAAATACGCTAACTGTAATGAATTAAATGTATTAAATGTCTCAACTCTGATAATAACATGTAAAGGGATACTAAGGGACACGGTGTTGTTTGGGCGGGAGGCGGGGTACATCCTGGACTGGTCGCCAGTCAATAGCAGGGCACATACAGACAAACAAAGACATACAACCAGTCACTCCATTCATGCCTATGGATTGGCAGGTATTGGCTCAACTAACCCAAACCCTAACCCTTTTTGTGTAGCTCAATACTGCCATGGTGCGGTTTTTTAATGTACTGCAACAGAAGGACAATTACTTTTTGGATTCATTGAATAAAAATCTTTACATGCATCTCAAAATGAATTTTTACTCACATAAAAGGATATCACAAAAATATATAAAATGTGTAGTTGTTGTGATGGGTAAACTACATGAACATACTGTATACAGGCATGCAAATCCAGCATACGCTCCCATTTGTTTATGTAGTCCATTTATACTTGAGTGATGTAGAATTGTCTAAATATTAATTTAAAAAAAAGGTAAGTTCAATCTAACATTGTTTTCCTATTTGCCAAGTGAAAGTCATATCTCCACTGACAGGAGAGGTGCAGTGATTCATGTAAGCAGCAGAGGGCAGCACATCATCATTATGAGCATGTTCATGACACTGGCGATACAATAAGTGGATAAGTGAAACTGAATATTAATATATTTATATATGAAACTCCTCTAGTGTCACCCTGTAAGCACTGAGGGGATCTTATGGTTCACAAGCACACTGGCAATGACCTCCTGACCTCTGAGTTTCCAGTCTAAACAGCTGGATCTTGCACAAATCTATCATCATAACCTCTCAGAGGATTAACTAGCGAGAACTAATCCTCACTCTGTGCATGTCTTGGCCTCAATAGATACATTTGGATGAAACTTTTGGAGATGATCCTCAGTGCAGTGGTTTATGGACTGCTGAAGATATAGAATTATAATGCCACAGATATTAAAACATATGCATGGAAGCATCTAGTCGCAAGTTGAATAAGAATTCTAGTTTACAAAAAATGTAAAAAAAACTGAAATAAATTTATTTTTAACTAAAACAGTTTGTTAATGAAAATGATGAAAATGATAAGTTTAATCTTTATTGACCTGTTGTGTATCAAATATTTTGTATATAATGACTGATAATACTAACAATATATATAATACTATTTAGCTCTGTGTCAATAATGGTATATAATAGTATTATACAGTATAATAATAGTGCTAATAATATTATAGCCATGAACTTGATCCAGCATCAACTAATTTTTTGTTTAACCAAAAAATATAAATCCTTCAGGTAAATATGAAGTAAATCAGTACTTTTGAGTCTATACTTGTATTTAAATATGGACAGAGTATAAATTACATTTTTAGTAAAGAGTTTCATTTTTTATATTGATCTCTTAATTACTATATTAAGATAATATCAATACTAACATTACTGACAATAAATATTGATATATTAAGCATTTAATTTCATTGTTTAATAAGCAAAATAGAAAAAAAAACAATGTTTTATTTTCATGAATATCTGATTAATCATATTAAAATTGTAAAATGTAATATTACAATTTAAAATTGTAAATTATATTAAACATTAAAATCTATTAGAATGAAATGTTTTTTAACTCAATTTTTTTTTTAAAGTACATAAATCTTCATATGGCGTATATTCTTAATATCCATTGCTTGTGTTTTTATGTGTTATATTAATAACTTTTTGGTGTTATTTTATATTTCATTTACTTCTTCTTTACTAAAGTAACTATGTTTGATATATGTTCATTACTAGATGTCGACGTAGGTCTGTCAACAATAAATGCGTAACTTTTCCAAGTGGGAATTGATAAAAGATGAGTTCCTTTCAGAGCAGCAAAGTTGTCTTTTCAAACTGCTGATGATTCAAACAGGTTGAAAAATGTTGGCCTGGTTAAAAAGGCCCGTATTTGTTTGAACACACAGGAGCAGCAAAGTGGAGACTGCCAGCAAGTGTGTGGATGTAGAGAAGAGCATGGTTCGCCCTGCTAAAATCATTTCAAATCAGGCATCCGCTGCTTGTGGTGGATGCTTTCACTCTTTTGGTCCCTCCCCCTCCCTCTAATTTAATCTCAAATTGAAGGCTTTCAACTGCGACGGATTATCGGAGCTAACCCAGGCATGCAACCGGGGGGCGGGTGGGAAGAGGAGACGGTCTTCTAATAAGGCGAGTCAGCAGAGCATCAACAAGTATCTTCTCCAAGATGAGAGAAGAACATAGTTTACTTGAATGATGGACAGCAGAAAGTCACATTTAATAATAAACGGTGATTTCCACGTGATGCTTTGTGAGTTACATGCTTTGAAAGTGGAACGAGTGGTCAAAATGTGCCTTTGAGAATATACAGCAAAACACGGGACAACAATTACGTTCTTTGAAAATGTAAGGATGCAGAAGGAAGGCTCCTGATCCTGATTGTGGTGGAACACGGGCTCTGCTGATAGAACCATCATCTTCAAGATGGAGGTTTTGGAAGTCGATCGGGGGAGGAAAAGTGCATTTGCAGCCCATCTTCTCCAGAGTCCAGAAGCAGAGCAATGAGAGGTGATTTCAACGCAGTCCACTGCGTCAGTCTTTACGGGCTATGTGTCTCTTCTGCAGGACTCAGAGGAGCGCTCGTCTTCTCCTGCTGCTCCTCCTCCAATGTGCTATCATGACAAACCGTCCCCAGCACTTTGGCACTGTGCTCCTGTGCTTTGGCCCTGAGGGCCGCGATGCTGTTCTCTCTTAGTTCCTCTTTAGAAATGGACGACTTGCCCTTCGACCTCCGCTCCGCCGCCTCAGAGTCGTCAGGTCTCTGAGAGCTCGGTCGCGGGGGCTCGTCGCACTTGGTGGCCATGGGTTGTTCAGGAGGTGCGGGAGCCTCCATGGACTTCTTGTGCATCCCTGCAAAGAGTTGCGGGTATTCAGATTTAGAATAGCGTCTGCTGACTGGTAAGCCATCTTGAACTGAAAACAGCAAGCAAAGACAGTTCTGCTTTAGAACACATGATGGAGAAGAACGTCAGGACAGGCTTTGTTCTACCGTATTGGCCCCAGGATTAGGCTAACACTCTTTAACAAGACTAACATCTGTTAAGACATTTTCTTAGCAGTTGTGCAGGTCTCTGTGCTGCGAGTGACAGGAAGAAAAACTGACTAGCTTGGGAAGAAGTTGTTTGCTGCCAACTGTTAGTTTGCATGTATGCATCTCAAGACGCCCCATCTTTTCAGACTTTTTTCATGGCTACTAATACCATATCATATTCCAGTCAAGACAGTATTTTTTTAATGGCCTGTGGCACATAAAATCCGACAAAACAAAACAGGAAAAATGACAACAAGCAGAAACTTTGATACAAATAACTAACAACTAGGGATGTATACACAACCTCGGTACCATAATGGCATCAGTAGTAATTGGATCGAAAAAACAAATAGCTTTTGATGCCTCATTTTAGTGCTAAATGAATGGCGACTCAGCCACCTGCAACAAGTGCAGGCAGGTGATGTTGCACAAACAACGCCTTGTAAGTAACGACAGCTCAATTCCAACACTGTGTTCTTAGACCCGCATACACGTTTGTCCGTCACCCACATCGGCAACACAACACTTCCTCATAATCACCAATCAGGGTCCTGGTGAGGTGTAATCACAAACCCTGGAATTCCGAGTATTAACATTGCAACAAAAGCAGGTCATGGGACAAACTTCTTTTTTGTCAACACACGACTCTTGCATGCAGGATTAACTAGCAAACACTGCACTATAACGATAGTCTAGCATCGCCTCATGTGTATCAGTTATCAATTGTGGTATCACAAGGAAATCGGATAATATGTAAACGATACCCAACACTAATAATAACAAACATTTGTGTGTAACACACAACCTTTGACTTTTCAGAATGTGGCCCTTGGTGGAAAAGTTTGGACACCCTTGACTTACACAGTAATGTTCAAAACAACTGCAGTGCAATGTGACTAACCAGTTTAAGGTATATTTTTATTGCTACATGGCAAACAAGGTACCAATAGGTGCAGTAGATTTTCAGAAAACAAACAAGACCCAGCATTCATGATATGCACCCTCTTAAGGCTGTGCAATTGGGAAATTAGTGGAAAGGGGGATGTTCAAAAAATAGCAGTGTCTGCCATTGACTTTACAAAAATCAAAACTATTTTTGCAATCTTGTGACGCACTAAACTAATATTTAGTCATATGAGCATAGTTTTTTATAAGTGCTTCACATCTGTGCGGCATAGAGTCAACCAACTTGTGGCACCTTTCAGCTGTTATTCCACTCCAAGATCTTTAACAACATTCCACAATGCATTAACATTCCTTGGTTTTGTTTCACAAACAGCATTTTTCATGCCACCCCAAGTCACCCAAGTTCTTGATTGGATTAAGGTCCAGGGGTTAGGCTCGACACTCCAATACATTAATTTTGTTGGTTTGGAACCAAGAATTTGCTGGTTTACTAGTGTGTTTGGGATCATTGTCTTGTTGAAACAGCCTTTAAAAGGGCATGTCCTCTTCAGCATAAGGCAACATGACCTCTTCAAGTATTTTGACTTATGCAAACTGATCCATGATCCCTGCTATGGGATAAATAGGCCCAACAACATAGTAGGAGAAACATGCCCATATCATGATGAGTGCACCACCATGCCTGTGTACTGTGGCTTGAATTCATAGTTTCACAAACTGTCTGCAACCCTTGCACCCAAAAAAAAAAAAAATTCTCAGCCAGTTGATGTGTTCTTTGGCAAATTGTAACCTCTTCTTTGTTCTTACAAATATATTCTTTGATTCTTGTAAATAGATTAGCTTCACACAGACGCCTCTAACTGTCACAGTACTTACAAGTAACTCCAGACTGTGTTTGATCATCCTGGAGTTGATCATTATGGTTATTCTTCCATCCATTTTGATAGTGGTCTTCCGTTTTCTGCTTAAGTGTCTTTGGTTTTGTTCTCCATTTTAAGGCATTGGAGATCTTTTTAGCTGAACAGCCACACATTATTACTTTATAAGTTTTCCCGTCTCCCCTGCGATTGACTGACGACCAGTCCAGGTTGTAACCCGCATCTAACCCGCCTCCTGCCCTTACCTGCGACCATAATGAGGATAAGCGGTAGAGAAGATGGATAGATGAAGTTTTCCAATCTCCCATCAACTTGTTAATCAATGTATGCTGTTGTTCTGAACAATGTCTTAAACGACCTCATTTTCCTCAGGCTTTCAAAGAGGTATGCATGTTCAACAAGTGCTGGTTTCATCCTTGAATGCGGGCCAGCTGTTTTTTCACAAAACTGATTACTGATTGAATGCCACACTGCTATTTTTTAACACACACTTTCAACTAATTGTCCAGTTGCACAGCCTTAAGAGCATGCAAACATGAATGGTGGCGTCTTGTTTGTTTTCAGAGAATGTACTGCACCTACTGGTATCTTGTTTGCCCTGTTGCAAAAAAATATATACTAATAACAGTGATTAATCGGGTTAGTCACATTGGACTGCTATTATTTTGAACACTACTGAAGGATTATGCATTAAGAAAATGTTACACATTGGGCTGATGAATATCTTGATGATTGTATGTCCAATATGTCTTTCAGTCGGTTGATCATAGACACTTGTAGATAAATACAATGGATGAGGAAGGCACTGACCTAGCAACCAAGGAGCGCAGGACTCCATGATGCCGTCCTTGGCTGACTTGAGGATGGACTCCGGCAGAGGGATGGAATGTCGCACCATGGCGCCATAGAGGCCGTACTCCGCCATGACGGTGCTTCGACCCCAGCACTTCTCCCTCTTCCTCCACTTGGCCCTACGGTTCTGGAACCACACCTGTGACATCACAACAAGGAGGTCAGCCACCATCGCCATCACATGTCATCTGTCATCTCAGCACACGTGTGCAACTTCAAAGGAAATGAGCCGAAATATATCAACGAATTGACCATAATAGGAGTGATTTTTTTCCCTAGTCTAAAAAAGATTATATATACACACACGTGTGTGTGTGTATATATACATATATATATATATATATATATATACATATACACATATGCGCGCACGCATACATATGCACGCATACACACGCACGTATGTACATACACACACACACACACACACACACACGCACACGTATGTATATACACACACACACGTATGTATACACACACGTATACATACACACACACACGTATATATACACACACGTATACATACACACACACACACACACACACGTATGTACATACACACACACACACACACGTATGTACATACACACACACACACACACACGTATGTATATACACACACACACACGCACACACGTATGTATACACACACGTATACATACACACGCACGTATACATACACACGCACATATATATATACACACACGTATACATACACACGCACACACACATATACACACACATATATACACGCACACACACACACACACACACATATATACACGCACACACACACACACACACACATATATACACACACACACACACACACACACACATATATACACACACACACACATATACACACACACACACATATACACACACATATATATTTTTTTAGTCAAATATTAGTCAATAATATTAATTAAACACAAAATGCAGTTTTTAAATTAACGTTTACGTTATTAAGGGAGGGGAAAAAAAACTCCAAATCTACATGGCCCTGTATGAAAAAGTTGTTAAAAAATAACTTAACTGTGGTTTATCACACCTAAGTTCAATTTCTGTAGCCACCCCCAGGCCTGATTACCACAGTGAGAGCCATTATCCACAAATGGCAAAAACATGGAACAGTGGTGAACCTTCCCAGGAGTGGCCGGCCACCCGAAATTACCCCAAGAGCGCAGAGACAACTCATCCGAGAGGTCACAAAAGATCCCAGGGCAACATCTAAAGAACTGCAGTTCTCACTTACCTCAATTAAGGTCAGTGTTCACGACTCCACCATAAGAAAGAGACTGGGCAAAAACGACCTGCATGGCAAAGATCCAAGACGCAAACCACTATTAAGCAAAAAGAACTTTAAGGCTCGTCTTAATTTTGCTAAAAAAACATCTCGATGACTGCCAAGACTTTTGGGAAAATATCTTGTGGACTGACAAGACAAAAGTTGAACTTTTGGGAAGGTGCGTGTCCCGTTACATCTGGCGTAAAAGTAACACAGCATTTGATAAAAAGAACATCATACCAACAGTAAAGTATGGTGGTGGTGGTGTGATGGTCTGGGGTTGTTTTGCTGCTTCAGGACCTGGAAGGCTTGCTGTGATAGATGGAAGCATGAATTCTACTGTCTACCAAAAAATCCTGAAGGAGAAGGTCCGGCCATCTGTTGGTCAACTCAAGCTAAAGCCATCTTGGGTGCTGCAGCAGGACAATGACCCAAAACACACCAGCAAATCCACCTCTGAATGGCTGAAGAAAAACCAAATGAAGACTTTGGAGTGGCCTAGTCAAAGTCCTGACCTGAATCCCATTGAGATGCTGTGGCATGACCTTAAGAAGGCGCTTCATGCTAGAAAAGCCTCAAATAAAGCTGAATGACAACAATTCTGCAAAGATGAGTGGGCCAAAATTCCTCCAGAGCGTGTAAAAGACTTGTTGCAAGTTATGGCAAATGTTTGATTGCAGTTATTGCTGCTAAGGGTGGCCCAACCTGTTATTAGGTGCAGGGGCAATTACTTTTTCACACAGGGCTATGTGGGTTTGGATTTTTTCTCCCTAAATAATAAAAACATTCATTTAAAAACTGCATTTTGTGTTTACTTGTGTTATCTTTGACTAATATTAAAATGTGTTTGATGCAAATAGTTTTTCACTCCACTGTATATTTGCATACATATATACACATACACATATATATATATACATATACTGTACACATATACACAAAAAAAATTTCTGTTTGAAACTCTCAGCCCCTAATGTAGTTTGAGGAACCGCAGCGGCTGCAGATTTGTGGGACGCTACAAGCGGGAGCAACTACTTAATAGTCAAACAAAAATAAAGGAACAAAGAAAAGTATGTTTTGAACTGCAAGTTAGCTTAAAAGCACAGGCAGATGGCTATCTTAACTAGACCAAAGTATTTGTGTTGCTATGACTTGACTTGTCACGAAGTACGTTGCCTCTGGGAGAAGTGAGAAATGACTGACACACTGCAGGAATTGTTTTATCATTTATACAGTGGTACCTTGGCATAAAGTGTCCCAGCTAACCAGTGTTTTTAGCTGTCTCTCGTTTTGCTTTGAACTGCTACCCAAAATTGAGGCTAGGAGCTGCTAGTTACTGGCAGAGCCGATGAAAACTATTTGGGGCGGTAGCTAATGACATGACACATAATGACTTTGACAGTAGCATTATAGTGATTGTACGTACATTACAGTGATCTAATCTATTTTATTTAGTAGGGATTGTGCAAAACTATGACAGGAACATCAAATTTAAAGCACTAAATAAATACAAAACCACCATCCACCTGGAGTTCGTTTTCAGAGAAGTTGTGTACCACAAATATGCACTTTAGCACTCAATAAGGTCAACAATTCTTATCTTGATGCATTCCCACATAATATTAGCATTTGGGACTAAATATGAGGCGAAAGAAAAAGGGTAAAAATTCAGTATAGTAGTCGGACAGCGTGTGAGAACAAAGAAGGTGCGTTCAAGGACCATCAAACATGAAAGTCATGAAAAAAATTGAAGGATCTCTCTAACAGTATATTACTTCTGAATAAAAGAATAGGTCATATATCCAAAACTGATATTCTTTGACGTAAAATTTGATGTAGTTATTGTAGTTGCATATCGAATCATTTACCACAAGAGATTTACTGTACATCCCTACTTATTATAGACAAAAACTTATTTTAGACTCTTAAGACTTGGACAGTCTTTATTGAACTAAGTGAAGTGCAATTACTTGGTTAGAGTAGCACTTTTAAATAAGAAAATGCAATGCAATATAAATACAATTATGTTATCTATATAAATGTATGTATATAGTATATTAAAAGATAGACAGATAGGCAAAGACGCCTGACATCTAAAAAAACACTCATTAGATGTTTAACCATAGTACTACTGTACTGTACTGTACATAAATGACAATTTTTTTTAAAAGTACCTGCAGTGCGCCAGTAACGTCTTTCTTCTTCTTCTTGGTGACAACTCAACTCACAGTCCACAAAAATAACTTTGGTCTTGTCGAAAGAGGTGTCTGCATGGGGTTCGAAGCTAAACTTGCCTTTCCAAACACCCTTTTCTTTCCCTATTTCTGCCCACTTCTTACTCCATACGACCGCCACTGCGTTTCCTCAAAGTACAAACTGGGCAGAGGGTGAATAAGGACGTTTGCATGTTAATTATGAGTTTAAAAAAAAAGAGAAATAGTGCCTTTAAAGGAAACTTCAACTTTGACGGCCATAACATACACATATATATGTTCATAATCTACCACTTGCTTCACTGATATAAAACATGTGATTTCAAAAATCATTCATTTTTTTGTCTTTGATTTAGTCTGAGTCTTAAAAACAGGACTTGAAAAAGGGGTTGTGTTATATTGTTGTCTTATAATGTTTAATTCAGACAATAATTGGCAACATGATTCAAATTAGGTGGACTTTTGTCTTTTTACTTCCGCCAGAAAGTGCTATTTGTAAGACTTATTTTCAACAAAGCCCATTAGGTTAAGGTCTGGATGCAAGCTTTTCTTCACTATTTATTTTTTTAATATGTGAATAATGCAAGCGTTTTAATCCACAATGCATACAGGGAATGTACACTTTGATCCACACGAGGATCGTTTTGTGTTTTTAGGCTGCTGTTTCCATGTTAGATAGATAGTTAACAGCTGTTAGTACGCTATATATGTGTATGGTAAGCATTGTTCATGCATTCATGCAAACATTTATGATGCATGCAAAATGTTTATGGTTGTTTTCCACATTTTTAGTCGCTACCATTTTAGCATTAGGGCTTGAAATCACCTGTGTGATACAAACTGGTTTTTATTATGGTCCATTATGATTTCTGATGAAGGTCCAGCCTACAGGTGCGAGGGATGTCAGAATGCGTGCGATAAAAGATGCTATTCAATGGAAATCATCAAAAACACTCTTTCCAAGCTTGTTTTTATTCTTGATCATTTTAATGATAGGCTTTTATGATAAGAGATTGGTTCTTGTGGCCGTCAAAAGCAGCGGAAGCTGCAATGAGGTGGCGACCCTGTGGCGCACCGAGCCTGATTGAAAAATAAGTTAATTTCAGGCCCAATCGATGGCGGCTAGGCGGGCAAATATCACGGGAAATTAAACTAGCAGGACTCGGGGGAGCAAGGCTATTGACCCGCGCTAATAAATTCAATGTAGTTATTTCATTTGAACTCCAATGTGTCTGCAGCAGCCTCACAGTCTCATTTAACTAATTACACTCAATGAGGACAATTGGGTGTTCATTTTTATTTAGCAGCGAGAGGAGCAGGCCTGCAGCAGGTCTTATTTATTTCTTCATTTCCATGTATTATTTATTGGCGATGTGGCGGGCCCTTAATGAGAATGAGATTAAAAGGCAGCCCAGCAGATGGATGGTGCAGGTCACACAGCAATCTTCTCCTGCCTTGATATAGCTTGATTAGGTCGTTAGTGTCGCCTTCCTTCTACACAAAAAATTGTTGCACTTCCAAGTGAACCTGATGAGAAATGATGTGTCCCGGCCAAGAGGGAGAATCACTTGCACCTGCAGTAGGGTGACCAAATGTCCTGTTTTTCCAGGACACATCCTGTTTTCACCTTCTGTCCTGGTCATCCTGTTTCTATTTGTTGTTGTTGTATTCCGTTTTAGACAGTGATTTAAAAAAGTGCCATTGTTTTCATTCGGTCATTAAATTGAGTGGGATTAGAGCACTCTGCTGCATGTGACGTAATACCCGGGAGTCTGTCGTGTGGGCGGCTTTTTTAATTAGAGTTGACACAAAACCACATAAAGCCAAAGAAAAAGCAAAACATTAACATTAAGTTCATCTTCAGACAAATTGGGGTTTTCACGCACAACGACGGTTCAAATAGACAAACTGTTGTATTTTTAGTGGCCACATATTTCCTGAAGGTATTGGTTACATTAAAAAACTAGAACTAAACAGGATTTTGAACTCAGATTCCTATGTCGTTCTCATTCATTCATTCATTTTCTATACCGCTTATCCTCATTAGGGTCACGGGGGTGCTGGAGCCTATCCCAGCTGACTTTGGGCGAAAGGCGGGGTACACCCTGGACTGGTCGCCAGTCAATCGCAGGGCACACCTATGTCGTTCTGTTTTTGGAAACATTTTTGTGCCAGTTTTGAATGTTGTTTTTTTGGAATTTGTGTCGTCCTGGTTGTCGTTAATCAAAATATAATTATCCTACTTATACATCCTTAAAAGCAGTATCTTGCACCTTGACCATACAGAATCACGGAGGGATGTGGGGGCCACATTTATACATTCTGCACATTAAAGATGCTAAAAACTTACGTAAGTCAGTATATGCTACACTATCTGAACAAACATTTTAGCTTTGTGTTCTAGATATCCAAGCAAAATACTGTATTATCTTACCCAGCTCATTCGGATTTTATTCTATTTGCACAATATGTCGAGGGCCGATCAAAAAACAAGTCACGCTGAAAAAAATGGCCCTGTGCCACATTTTGGACAACCCTTGATTTAAAATGTAATAATATACGATATGTGTAAACATACGATGGATCCCGGCATGTTCACGGCCCCTCAAATTCACTGATTTCTGGTTGAAAAACGTTGTTAAAAAAATGTTTATTTTTTCTCCCAAAACAGACAGCATAAAAAACTCTAACTTGGTAATAATTTATAAATACATCTTAATAAAGATAAAATACACAGCATACATTTACTGCCGTTAAAAAGCACACAATTTCTTTATGCTTCACTATTAATGTTGATCAATTGTTTGTTGTTTGTTTTTGTCAAACATTTAAAGTACAGAATCTCCATTGAACAATCCACTTGTTTGATGGTCCTTGAACACACCATAGTTGATGTGAGGTGCAAAAATGTAACTTATATTCCCCCAATTCCATCTGTTGACCCATCATCTTACATTATCATTTGTTAGAGGTGACTACTTGCAAATGTTCATTTTTAAAATGGGTTTAATAAGTGTGTGAAGCGTATTGAAGAGAGAAGGCAAGGGTTTGGAGTCTAATCTAATCTAATAATTGTCACTCTTATTGCAAATGTTGATCAAAAATGGGAGACCGCTTTTGGTCACAGAGCATAACCCCGTTTAAAAGCAAAGCTTTACGGTGTACTTTCATGAGCCATTAGATTAGGTACACTGTGAAGCATCATGATGCATGCAATTGCAATTACAACCACAAGAAAAAACATTTTTTTCTATGAATACCTTTCTGATTGTGCCAATAAAAAGTGAATGTTTTTAAGAATATAGAACATGCACTGGATCTCTCTAATCCATCTCTACCCAATAATGTGCCGAGTAAAGATGGAATGTTTGCATGCATTTCCATCTCTTCATAATATGCATGATAGGTGTATTTTACACACTAGCGTTTATTTGGCTACATTTTTTAAAAGAACTGTATCTTAGTTAGTATAGCATTTCTAGTCATACTGGCACTATTCTACATCGTTAAGTATAAATAGAAAAGCATGATCTCTTTTATTTGTATTAAAAAAATAATATTAGTATTATAAGCAAGATTTGGGGGCTTGAAATGTGTGTGTGGAATGCAAGTGCTCACAAAACCACATTTAATTAACATTTATGATAAATACAACTGTTCAAAAATGTAATACATTGTATAGAAATGTATACGGATAAAATATTAAGAATGACTTGAGAGTAATGTGCTAATAATATATGTAAAAATGTATGGCTACTGTTTTTTTTTTCTTTTTTTTTTTAAATGTCTCACCTGTATCCTGTCTTCAGGTAATTCTGTCTTCATGGCCAACATCTCTCTTGCATACACATCTGGATAATGGGCCTCGTTAAAGGCCTTCTCCAGCTCCTCCAGCTGATATGACGTGAATATGGTTCTATATTGGACAATTTCATCAAACACACACTGTCACTTCAAGCAGAAGCATTTCGTGTCTTACTCTAATGTCTCTGATGATTTCACAGGAACAAAACGCACAGACAACGGTATGTATTACAATATAGCAGAATTGTAAGAGGAATGTAATCCAACTCTAGAGGTGGGGAGCATTTTTTGATTTTATTGAGCATCCCGATATAAATAAACAGAGACAAACCTGACTAAACAGCTATGCCTATAAAATAAAGCTGCCGTTTTAAAGTGCTTACCTGGATATTACTTATTATTAGTGCGGGTCAAATGTGGAGGTCGGGGTCATTTCTGCTTATGCAATACATCCCTTTTTCCATAATTGGTGAAAAAGTCATATTGAGTATTTCAACAGACTGTACTTTTTCATGATATTTGTTTTTATTCAGAAATCAACACTGACCTGTGACGTCTTTTCTTGCGTTTCTTGCTTTGACTTATTGAAGACTTGGACGGTTTTCTTTCATTGGAAGACAAATCCTCAGAGTCTGGATGAGGAAAAGATTTTTGACACGTGAAATAGCACATTTTCTCATCCATTTTATATTTTCAACGAAAAATATGCTTATATAAATTGGATTTGAGTTCTGATGGTAGTGCACTTACAAAACAAATACCCTACTACTACTACTACTACTAATAATAATAATATGCATATACGTTATAATAATTCGTTAAAACAAATAACGGGCTAAATAACCGAATAAGGAGATGAAATTACGTTAAAAAAAAAAAAAACACACCGACCGGAGCTTGCAGACTGGCTGGCGTCAAGCCGCCCAGAGAAGGAGATGTTGTGCGGTTGCAGGTGAACATCTTGCGGGTCCAGCACACGCCCCAGAAACGCAGGTTGGCGATAAAAAGATGGAATTCCACCGGGGCCGATTAATCCCATCCCGACACCCAGGCCAGCGGGGCCCAGCATGGACCTAGCGGCGATGAGATGCGCCCCGGCCGGCAACGAATTTAAGGCGGTCCTCGGCGCCGCAGACGGCTCCTTGTTGAGCCCCAGGATCTCCTGTATGCCGAAGCCCGTGCACCTGCTGGGCGGATGGGTGGCGGTGCTTTTGTCCTGCTGCTGCTGGGTGATGATGGTGTTTTTCCCGCCATTCAATCCCAGAGGACTTGCTCTGCCCGCAGGATTCAAACTTTCCGACAGCACCGTGCCTTGTTTGCCCGTCATGGCGAGTTGGCTTCGGAAGGGTAGCGTGGGTTCTAACAGACTGGTCCCCAGTGAATGATGTGCACAAGTGCATGGGTGTATTTAGCAAATGGTCCCTTTATCCAACAGGTTCATCCCAACAAGAGGCAGGGCCCAGCAGCCAATCAGCAGCGAGGATTCAGAATTCCGGTGGATCATGAATGCGTTCCACAGACACTCTCACTTTCATATCTGCATGCGTTTTTTACGCCAACACGTAATCAACACGAAATGTGCCTAAATTCACACATTCGCCTTCAATGATCTCGACGCACAAGCGGGGGAAAGTGGTCAAATCAAAGGCAGTGCACAAAATAGGACAGGTGGACGCCGTAGAACCACGCATGGTGTGTGCCGCGGAGTGGCCGTCCGTGCAGCGCGTTAATCCCGGAGCAACAGATTAAAGCGCATGGGAGCCCCCCACGGAGAGGAAACGATAAACACTGCGTGCACAAAAGGAACAAAAGGGACATCATCTGGTATGCAAATAATAATCAAATGGATAGAAAATATACGGAAACATTAATAGTATAATTAATAATTAGCCGTGGGAAATGTACTGAAAAACTAGTAATTCAAATACACACCTTTTTCTTTCAATATTCATGAATGATATTCATGGCCCAAGAATGCCTCTCAACGTTACACAAACAAAGGAAACATGTCAAAATTGTATATTTTGGACTTTCCCCCGACCTCACCATGCCAACAGTTTGGTGAAAAATGAGATGAAAAAAAATCAGATGTAAAAAAACAGTCAAAAGCATGAAAATGCGTACTGGTTGGATGTTGAACGTCTGGACCTGCGGGCTATTTTTGGTCTGCATCTGTTGAGTTTTTTTGCCCTGTGGCATATTGTGAAAATAAAGCGAAAATCATCATAATATGTTAAAAGAGCAATAAGGAACACAGTAGAAAAATGAAATGCTGTGAGAAAAAATGTTGAATGCTACAAGTCTTCAAATGTGTTTTGCAGCATATTTGCTTGCATGATATGCTTTGAGCATACATTTCTCAGCACCGATCTAACTTGCTCCAGCGTGACATGGCATCCTTTGCATGCACTGCATCGTCTTACACCTAGGGATGATACAACTATACAAGCATCACTGACTCGAATCACAGCATGAAGCTGAAAAGGCGCGTCCAGTGATCCACTTGAAAAGTCATAATTCACATCAAACATCTTGGAACTGAGCTGCTGAGTTGGAGGCATGAACATATTGCAGCTCCAATTAGTGCCTGGCCTGTTGAAAGTAATTAGGGCCTATTTAGTGGAAATTCTATTAATGAAGAAATCAATGTTATTAGGATATGCTAATGACACATCAGCCTATTGGGATCAAGCCATTCATTAACATGGGAAGGAGGAGGAGTGGGGGTGGGGGTGTAGCCTGTCAGTTTCCAGCAATTTAGGGCCTCACTTTCTCCTTGCACGAGTAGAATGTATAGAATGTATGTTGCTGTTAGTTTGTTGGTGGAGTAACACTTCTCTCTGCTTTGGATGGCTTTTTAATAATCCTGCGTGAGCATGGCAGCATGCTGATTTGCATGCAGAGGAGACGCCGCCTAATAAGGCTCCAGATTAGGTGAAGATTTAGTTGTTTGTGTACATAGTGGTGGCCATCAACTTGCACGCAGATTAAAAAGTGAACAGCTGTTCTGGACTTTTGAGTGTTTATCCAGCTACTGCATGATGCTGCACAAAAATCAAGAAGTCTGACAACAAATAGCAGCAAAAATATGAAGTGGTTAGTAATGCATGCGGTGATTAGCAACTTGATGACAGCGCACGTAGAGTAGTCATGAACCGCAAAAGCAGCCCACTGCGTCCCTCCTGATGAAAAAAAAGTTTTTGCAAGCCCTGCTGCTTTCTCATGGCCCTACAATTAATGGCATGTTTGGTATAGCTGCCCGTAGACATTGCCTAATTAGGCGAGTACTTGATTAATTTGCACTAATTGACGGCTAATTTAAGAACCATGGGCACATTGGATTGACATTTGTTGGGGCTCAGAGGGTACGCAAGGTCATGGCATGAACCAGCCCCCTCCTCCTCACATCATTCTGTCTCCCTCCATGTGGAAGGGCAAATCTTCAGACACTGACCCCACTTTCCTGAGACCAAACATGTGGTGACAGGGAGGCAACATACTGATGTCTGTTTGGTTACCATGTCAACAATACATGCAGTGATCAATGCTGAAGCATCAGCATCAAGTGTCTAAAGCCAAATGACAAGGTCAATTTTAGAGCAAATTTAGTAAATTTTTGTAAAAAAAAGTTTTATTTGGGATTGTACTGAGGGCTGTTTGATGTGTGATTTAGAGTGTAGTTAGGAAAATATTTAAAAAATACACTGCTCCTTTGTGCAAGGAGGAACAGGATGAACACTGCCAGAGACCTACAAAATGACCTTCGGCAGGCCACTGGTGTGAATGTTTCTGACCAAACAATCAGAAACAGGCTCCATGAGGGTGGCCTGAGGGCCCGACGTCCTGTAGTGGGCCCTGTGCTCACTGCCCTGCACCATAGAGCTTGATTGGCATCTGCCATAGAGTACCAGAATTGGCAATTACGCCACTGGTGCCCTGTGCTCTTCACCGATGAGAGCAAGTTCAACCTGAGCAAATGCGACAGACGTGAAAGGGTCTGTAGATGCCGTGGAGTTATGCTGCCTGCAACATCATTCAGCGTGACCAGTTTGGTGGTGGGTCAGTGATGGTCTGGGGAGGCATATCACTGAAAGGACGCACAGACCTCTACAGATTAGATAATGGCACCCTGACTGCTATTAGGTAACGGGATGAAATCCTTGGACCCGTTGTCAGAACCTACGCTGGTGCAGTGGGACCTGGGTTCCTCCTGGTCCACGATAATGCCCGACCTCATGTGGCTAGAGTCTGCAGGCAGTTTCTGGAGGATGAGGCAGTTTCTGGAGGATGAAGGAATTGATACCGTTGACTTAAACCCAATAGAACACCCCTGGGACATTATGCTTAGGTCCATCTGGCACCGGCAGGTTGCTCCTCAGACTGTCCAGGAGCTCAGTGATGCCCTGGTCCAGATCGGGGAGGAGATCCCCCAGGACACCATCCGTGGTCTCATTAGGAGCATGCCCCAACGTTGTCAGGCATGCGTACAAGCACGTGGGGGCCACACAAACTACTGAGAATCATTTTGAGTTGCTACAATGACATTTTGGCAAAATGGACCAGTCTGCCGCATAATTTTTTTACTTTCATTTTTGAGGTGTCTTTGATTTCCCCCTCTATAGGGTGATCATTTTAATTTCTATCAAAACCTACTTATTATCAGGAAAGATATTCAAGATCATTTTTCCCCCTGTTTAGATCTGATGTGTTTTTAAAGTGTTCCTCTAATTTTTTGGAGCAGCGTATAAACAAATGTAAAACTGGCTACTAAAAAAATGCAGATGCTGAAAAAACAATTCCAAGGCTTCCTACATCATTGACCCCTCCCAAGAATGTATTGAATGTATTGTCCAATGGCAATTCACCCCAGCCTACCCCAGTTGACTTGGGTGGAAGGCAGCTTGGTCACAAATATAGGATAAAAAAAAGGAAAACAAAACTATTGCAGATAAAGTAAACTATTCCATCGCCCTGAGATCAACATACTATAAAATGAGCTATTCTAGAAAAAAACTCCCGGCTGTAAAAGAGGCTGTAGCATTAGTTTAACCAACCTCGGCCTGCTCCACATCATCTCTCCATAGCCAGCTAAATTGTACAAATGATCCATGTGGTTCAGATGGGTGACCCGGGTCGGTGTGGGAGGTGAAGTCACCGAAGCAGAGATGGCCTCTGTCCGTGTGAATCGGAAAGATGTTTGGGGAGCAGATGGGGGGCTTATTAGAAGCCCGGGAAGAAGTGTAACTTGTTGGCAGCTAGCGGTCAGAGACCGAACGACATTTCCAGCCAAGAACAGTCAGAAGCGTTGTCTTACCTAATTATGACCGACAAACTTCTTTTTGTTTCCCATTGGGCATGCCTGTCTGCTTCTCTTTTTGCCTGACCGCTTGCTCCACAACGCTGAAGTGTGCTAATTAGAAAATAAATGGTCCTAGTAATTATGTCAGCTCTGATTAAAGGTGACGACAATGAGCAATATTATTTTTATGCAATGTTTTGTGTATAAGGGACCCTGCTTCCAAAACTCATTAATAGAAAAGCATTGCATGGTAGTGCAGGGACATACTCCTTCCTTGGTGCAGCAAAAGTTATTCACCCCATTTAACATTTACTTTCAAACTTTGTTTCTCTTGAATCACTTGTAAGTCTTCATTTCATTTAAACATTTTATTATAGCAAATCAACAGTGTTAAAATGGAAATGAGCATAAATAAGAAACAGTGAACTTAGTCTAGCTTTCTGAACTTTGGTGCGAAGTAAATAAAATAGCATCTAGGAATACAAGTGGTTCAGAGTGATGCTCCATTTTGGAACTAATATCATTTTTGTTATATAGTTGAATATTAACAAGGTAATTTGATTAATGTTGTAGTCCCACATGTTAAATATTTTGTAGAAAACAAAAATAGTCACTTCTTAGGCCTTTCCAAGATGTTCAGGAACTTTCCTCTGGTCATTTCTCTGGCTGAAAAACAAAACAACAACATTAAATGAAAAGGTTTACCGAAATCACTGACACTGAGATGAGATTGTGATTTACATCTGCCTGCAGCTACATCTACTCTTGAGCTACACAATCAGTAATTCAAAGCATGAATTTAATATGTGCACTGTCACACTGGGAAGGCAATTTATACAAACATCTGTTCAGTCACAACATGGTAAACAACATAAAAAGACCAGTCTGGTGATTTGCTTGATTGCACTGGAGCTCAGAGGTGCTGGTGCATGAACATTATGTATGTATGCAAAGCATTGGAGATAAGAGAAGAGAATATTGAGAGGCAAAATGTCTCCATTATCTTTATCATGTCCTCAAGGCATATGATGGAGCGTGAGATAAATGACAGACAAGTTTTTAAATAAAAGATACTTTTATTACAACCACATTTTCGTCTTAGCTTTTCATGGAATGTTGTATATTCACTGTGCTCAATCAACTGAATAGATTGGCTACACAAAAAAGTACACTTGTGCTAAAAACATACAGTACTGACCAGAATATAGGGCAACTATTATGTTTTTGAAAATATATTACAGAAAAACTAATATTTTATTTAAGAATTTTTTTTAATCCGTGTGTGTGGGAGTGACAGGAATAAAAGGGCTAACTCTCTTGCGAAAAAGTGTTTGGCGCCACCTGTTGGTTTTTATGTTTAAAGCTTTAGAACTCAAATATAAGACGACCTGTCTTTATCAGACTCTTAGTAAAAAGACTACTGCCCGAAAATGCAATCAAAATGAACATGTAGTGCGCTACCTGGCTGCAACCAACAGAAGCGGTTGATTCAGTCTCAACTAGTCTGTGGTAATGACTAATGGGTGATGGTCACAGAGGCAAACAAGCCTTTTTCAAAGTTTTGGAACACACTGAATGTGGTTAAAAAGACAAATAGTACCAGAAAACTACATGTATCACTTAAGTAACTGCAAAACACCACTGGACCTTTCTTCCTGTTTTTAGACAGCTGCTAATCATTGCTAAAAACATTTTATGACTCTGGTAACTTTTCTTCAGTATCCTCACAGACCCTGCAGAAGGGGCAATAAGGCAGCATCCAGGTACAGTAATTGCTCTTTGTTCAGGATGAGAAGAAGCGCTTTTATGAGCTGCCGAATTGGAATTAACTGACTTCATTCAGCAGAACATTGCGCATCCCACAATATAAAAGTAAGGTGCAAGTGACTGCAAATAGGTGTTAAGCAAAATGTCATCCAACTTCATAATGCCTACAAGACATAGCTGTCTGCTGTCAAAAAATATCCTCTTCTCTACACATGGTGGCTAATGAAAAAGATGGACCGAGATGGTAATTCTGATGAGATTGCCAGCGTGGAATTATAATAGCAATAATGGGGGCGTACGCTCTACGTCTCCTTGCAGTGTGTGCTATTAGGTTAAAGACGATGCTAATTCCAATGGCACAAATTAATTTTGCACTTTGACATCACCTCCAATTGCCCTAAACATCTGGGGCACATCTGGAGACACAGAAAGATTTTGATTTAAACTAAGTAATCAAAATAAGGGAACGCAATTATACTGGGGGATCCCAAAATCTCCACTTTCTTATTAGTGTCGGTTTTGCAGCAGCTCATTTTTTATTTCATTTATAGTGTCATGATCTCCATCCTCTCTTTATCTTCAGAAGAGCCTGAGATGACTGTGCCACACCCTCCAGAGGTCCCCGCAATGGCACCGAGCGACTAATTACAATTTGCTGCACAAGTCAGCTTTATTTCTTCATCTGCAGCATATTAGGCAACACATAGTAAAATAAACCTAACTGAAATGATCATACAAAAAATAAAAATGTTTTTTTTTTTTTTTTTTTATTAGTTTCAGACATAGAATAGAACTGTTTAAAATAGTTCCAATACCATGAATGCAACGGATGTGCTGTATAGAGACTTTAAAGGGTCACTGACATGATTGATCATCTTTGCTTGAATATGGTGTATGTTGTTTGTAATTATGTTCCATGTTGTTCATTTTATGAAACATACCGTTACATTTGGAAAAAAGACTTCATATTCATACCGGGAAATACAGTATTTAATACAATATTAAGCTCAAACAGGTTTCACATGTACATTTTTATGTATTTTTTATGAATTTTACATCCTATTTAATAAAACATAAAAATATATGCTTAAAGATATTTAGGCAAAGTTGTTAAGCATGTCAGTGACCATTTAAAACTATGTCTAACTTCAAACTTGTGTGCCTAGATTAATACGTGGCAATATTTCTCGTTAGGAGAAAAACTGTATCACGAGAGCAGGCCAGCCAGAATCCAAATGGACTGTGAACTATGGCATCGCCACTATGAATGATAAGACAGTGATGCACAAGGCATTATTGGAAGCGCACATTAAGTGCCTTAGGCACAGCTTTCAATCCAATCTACCTTGGTGTTCACCAAGGAAATTCATTTAATCACGGTCAGATCTGGAACCAATCAATTATGGGAACTGTACTTCTTTTAGCTATAAATTAGCTGCATCGCTGTATAAGACACATGGTTCAAAGCGTGAAAAAAAGTAGCAAATTATACAGTATCTGTATACACATACGAACACACTCATACTGTATATGACTAAATCTCTTGTATCGTCTCGGCTTGTCAGCTGAGTGTTTTCTGACATTGTATTCATGTTCAAATGCTTTTGTTGTCAAATATTTCTTTGACGGTTGTTATTGACAGTCTGAATGCCAGTCATCTTATTTTTCATTTAACTTGTAATTGTGACAAATAAAGGCAATTGTTTAATCTGCACTAGTAACAAAAATTAAACTAAGAAAGCTTACATTTGGTTTTACCTGCAACTTTGGTTTAATCAGAAACAAAAACTAAAACTGAAAGATGGAAAAACGGAAAACCTCCAAATCACTCACCTCAGAGACACTAGCACTCAACACAACACACAGACACACACCAGCTTGTCATACAACAGGAGAGATCAATACTGATTAGGAGAATTTAGAGATTTGTTTAGTTGATTAGAAAGGTCAATTACTAATTTTGCACTAAGTTAATCAGCATCTTGTTACCACTGCCATCCAGAATAAATGACACCTTATGGATTGCGAGGGCTTGTTCACTTGCCCTACTGATTTGGCACCATCTCATTATCATTTCACTGGTATGTGCTTCCATCAGGCGAGGCACCTGTACACTATATGCAATTGGTGATCATTTACAAGAATAATAACGCTGTCAATGGGGTGATAATCTCCAAAGTCAAACACAATCAGAATGACGACTCACATTTCCTTGAAAACAAGAGTGTTAAATAAATTGAAATAATTAAATGCTGTAACTATACTTAGGCTCCAAAAGGGGGGCGGTGCAAAAAAAGTTTGGGAACCACTGGGCTACACGAAAATGCGGGGACCTCGCAGATGCGTGAAGCACAAACCACGCTTAAGACATATTCTCGTAAGAATTCTGGCCACATTTCACAACTGCAACCATTGATCTTTAGAGGTTCCATTGTAGCTTCAGCCAGAGATAGACAGCATTGCCACCAAAGTCAGGCATAACAAGATGCACACCATGCAAGCGCAGTAGCTTCAATACATTGTCGTTAGGAAGATTAAACTATATGTGCAAAACAAATGAGTGTCCAGATTCTATCTCAAATTGTGGCTTTTTCTAAATTAAAAAACACCCATACAATAGTATAAGTAATTCTGTGGCGCAACTCAACCATTTTCTACGTGCTCTGCAGCGTTAAACCATTTTCATTTGTAGCAAATCACAAGTGGCTGGAATGTAAATGTAAAGGTACCGCGTTCATGGTGAATGATCCGGGTCATTGTCACATCCATCTACCACCACCACACCTTCTCGACCATCATTCCCCTCCGTATGAAATGAAAGTATTCATTACTCCACCACCACCTACTCCCCTTGCAGCTCCTAGATGGCACGCTTTCAGTGCGCTGCAGGACTGGTGTTAGCCCCAAAGACAGATGACCACCTGGGTTAACTGAAGTCTTGGACCCCGGGCCCCCGTCTGCCCCGATTCACTTTCATTAAGAGCTAAAAGGACTTGTCTGACCCTTGCTGCCTATCTCCAAGTGGTGCTCAGCTATTATGGCCTGTAAGCTTTATTTAATGGGTTTAACATCCACGTTCGGCACCCTCCTCCCTGGGGGGAAAGGGGAGACCCAGAGGAGATGAAACACACAAGCATGGAAGCACTTGCACACATTCAGGCCCTGCTACCCTCACTCAAAACACTCACCCCCCTTCCTCCGCTGTGCGACACATACACCTGCCGCTCATGTTTGTGTTCAAAATTCAATTACCCACTTATTGATACTTCACAGGGATATTTAAGATGCAGACACAAGCTGTGATTTCCCAAGGGAGCTACTGGTTCCTCTTTATATCCCAGCCAGGGGAGGGGGGGCTACCACTCCTCCGTGAATTTTTGCCTCATTGACACACACACAAGCACACGCACACAAACAAACACATTTGCACTCCAGTCTCAGCCCTTTACTATGCCTGTTCAAGAGGTGTCCTTATTAATAGGCAATCAGGCAAAACTCATTCATTAAAAAGCCTAAAAGGTTTTACAGCAGTGCTATGATTAGCTGGGAAAGAAAATTCAATGAATTCCTAATGCCTTTATGGAAATGAGGTGTCATTTCTGATCTGCTCAGGGAGGAGGCAGGCAGGCAGGCAGAGACGAGGGGAGGTGTGTGCATGTGTGTAAAGCTTCGCCTCTTTTGCCTTCACACAGTGCCAACACTGATCCTGTCTGGTACATGAACAGGCTCTAGCAGATACAGCCGCAACCTGCTGCAGACACTTATGTGGTTGCAAAATGTTTGCAGGGATACTGTCCCAACAATGCACCACTGTATTTGGCAGTGTAAGAATAAAGCTCCAGATCATTTTAAAGATGAACTCTACAGAAAATCAGCAAAAAGAAAAGTCCTGTTTCAATTCTGAAGATCCCAAGAAAAGTAGAAGCCCGGTGTATTAGGAGTGGTGAAGAGGAGGAGGGTGAAGAAGGGTATCAGAGAGGCACCCCCTGCTCTTCATTCAGCGACTGTCAGCAAAGGCACTTCATAACCACCCTTCCAGTGGTCAGCCCGCCCTGATGGATTGATCGAAGCACATTAGCAGCAATGGGGCAGAGTGAATGCAATCATATTCAGCGGCGGCACACTTCTAATAGGCCTGAGATTGATCCTTGGGGTGTGTAGGAGAAGGAGGTGTTGAATGAGGAACCATTAGAAACTGTCAAGGCAGGGTGACCTTCAGGCTAACCTTCACACAGGCAGAAGCAACAGGGGTCGGCGCAGGTTGCATTGTAATGAGCCAGGGACGACGACAGGTGCTCCTGTAAGGCTATTGGTTTGCCTTGTTTTGTTTAATACAAATCAGAATTTAAAAAAACAGTTTAAAACCAATTTCACTTCCATGCTGGCAAAAAAGAGGAAGTGACATTACTTGCAAAGTGCAAGAATTTATTCACAGCTCTTTCACACTGGAATACAAAATGTTCAACCTCACTAAATCATGTAAAACATCATACAAGTCATTTGACTTTGCTGCGGGCTTTCATTATGTTTTTTTTCTGCTGCTTTTCTACACTGTAACACTGTATGGTGCACACACAGCACTAGCTGGTTGTGCTTGATAAATTCTGGGCTGCATGGGTACTTTGTGTGTTAGAGTGTCCTCTGCAAAAAAAAAAAAGTTTGAAAACCACTGACATAGTATGACGACAACAAATGAAAACGTTAGCACATACTTGATGAACGTAATATCCACTTCCTTGTGGGACAAAAACATGCTCCAAACTAACCGCGTTGCTTGTTTTAAAACAAAATGTCAATATGGTAAAAAGTCACATCTGGAGTCCTAAAATGAGAAGCCAGGCGGATAATTCTATCTAGTTAATTAGCAAAAGCTAGGGAAAGGTCATGACCGAAAGAATGAGATCGCGGATACAAGCGGCGGAAATGAGTTTCCTTCGTAGGGTGGCTGGACTCACCCTAAGAGATAGGGTGAGGAGCTCGGCCATCCGGGAAGAGCTCAGAGAAGAGCCGCTGCTCCTTCACATTGAGAGGAGCCAGTAGAGGTGGCTCGGGCATCTAGTCCGGATTCCTCCCGGGCGCCTCCCTGGTGAGGTGTTTCGGGCATGCCCAGTCGGGAGAAGGCCCCCGGGAAGACCTAGGACACGCTGGAGGGACTATGTCTCACAGCTGGCCTGGGAACGCCTTGGTGTCCTCCCGATGGAGCTGGAAGAGGTCGCTGGGGACCGGGAAGTCTGGACTTCCCTACTGAAGCTGCTGCCCCCGCGACCCAGACCCGGATAAGCGGTGGAAAATGGATGGATGGATGGATGGAAGCATTTAAAGAAAGATGCAATAGGTGCAATAACATGCTGCCTGTATTTAATGACAAATGAGCACACTGAGTAAAGATCTGCTTTGTAAATAAAATACAATTTATATGTTGACAGTCACATAAAACACAAATAGTTCACCTCTCCTTTCTTTTTGTGAAAGTAGCTTTAATGGTGCTGCAAGTTGAATACACCTGTGATACCATAACCTTGGATTCTGAATTGATACTGTTTATACAGGACAGATTACTATAACAAAAATATTTAAATTGTTATTTCCTTAATTTTGTTGTTTTGTAATAAAATTATACTATTCATTTTCCATGTATTTGCGTTACTCTACAACAGAGATCAAATTAAATTTAGGTTTGTGTCAAATAGTACAAAATGTTGTACTTTTGTACAAGTCACAATTTCTTTTTAAAGCAGGGGCACGACACAGCGGCAGTAGTCTGCTCTCCCATGCAGCCCACCACCACAGCTTCAAAAAAAAAATCCTAGGGGAAACTCAGATCATTATAGCAATATAAGCATGAACATCTGCATTTTAATTAGTCTATGCTATATTACTCTGAGCCTGGAGTACCCTACTATCTAAATCAGTCATATTCAACTAAAATTTATAAAAGTCCAGACAGAAAATTTTTATCAAGATAAGGTACGACTCGACTAGCTTCTGCAGCGTAATTATACTGGCATGTTCTTATTGTCAAGGCCAAACTTTAGAGGACGCAGGAAGTGAGTCTCAAGAGCACAGTTGTTGCTAAAGTTGCTAATAAGGAATCCAACACGTGGAAAACGCCTTGCTGTTTGTTTTAAAGCCACACATAGATACAACATATGACTTTCAATTTCACTTGTCTCACTTTCCTTCCTCTCCGTATCAATCATCGGTCTTCTTTCCCCAGATTTCCCACTTGTTCTTCCGTGATGCTCGCTTCATTTCTCTTTTCTGTATGTCTCTTCTGTTTGTCTGTTGTGTTTTGTGTTGCAATGCTTAGCGCCACTTCACAGATCTGACTGGCAGGTCAACAGTAAAACGCTCCATTGATTGCTAATGACAAATCTTAAAGGTCAATTACATCAACTAGGTTGACCAATCATGGAAGGAACAGTGGATATATTTTTAAATGTCACACTTGTGAGGCCTAAAATGATTGAATTTTAGACTTTAAGACCCCGTAGATACCCAAAAGTGAAGAAATTTACAAACTCCTTTAAAAAATGAAAATGGATATAAAACCACTTTCTAGGGTACATAGTCATGTTGGAATGGGTACTGCCACAATTTTAAATGAATTTGACTGGAGTTGAACAATGGATTGACACTGCCAGTCTTTTTTTTTTTGGTTGATTAACAGGTCCACAGAAAACTGAGACAATTCTCAATATACTGTATCTAAAATTCACATCTGACCGACTGCTCTTAATGTTAGTGTTAAACAGTTGCCTTGAGCACGAAAATAGGATAGAGTACCATCACCAACTCCGCCCAATCATGAGCAGAGTCCCTTCTGAGTATCCCTAAGGAACACTTAGCTTTCAATTACCTCCAATAACAGCACTGATAAGAGCACTGAGCTTTCCCTGGAGGCACAAGGCCTGATGCCCAGACTCAGCAGCCCGCGACAGAGGTATTCATCACAAGGAGGAGTAACAGCTGGGCTGCACGAAGAGGCACGCGTCAAGCCCCAGTGGGAACAGACCAGGCCAGCGTCACATAGCCATTGTTGGAGGTGCTGGTGGGAGTTGGCGAGGAAGAGGGGCTAATGGGTGTGTCTATCCACTATCGCATTACATCCAAGCTGATGTATTAACATGAAACCAGAATGTATCTAGAGCAGTCTCAAACCCACGGCCCGCGGGCCACTTTAAAGAATAGTGTTTGTCGGCCTGCGAGAAACCAGGTTTCTAGAGTGCGACCTATTTGGCCACATATGCCATCTAATTTATTTAAAGATGCGAGTTAAAATTTAAGGAAGTCGCTAAGGTGCTACTTGAAGGAGGATGAGTGAAAAAAAAAATCTCTACTGCAGCTATGTTAGTGCATTAATGTTCGTGGTTGATACTACAATCTTACTTTCTGGCTCATTCCTGTGAGTCCAGTCTCTCCTTTAGGTCCATGTCTCTGCCTGCTTGCTGCAAAGCCAAAGTGGCAAGCCAGTTTTTCGGAGTGAATGCATTACGTGACGTACCTGATTTATTTTTACCGCCATACTTTTATTTTGACATACCGGACACACCTGGCATCGTTGGGCCGAGTTTATGGTTCCTGAATGGACTGGAAATTAGGTTCAGTTATTTATGGTATTTATTTATTTTTAGCCAAAAGTAAACAAATATAGCATCAATTTCAAGTAAATTTTCAGGATAAAACATTGCCACAACAAGCTGTTTTAAAACTGAAAGTGAACGTCAAAGAAATGAAAGTACACCTAATTGACAATATAAATGGTAAACGAGAAAACAAATGGAAAATGAAACTAACTATGGAACCAAAGGGGTGCCAAAATGAAAAGGAAATACATGTGGGAATATAAAGAGAATCAACTATACAGACAAAATAATACAAATGTAGTCATATTCTTTTTCCATGTTGTCATTTCTTTTTTTGTATTGTCTTTTTAAGACAATACATTCGTCTGTGTCAGATATGATGTCACGCGTTGAAAATTGTCGAGCGATCCCAATCATTTTGAGTGTGTCGGACAACACAAGTTCGTCTGCTGGGGTTTCTTTTCATCAAAATTGCTTAGTACAGACATGATAAAGGGCTGTAAAACCAATTTCTAATTGATTATTTCCATTAAAACTCTTCAAATCTATACTAGATGCATTTGGGAAAAAAATCGCCTTTCTGTGCCCTTTAACACATAACCCCAGCAACTTTTTACAAACCATTTTCTCCACCGCTTATCCTCATTAGGGTTGCGGGGGTATGCTGGAGCCTATCCCAGCTGACTTCGGGCGAGAGGCGGGGTACACCCTGGACGGGATGCCAGCCATTTATTGCAAATCATATAGTATTGTGAGATACCCTGAGATTCCCAGCCCCACATACCTGATGCGGCCCAGCCTCACCCAAAAATTCTACCGTCAGTGGCCCCGAGTAAAATTGAGTCTGAGACCTGAAATTGAGTCTTTCTAGAGGAAAGATACCCAGCAGTGGCTCAGCTGCTAACCTGAGCAGAAAAGAAGGATTTTTATGGGTTTTATTGAAGTCTGGCTCAGATAGCCTTTCTGACTGAAGGCAGCTGGGTGAATTTTCACAGCTTGATTGTGCCCTGCCCATTAACCAGCTTCCCCTTTAATAGTCCACATGTCCGTGGGGGAGGGGCAGTAAATCCCGTCCCCTAACCCTTGCTTACTGTGCCTCTACCGAGTCTTCTCGTTCACGGGTGCTGAGGAGGACCGCAAATGTGATGAAAAAATAGCTCAGATTTACAAGCCTTCCCCTGACAGCCAGGAAAAGGAGAAAATTAAACTAGAGAGCATTAAACAGGTCCCCCCATTACAGGGTAGCTCCGACACCAATAATAACCATCATTGTGTCCTGTCAAGCACCAATACATGACAGGATTGCAAATCCTGTAGTCCTCCACGTAAGACATCTAATATCTTTATGCAGTACCAAGTGGATTACATGTTCTTCCGGATTCAGAAAATTTCAGGGAGATAAAACACTTTGGTTGTTATGTTATGAGGCCTTGGTTAAAAGGAGGAAGAAAAGACATTTTGACAAATCAACCCATTAGAACAGGATAAAAAATGTAACTAATTAAACATACAACAAACAAAACACGCAACAGCATGGGTCTTACAGGCATGCAACAAGTGCAAATGTGAACCTTGAATTTCACCAGAACACTTGTCTGCTTCAGGCATATTTGACATGATGAAATTTAAGTAGGAAACAATAAGTACAACGGCATTGCATTACTGATAGGAACGAACAATAGAAGGACACATTAGAAACTGCTAATCTGAGGCATTCCATTCTGTTATTATTGGGAAGATGGGAGTAACAAATGTCCACTGGTCAATTATCGAACATTAGTGTGTCTAGCCCCACAGTTATTGCAGCTGTTGGCTTCTGTTACAGATATCAGATAGCGGTCTAATATCAGCAAAATAAAATTTGCATGAAATTACATAGACCTGCATCTGAAATCGCTTATATTAGCACTCAAATGCAAGCAGTTCGTTTCAGATGCCGTTCCAGCTGGATAGAGCTCAGGTGACCACAACAACGATGTGTGCTAACATGCTAACAAAGTAGCAAAATATTGTAGTGATATCTGCTGTGGCTCCTGTGGCAATACTTTTTTGTTAAAGTCCAAAAAAGATGTTGCAGCCAAAACCACAGAAGCGAGGAACACGACCAACCCCATTGAGCATCCAAAGCAGCATCAAAACAATTTGAGGATCCTCACAAGACCATAGAGCAAGGGTCCCCAAACTTTTTCATGTGAGGGCCACACGTTTCCCTTCTCTGATGGGGGGCCGGGGTCAGTTTGTAACAGAAAAAGTGTGACTATCAAAGGGCTGCCTAAACGTAAACAACTACTGTATTGTTTTCCAGTAAGCCACACACAACCAAATATTAATAACCATTTCCGGGATTATTACTATTACTATTAATAATAATATATAATGTTACCATTAAAGAAATAACACAATTTCTAAAATAAATAACCACATAACCCTCTCTGGGTTCTTCACAGAAAAAAAGCTTGTATTTGCCCTGTCCACGCATAGCAGGTTTTTCTAAAAGCAAATATTTCCCCGCTCGCCGCGTAGGAACAATTTCTGTCCACACTGCCTCCATTGTCTCAAAAAACTATATCCACATGCACTGTCCACACGTAAACGGGTATCTCATAAAATAAAAGTTTTTTTTCACGTTTTTGCCTATCATCCACACAAATCCGCACTAAATATAAAGGTCTCCGGCCAAAGTGTAGATCTGGAGAAAAGTCCGGTTATACTGTACATTTGCGTATGGATGAGTTTTGCGTTTCCAAACGTCACTACCTGCGACAATGTATGCTGTGACGTCACACATCCTACCTGTATTTACATCAGAATCAACATGGATGCCCTCAGAACTGACAATATTTTCTTGCGTCTTGTTGACTTTGTATTCTAAATCAACGTTTACAAGTAGTCCTACCTCCTTGTCAGTCCACAAGAACGAGCCTGCGCCATGTTTTATTTTTTGCGGAAGTGACAGGATGACAGGGTATGATTCTGATTGGATAGAATTTTAGTAACTACTAGTTTGGCATGCTTACTGTGCTAACAGTTTTACATACATTTGTATAAATAAAAGGGTAAATAGACGCCTTCCAATAAAGGCCTGGAACTCTTTGAAGTTGAGTAAATGAATGCCCGGGCCACATACGGTAGTCAACAAAAGATGCAATCAGACAATAGTTTTCCTTAATCCTCCACAACCCATGCAAGTGTTTATCTACTGGGATGTTAATGCTTTGTGTTACCTTAAATCAGGGGTGTCCAAAGTCCATTCAGGGTCATTTTTGGCCTGCACCTAATTTTATTTTTTTATTGGCCCCCAGCATATTCTAAAAATTATGAATTATCAAGTAGATATATTGCTAGCTGTTACACTCATTTGCTTTGTCATCCATAACCCATCCATCCATTTTTTACGCCGCATATTCTCATTAGGGTCGCGGGGTCTCCTGGAGCCTATCCCGGCAGACTTCTGGATAGAGGTGGAGTACACCTTGGACTGGTCGCCAGTCAATCGCAGGGCAGACAAACAACCATTCATACCTATGGACAATTTAGAGTCACCAATTAACCTAACATGCATGATTTGGAATGTGGGAGGAAACCGGAGTACCTAGAGAAAACCCGCGCATGCATGGGGAGAACATGCAAACTCCACACAGAGATGTGGATACTGCCCTAAGTCTTGCAAACTTCAATCAACACCACAACCTAAAATTGGATAAGCTTTGCATTGGATAATTATGCATCAGTGAAATGACATCAAAGTATTTCTAATGTTATGCGTGTTTGATAGGATTCACAGTAATTTCAGATGTTTGAGTCAAATGCATACTGCTGTGGAACACCTCTGAATGTGCTGTTTAAATGTATATGGTGGTGGTACGCAAAGAAATAGCATACTTGTATTGGGGCAGTCTATAGGTCTATCTTAATTCCTCTGAGCTTGTGTGCTATTTCACTGGAAAATAAAACACCCGTTTTCTCTTAGGAAAATATGAGCACTTAGCTATATCTCTCTAATCCACACTCCACACGGATTATGACAATGGAGGTAGTGAAAGGGAAAAGGATTAAAAAGTAGATTTTACATGCATCACATGCTGGAGCACTTGTTATATTATCAGCTCCTCTAGCCATGCCAGTATTTAACCTTTTTCCCCTATAACAAGATTGATCTAAATCTGTTATTTGCCAAGGTCAACTAATTGGACATGAGGTGATTCCAAAGAATAACGTATAATTTTTTACCTTGGAAAACGCTGTACTGGACTGCATGTGTATTACTACATGCATGGGCGCCATCTAGTGGTGAAACGATAGCCACTCGTAAACTTTATTTTTTTAATATCATAAAATGTATATTATGTAAGGTATATTATGACAGCTGTCAAGTCGTTGTTGTTACCATTATGTTATTTGCTATTTCCAGCATTATTAAAAATTTTCTTAACATCTTATATGATGCTCATGGTACTTACATTCTTCTAATCCTAGTTGGTAAGCAAGGTTCTGAAGACCTTTGACCTTCTCCATTAGGTTAGCTGTTGTCAAGCTGCCCAGCTCTGCGGAAAAAAAACCCATCCACATTACTCCTGTTCCAGTCATATCCTTGTGTTCTATCACAATTTTAGCACCCTTTACAGCTATGGATTACCTTTTAACATTTCAATATCCTCACTCTCCAGCTCAGCCATCCACTTGGGGGGTGAATTTGTGATGGGCTACAAAAAACAACAAAACTTTTCATGGAAAATACTGAAACATGCAAAGCGACCACACTCTAAAGACAGACATTAAGAACTCACATTTTTATACGATGCTGCAAATTCAGCAACTCCGGGCACTATACAAAAAGAGGACTTTCATGAAAACAACAAGCAGAAGAAAGTGACACAAACAATGAGAAAATGTATACTCCTTACACTGTTCTGGCCAAAGGTCAGGTGATGCTCTGTCCAGCTTTTCCAAACTGAGCAAAGACGTTTCAAAGTCTTCACCTAGCAAGACAAAAACAATGGTCACTTCTTGCTTTCTGTAGAATTTGAGTACATTTTAAGGCCTAATTGATTTTGCATCGGGGTTGCACGGTGGTCGAGTGGGTAGCATGTTGGCCTCACATTCAGGAGGTTCAGGGTTTGAATCTCCGTTGGGCATCTCTGTGTGGAGTATGCATGTTCTCCCCGTGCGTGCGTGGGTTTTCTCCGGGTACTCCGGTTTCCTCCCACATTCCATAAACATGCATGTTAGGTTAATTGGCGACTCTAAATTGTCCATTGGTATGAATGTGAATGTTTGTCTATATGTGCCCTGCGATTGACTGGCGACCTGTCCAGGGTGTACCCTGCCTCTTGCCCAAAGTCAGCTGGGATAGGCTCCAGCATGCCCGCGACCCTAGAAATGAATGAATGAATTCACACAGTGCTGAACTTGTGACACTTCCAGTGAGGTATCACATTAACCATGTTTGTTATTATAGTTTGCAATGATGCAAAACTGCATAGTATCATACAGAATGATGTTTGCATTAGTATGAGTGGTTGCCTAATACAGATAGACACAGCTCTCATTAGTTGGCAGTATAGCGTTAGGCCGATGGAAGTGTATATAATACATCCATTGTTAAATGAACAGCGCCCATTGAAACCAATAATACAGCTCTTTTGTGTGATGTCTACAGGTTGTACTGGTGTACTTAATGAAGTGTCCGCCAAGTAATGTTTTTATTTAACATAAACTTATCGAGTGTGACCGAGACAGTTAAAACAATATTTTGCAGTAAGACACACCTGAGATAGAGTGTACATGTTATTTTGGTCCAACACTATAGCCAAAACTAACGTCAAAAGCCAGTCCGGTCGCATTTCATTAATGACACGGACGCTGTTCGTTACACTGCTGAACAATAATGTAATGCGTGATTTAACCCGAACGTTGGATTAACGAAGACGTACGTTTAGTGCCACGTTTAGCTGTTTGCGTGTCAAATGTCCAGTTTCTGTTGTACATTCGACAAACACCGTGGCTACTCGCTCATTTGGCTCAGATACTTTACCAGCATATGCACACAACGAACATCTACACTTTGACTCGTTATCGTGTTCGAGTCAAATGGACGATGATTTTTTTGTCCTTAAACAAGACCACATTTTGACATAAACATAGCACAGCACGTTAAAGAATTAGAATTTACCTCCATTTGGAGACGCCATCTTCGAAATGAACACGTGACCAAAGTTGTCCAATGGGAGCAGACGTTGTATAGGGCTCAGTGATGATGTAAATCCCTCCATCTGCCACTAGAGTTTTTTTTTTTTTTTTACTGTAATAATAAAACAGTAACCACACAAAGTGTATGACAACGTACAGGTTGTCAAAGCAGTAACATTTAAACATGAAAATACTGTATATAAACATTAAACGTAATACTCTATATGCATGGAAGCATACAAAGCTATGTCACTAAAAATAAATACACATATTGACATAAAGAAATGGTTTCATACTAACTAATACGACAAAAGCTGCTACTGAATTGACTAAGTGTATTTTCACAGAATGCTTTCAGGCACTTGAGATCAGTAAGACAATAATAGGTACAATTTTGGAAAATAACCTGCAAGTCAAGGAAGGTTGGTGGTCGTGAATTAGAGCTTACCCTTAAAACACGTTGCTTTCATCTTGCACTGACACAAACCAACGTAGACACATGGTACCGTACCCTGACAAAATATTACAGTACATCACTACTGCAAGACCGCTTTACACCACTTATTGTTTTCTAATAAATGTTTAGTGTCAGCTTCAAGTAAAACAGTTTAAAAGTCCCAGGACTCCATCCACTTCACTCTAGCCATTGAGCTCCCAGGTTCATGTGCCAAAGGTCCAGTCATGCCGTAGGTGAGTGGGTGGAACAGGTAAAAACTGTCAAAGAAAAATTTGACTAATTCACAAATACCTACACACAGCAAGGCAAAACTTTTAAGGATTTCTTTAAGACTCACCTGTAAAGAATAACTAACAAAATAAACACCTTCCAGACTCTCTGAATCTGCTCACAATACGGTGAGGGCAGCAGAAGGTCGGCCATCTTCAACAGGAAGTCCAGTGTGATTCCTGTGAAAAGCAAACATTGATATAAATGTGTGTCGTTTTTAGCTTAACAAACAGACATGACATGTCACCTGTTAGCATGCAGCTAAAAAGCATGGCAGGAAAATAGTGATGGTAGTAGAGGACCCGGCCCATTGTGTAGAAAGGTATGTAGTGTAGAAGCCAACCAAGGAAAAAGAGGCCTCCTCCTCTCATGAGCACAGAACAATGTTCTGAAACACAACAGGAGTCAATTTCTCCACAGGCAAAAGGGTACATGTATATTTTGTATGTATATGTTATACAGTACTTGTTATAAATCAAGATTACAATAAGACAGTGGTTCTCAAATAGCGGGGCGGGCCCCTGTAGGGTGGGAAGCAGGGAGTACTGTTAGTGTAAACCTGCCAATATGTCCAAATTTATTATACTCAACATGACTCCTGAATACACTTTACAGCTCTCCATTTTGCTGAATGTTCCTGGTTTCAGTTTCAAGTTCAGTCTTTATAGTACAGATAAAAAAAATAGATATTATCAGTTGTCAATAGTATTTCAAACGGGGTGGGGGGGACCTTTATGAAGGGAAGGGAAGGGGAGTGAATCCTACCTCTCCTTCTTTGGCTCACAGAAATACCCCTTTGGAAGGCAACAGAGGTCACCGCAACCAGGATCAAATACAATCCCAAACACGCCAGATTCAGCCACCACACCACCTAGGAAGATTTTTCATCACAAGCATAATAATGTGTGCAGATGAAACTACAATGAATGAAGTGATTCAAGCTTAACCACTTACAGGGTTGCCAAGCAAGTAGACACGATATTCTGTTTCGTTCACTCCAGAGAATCTCAATCCCTTCAGAAAGGAAGCGTAGCATTTACTTAAAATGATGTATGCGTTTCCACAATAGTTTTCTTTACCAACACACCTGGTAGTTGATGGGCCAGTGCCAGGGTTTGGAGGTCATCTCATTGTCTTTAGGCTTCAAACCGCTGTTGCCCTAAAGAAAGTCAAGCCTCAACTTGGTTGCAGAAAAGTACAATCTTGCTGACAATATCGTTCACTTACTCTTATCATAACAATGTGGGACTCCATTAAGATTTCAAGAAAATGAGGCTTCAGCACAGACAGGCTGATGTTGGGCACTGCAGGAGAAGAATGTAGTCAAACCTCAGTTTTGGAATGCTGGTTTTTGATGAAAATTTTCACTACAATTTTGCCTCGGCTCTGGTAACCCTAAAATAGCATGTGTGCGTAACTGTTCTATAGCACATTGATAGAATTGCTTGTTTATTAAGCCATCTTGGTTCACACACCCAACACCAAATCTTGTGATGCTTAGTTTACATAATAACACAGCATCCTGTAAAGTCAGTGATTCTCAACCTGTGGGTCCACCTGTTTTCAGTGGGCAGCGGGTCTTTGCTAGAGCCTATATAAATAAACAAATCCTATAAAAATAGTGTAATGACTCAATTTCTGTGAATGAACCTTGTGTTTCTGTTTGTGCGATCCACTTGAAGATGGTGGAATTACACCCACAATGAAGACTCCTAAGTACAAGACAAGAGGAGATGGTCTACAGAAAATACAACCCTCCTGTTATTATTAAACTTACAGAGTTAATCTGAGTAAAAGCAAAATTTTTACATTGAACTTGAATTGCATTTTTTGTTTATCTGAAGAGTTGAATCAGAGTTACTAAACTTTGATTTTCCGGAAGATGTTTCAACTCTCATCCATGTCCAAGTCCAGTCGCTCTGATTCCACTCCACAAATATACAGTACCATGCACTGAAAACCTTTGCACTTTTGTTTAACTAATTTGTGGATGAAAACTTATCGTTCCTAAAACTTTCATTAAAACTGTGTTATTTGCACTGTTTGAAATTCCAGCTGCACTTCCATGTCTTATCATATTTGACAACTTTCCACAATTTGGGTCACTGCTTGTCATTAAGGGGTAATGGTGGGTCCCGCAGCCAAAACAGTTTAGAAACACCGCTGTAAGGCACATTCATTTCGCAAACTCAGATGAGAATGTTACACAAGCTAGTCCGTTTGGCCTGTCCTCTATCACTCTGTGGAGTCAAGTGCCTAAAGAATCCCACATGTTGGAGACCCAGACCTGCAAGGCATTGTTCTCCACCTCCTCCAGCTAGGTTATCATTGGTTGACACTGTAGTTTTTTGCTAACTAACAAAGTTAAAGCCCAAGTCTTTGCTTTGTATGGTATAAACCACCACGGGGCCAAAAAGTTGCCAGTGCCAACAGTTAGATAAATAAGGTGGGAAACGCTGATATTGACTGATGTTAGGGAAGAGGTTGAAGCAAAACACTGTGGTGGTGTCCGTGTGATGCTAAAACTATGATTCTTTGCTACTAAATGTGTTTTGTGTAAAATATTTTGGGTGTCTGAAACGGATGAATTGGATCTGCTTTTTTAATTGGAAAACTGATTTGGTTTTTGTGCAATTCTGTTTTCGACTGATCCTTTGGGACAGATTAGTAACAAAAACTAAGGTACCACTGACCAGAATGGTAAATGCTTGGTAATGAAAATGTACAATTAATAGATACAAGTGATTTGAGGTACATACATACATTTGGGATTGATGTGATCTTCAATATTCCACTGAGAACTGAGAGTCTCCTTCAAGTAGGGACTGCAGGTGACCTCCACTTGTTCCCAGCCCCTTAAGAGAAATGTGTGGTTAAGCTTGGATTTTCCCAACATGCTGTATGTATACCATTACATTTACCATTTGGGAAGGGTTTTCCCAGAGGAGAAAAGGACACAACCGGTAGCTTTGTGCAGAAAGCGGACTTTACTACGCAACACCTTCACCGGGTCACCTGTACGACCTCCACACACCTCAACCCTCCATAGGTCGTTGTTGTCACCTGTACCGTTCTGAAGACAGACATACCGAACGCAGTGACATATTTAAAAAACAAAAGTGTAACAATGCTCCACCCACTCAGTCCAGCCCCGCACACTGTCCATGCTCGATCCCGCGACCACACATCACAATTGAATGAGAGTCGAGCACACTAGCGCAGATTTCCAATCCACTGACCAGCGGATTTTAAGGCTTAGGAGAGTGAGGTCTACTTAATGTACTGTTGCAGAGCTTCACAAGCTGCCATTCGTTACACATGCACTACATACATCTAATCTGATTTGTTCAAATCATAAAGCACATGTAGACGTCGATAAAACTGTTGAATGCTGACCATTCATAAAACTTCATTATATCATGTGGAGTTAATAAAACAGATAGATAGATATTAGATACTTTATTAATCTCTAAGAAAACCACACGAGGAAGTTTTCTTAGCTGTTAATGCCAGTGATTTTGTAGTTAGAGACCCTGGCATTTATTCGCTTTTGTAGACCACGCACCCCGCAACTACTGTAGTCAGCAGTCCAAAATGTTTTCACTGAGGGCCACAAACAGACACATTGAAGAATGCGGGCGCCACTTGGATGCTTTTTGCGCAGTAAAGATGCTAAAACCAACCTGATGTACTGTAGCCTAATATATCCTAAACTACCTGAACCAAACATCTACATCTTAGCTATGTGTTATAGGTGACAACATATCTAATAACGCATCTCGTTATATTTTCCTTTTAAAATATGCCAAAGGGCAATAAACGGTGAACTAAAAATAGTGTTTTGTAGAATAATAGGGATATTCCTTTAACACACACAAGTCAAACAAGACTGTAGTCTGAGTTTAGTACAGAATGCCCTGTACAAGTGCACCCTTAATGCTTACTCACCATGCCATAACCTGTAACCTGGAAGTGCTTCTTTGTCAGAGGAGCCTCATGGAGGTGACTGTGAAGGTTGCGAGTAGTTCTGAGGAAACCAGAAAGAAAACCACCATCACTAAAAGGTGCTTGTTTTATGTAACAAGGGATAAGTCAACTTTATTGTACTGACTCTTTGTGCTCCAGTCTGATGATGTCACCATGACGGACGAGATCAGGCGCACCCCACTGAGCTACAAAACAATAAAGAATGCAATACATGCTATGACTGCAGTTAAAGTTAGGTCTCCTTACAGTTTGTATCATTTTGTCTGTGAACAAGCCACAAGTTGTTGTAGTCCTTGTGCAAGTAGGCTGTAACCTGAGAACACACACAACATATATATTTAAATGAGGGCATAATGTAACACGAGTATTATAATTAATGACAATATTTTCTTCATGTCCTGACCTGCTGCTGTTTCGCCCCCACCCCCTCTGGGTATAAGTGCCAATGAGAGTGCAAATAGCCTCCAGCAATGCGAAGGTTTTTCAATGTGATGGTGGAGCCATATGCCAGGTCTACAGATGAACACATTTCGTCACATACACGGAATTTTCAGAAGGATGTGTGTGGTTTTATTGCAAAAATGAATGTCTCACACTCAGGCATGGATGCGTTGTGCAGGTTGTTCCCAATGAGGCGAGACTGGAAGGCAGAACTGAAGAAACCATCTCCTGGTCCACTGGTAAGAAACAGAGCAATTATTATAAGTGATTCTTTGTGTGACATCACAATGCATCCAACTCTTGGTCTCACCTTCTGTTCAGCACAACAAAGTGGACTGCAAATATTGTAACATAGAGGAAAACAGGAAGCAGGATGAGCACGACAACCCGAGCCAGGAGGTGCTTTGCAAGGTCCACCTTGAAGTAGAAAATAACACTGAAAAGTGTTGTATTTCCATCATTCCTATCATATATATTTTTTACCAGCGTAAGGTCTAGATCTCCCAAAAGCCTCCAGAGGTCAGACACAGTATTCAGACCCACCAGCAGGATGACAAACAAACCCACAAACTTCACCCCAAGAGCTCCAGAAAGATTTACACCAGTTAGTACCATCCAAAACCACCAGGGGGCAGAAAAAGGCCTGAAAACAACAGAAGAAATGCAACCTGTGTGTGCCCATTAGAAAACTCAATCATCATCTAACTAAGGGGTCTCAAACTCAATTTAGCTTGCGGCCGCTGGAGGCAGAATCTGGTTGAGGCACGCAATTAAAATTTTTGAACTTTGACCAAACTCAGACAAAACATTATAAGTCATTAAGCGTAACAGCATAATCCACAGATATGTTGCAAATGCATATACAATATATATTTTTATTGCAACATGGCAAACAAGTTACCAGTATGTGCAGCAGATTCTCAGAAAACAAACAAGACGCAATATTCATGATATGCATGCTAATAAGGCTGTGCTATTGGGCAATTAGTTAAAAGGGGTGTGTTACAAAACAGCAGTGTCTGCCAATGACTTTACATACTCAAAACTATTTTGTACAAACTTTTTTTGTTTCTAGAATTTGACAATCCTGCCACTCACTAAACTAATATTTAGTTGTATGAGCACAGTTTTTTTTTATAACTGCTTCCCATCTGTGTGGCATGGAGTCAACCGACTTGTGGCACCTTTCAGTTGTTATTCCACTCAAAGACTCTTTAACAACAGAATTCATTAACAGTTCTTGGTCTTGCTTCAGAAACAGCATTTTTGATGTCACCCCATAAGTTCTCTATTGGATTAAGGTCCAGGGATTGGGCTGGCCACTCCATAACATAAGAACTTAACAAGAATTTGCTGGTTTACTAGTGTGTTTGGGGTCATTGTCTTGTTGAGCCAGCCATTTCAAGGGCATGTCCTCTTCAGCATAAGGCAACATAACTTCTTCAAGTATTTGGACATATGCAAACTGATCCATGATCACTGGTAAAATAGGCCCAACACCATAGTAGGAGAAACATGCCCATATCATGATGCGTGCACCACCATGCTTCACTGTCTTCACTGTGTACTGTGGCTTGAATTCAGAGTTTGGGCGTCGTCTCACAAACTGTCTGGGGCATTCGGATCCACAAATAACCATTTTACTCTTATAAGTACACAGAAAGTTCCTCCTTATCACTTTAAGCCAGTTGATGTTATTTGGTAAATTGTAACTTCTTCTGCACACCTTTTTTTAAACAGAGGGATTCTTTTAAATGGATTAGCTTCACATTGTCGTCTACTAACTGTCACAGAACTTACAGGTAACTCCAGACTGTCTTTAATCTTCCTGGAGCTGATCATTGGCTGAGCCTTTGCCATTCTGGTTATTCTTCAATCCATTTTGATAGTGTCTCTGGTTTTGCTCTCCATTTTCAGGCATTGGAGAACATTTTAGCTGAACAACCAAACATTTTTTGCACCGCTTCATAAGTTTTCCCCTCTGCAACCAACTTTTTAATCAAAGTTCTTCTGTTCAAAGTCTCTTCATTGTTCCAAGTTCATCTGAACAATGTTTTGAATGACCCATTTTCCTCAGGCTTTCAAAGAGAAATGCATGTTCAACAAGTGCTGGTTGCATCCTTAAATAGGGGACACCTGATTCACACCTGCTTTCTCGTAGAACTGATCACTGATTGAATGTCACACTGCTATTTTTTTTAACACACCCCTTTCAACTAATTGTCCAACTGCAGAGCCTTCAGAGCGGGCACATCATGAATGCTGGGTCTTGTTTGTTTTCTGAGAATCTACTGCACCTACTGGTAACTTGTTTGCTAAGAAGCAATAAAAATATACTAATAACAGTACTTAATCTGATTAGTCACATTGCACTATTATTTTGAACACTACAGTATATGCAAATGGATCGATGTTGGCAATGACACGCAGTGTGAACTGAGTATTTTGAAGTTATTTCTATGTTTTTTTTGTCAATACTCAGACAACCACGAATATGATTTAAAATATTATATGCATTACATTTCTGTTTTCTACTGACCTATTTTTCCCTAATAAATTTACTTTGGGGAACTATTGTTTTACATCATGTTTCCGAAGAAGATGACAAGTGTTACTCTTGTGCTAACTAACATTGAAAAGCGCTTCAATTTCATTGAGACACCGTTGAGACTCAATTCCATTTTGTTTATTGTAGTGTGTGGTTCTCATTGAAGTATTGATTTTTTCACTAATTTCTTTTTATTTTTGGTTATAATTGTAATTTTTATTTTTATTTTTTTACTAAAAGTGATAGTCTGGTTTTTTTGTTTTTTCTTTGTCTTTTATTTTATTTCAAAGCGCTTGACATTCCGATTAAAATGTTAAATACTATTGAGAAATTAACGTTTATTCCTTTTAATACGTTGTGCTTGCATTATTATGCCATCTACTATCATGTTATCATTACAGTATGAATAAATGGTCTCAAAATAGTGTTCACAATAACACTGTTTATTGCAATAATTGTGATATGCCTGCTTGTCAAAAGCGACCGTGTTTCGTTTTGGTCATCTTGCGTTCTGTGCCAATTACTAAAGGTACTGTTCTTGCACATCCACCATGTTTATTTGTTTATCGGAATGTTTGAGAATGTTTCTTTCAGGTGGAAAATTTGCAAATGGATCTGGAAACGAAACAAAACATTACACATAGTTGGCTACTGACAAAATTTAACAAATCAGATTTGACTATGAACATCCTCAATCCAAGACAACCCTAATTCCTTCAAATATTTCAACTTTTTTTTGACTTTTTTTCTCATGATATTCAACTTTATTTTACACTTTTATCCAATTACAAATCTGATTAAAAATGTATTTCCATAATATAAAGTTTTTCCATTATTGGGACATATCAAATTGATTTATGCAACGTCACAACTTTCTTCTAAAAAAAAAAGACAAAAATGTTCATTGCATGAACATTAAAGTTATTCAAGTATAATTAAAACTTAAATTCTATACGGCTTTGTATTCGGAACATTACGAGATTACAACCATTTGCACAAACAACTTTCTTGTTTTCTTTTATTACACAATATTTAAATGTACCTGTATTGTTGTTGGTTGAACTTGACCATGCCTAGTACTGCTGCCATGATGAAGAACATGAGTATAGGGTCCAACAGGATGTACTGGGAAATAGTGATGCAGCCAGTGTCTGTCAAGAAGATGTGGACAGTAAATACATACTTATCTCTACACTTTAGAGGCTGTTACATATAGAGTCCTTTTCAGACGTACCAAATATGAGCAGAGAAGCAGCAATGAGAGCAGCAGTGTGAGAACGAGACTGCTCCAACACAATGAGGTAGGCAAAAATGGGGAGAAAGGAGCCTAACCCTGCACATAACTGGAGGGAAAAGAACAACATACATTTCAACAACAGCTACGCTGATAGAAGAAGTACCCTATTGACCCAAATATATGACAGCTCTCAATATAAGACAATGCCGGTTTTTCAAAACCTGTTTTGGCAAAAACATTAAAGTAAATAAGGCAGCAGTGCAATGAAGTGAGTGAGTATGTCCGACTCAGACAACTATTCCAGTGCAGGTCCAGTCCACTCCACTTCCATAAACAGTTTGTTGCTTTCCTAAACTTTCTGCTGCGTAACCAGTCTGATAACATTTGGATGTATTGACAAACCCCAAGTTTGTGGACTATAATAAGCTTTTAAGCACGTCTTTCTGGACACCTGTCATTTGTATTTTTTGTTGCTCAATAGTTGTGTGATGATGCACAACAATTGTCACCATTTTCTTAAAGTTTGCATCATAATTCCAGTTGTCTTGCCCAAAACACTTTTTTTCGATCGGGTCTCTGTCGCAGCTGCATCTCTCCAGTTCACTGGTATGTGTGCGTGAAGAAGAAAAGCTCTAACTTGTCGTTTAGTTAGACCTCAAAAAAAGACGACTCATCTTTTCCTGAATGTTTCTGTGGGGGACAAAATACTATATTGCCAGGGTGGCGAACCCGCAGCTCTCTTTTATGCGGCAATTATGAAGGCATAAAAGCATATTGAAGTTCAGGTTTTTTGATGTGCGTGTGCGTTTTTCTTGAGTTCATTGCAGTATTTTCGCAAAACTCGCATGCGCTTTCAATGAAAACAGCTTCCGGGTAAGTTTCTGGGTCAAATCACGATCTCATGAGAAAATAATTAGTCGAATTCGCTCTAAAAATGGCAGGGAAAAATGCACAGTTGAAAAAATATGTGGATGAACACAGGACGTTTTCACCAGAGTGGGAGAGCTCATTTTTTTCGTTGAACGGCAAGCCACTCTGCTTTTTGTGTCAGGCGTCTTAATCGCATTTCAAAGTTTGAAATCTTCAGCTCACTTCACGCCAACATCGACCTGGAAAGGGACTGAACTTCGCAGTCACAAGTTGGTCACTTTGAAAAATCAGACAGAAAAGCAGATGCAGATTTTCAAAAAATAATAACGCATTCAGAGCCGAGCAAAAGTATGTGTGTGGGGAGGGAATGATGCTCATTCCTACGATGTGTCTCTTTGCAAGTAACACAGTAAAAAGTGTGGCTCTTGATCTCCGACTGGTTGGCTACCGCTGCTATTCATTCATTCATTTTCTGTACCGCTTATCCTCATTAGGGTCACGGGGATGCTGGAGCCTATCCCAGCTGGCTTTGGGCGAGAGGCGGGGTACACCCTGGACTGGTCCCCAGTCAATCGCAGGGCACATATAGACAAACAAACATTCACACTCACATTCATACCGATGGACAATTTTAGAATCGCCATTTAACCTAACATGCATGTTTTTGGAATGTGGGAGGAAACCGGAGTACCCGGAGAAAACCCACACACGCACGGGGAGAACATGCAAACTCCACACAGAGATGCCCAACGGAGATTTGAACCCAGGTCTTCTAGATCTCCTGACTGTGTGGCCAATGTGCTAACCACTCATCCACCGTGGATGAGATAACCGCGGCCCCCCCCTGCTATTATTATTAATATTATATTTGGGTCAATATGAGAATTGACAAATGCGGTGTGTGGCATACCCCTCTCATCCCCCAGTAGTTGTGGTGTTCATATTTATCTCCAGGTTTTGTGAATGGAAAGGTGCCGTCGTAACCACTCATGTAACCAGCCAGTCCAATCAGCATCTGAAAAACAGTAACAATACCGAGAAACTAAAGAAGAAACAACATTCCTTGACATCTTACCTTTCCCAGAGGAGGGTGGACGTCAAAAAAGAAGGTCCTGTTGATGTAGTAGCTTCCCATCTTCCCGAAATGTGTCTCATCCCAGCTGAAAGACAGAAGAAACCGTAAGGAATCGAAATAACGGTGACCGTTTACATGCGGGACACTCACCACACATGAGGGGGCTCTTTTATTTTGTACAGGCGTGTAGAAAAGGAAAGTCCAGCCACCAACAGAAGCAAACCGCTTCTCCTGGGGAGTCCATCATTGCTGGAGCTTCTTCTTCTTCTCTTACCGCGTGTCTCATTGGATTGCACACTGCCATGCTCTGACAACTGAGAATCCTTTTTGTGATTTGGTGGAGGAATGCATGGAGATTTAAAGGTCTGAATCGTTCTGTGTCGTAGTGTGGTGTCCCCTCTTATGCAAGACTGTGGGGCGCATTGTTTATTTTCCATTAGAATACTAGACTGGAAAGTAAATGTCCATTACCACTCTTGAGATGGCACGGTAAGTGCTAATGTTTTGCTTTTACAAATTCATTAGGTACTCTTTGGGGACAGCTAAACGCATAGATTTCCACTGACAGTCCCGTGTCAATGCTGTCCTTGAATGCGTCACAATGTTTTCTACAAGTTACAGGGCAGTGTAAATTAGTGCCATACTTATCCTAGCTTGCCCATGTTTAAATCCATTCTTTCATGAAAGCGGGTATTTCCAAACAATTATCCACACCACTGCAGGTTCACGCTCATATAACCTACTGTCTTGTTAAGAAATATAATCAGTTTACGTTCGTAACATAGAGTAAAAGGAATAATAAATACGACTTTATGCAGGCTCGCGCTTCACAGGGACAGTGTGGCTGCTACACCGCGGTGGTTTGTGGGATTTGTAGTCTAGTAAATCAGTCATGTGGACATACGTAACCCATGATGCTTCACGCTCAGGAAATCTCGTTCCATTGGTAACCAATTAGAAGACAGGAAATACAACGCTGTGTATTTTTTTAAAATGACCACTAGAGTGCAGTAGAACACAGTTAATAATGCGCACCATTTCTGACTATGGCGAGGCCTGTTCCGAGTGGAAGATGTCCTGTTAAAGCGCCCTGTAAGGTCATGGCCACCGTATTGCCGCTCGGTTTCACGGTGTTGGCAATCTTCTTATACCCTAGAACACGGGTTGTCCAAAGTGCTGCTCGGGGGAAATTTGCGGCATTTTATTGGCCCGCAGCCCATTCTAAAAATATAATTCATCAAGAAAACTAAAAAAAAGTAAAAAAAAAATCATCAGTAGGTTTACAAGAATAAGGTTATTAAGAGAAAAAGTTTGTAAGCTAACAAATATCATTTTAGTAACATTTAAATGCAATATTAATGAAAAAACACATTATTTGTAATTGTATAATATAATGAAAAACAAAACAACAACAAAAAAAATGTTATTTTTGAAGATGAAATATGAAAAACAGAAAACAAAATAATTTCCATTTCTGCAAATTACTTTGGAAAAAAGTTAGAATATTATGGGAATAAAGTCATAACATTTCAAATATTTCAAAAAGCAAATTTGCAAAGATCCTTCAAGAATGTTGAAATATTTAGAAAAATCCACCTAAAAAACAGCAAAAACGTGAAAAATGAGCAAATTTCATACTAATAAAACACTTTTTTACCTGCATCAAATGCAATTTTTTGTTGAAATATTTTTTTAAAATATCGATTTTATAAAATATCAATGTGGCCCCTGCATCTTTTCCTTTTTCAGTATGTGGCCCCTGGTTTGGACATCCCTGCCCTGGAGCATTCTCATGTTTTTTGTTACATCCTCAGAGTTCCTTGCCGCAGTGCCAAGTGCCATGTTGAACTTCCAATGACCAGCATGAGTGAGTGTGAGAGTGATAACACCAAATTTAACACACGCCTCTTCCCCATTCACAGCTAGGGAATGGGTCACATGACCCTGGGGAGAAGAAAATGGCCAATTTTTAAAACAAGTGTGCTCACTTTTATTTGCCAGTGGTTTAGACAATCATGGCTGTGTGTTGTTATTTCGAGGGGGGCAGTACATTTACACTGTTATCCAAGCTGTACACTGACTACTTAGAATTGTATCATGTTGCTTCTTTATTGTTGTTCCATGAAAAGATATAAAATATCTGCACGAGTGTGAGCGGCGTATTCACTTTTGTGACATACTGTATGTTCTATGTAAGAAAACACCAAACATATTCAGAATGTATTTTTTAAGTTTTTATTTGGATGACTGAGAGTGATTACAGTCAAGAGGTAAACAAAATGAATGAGCATGATATTTCCAATGACCACATCGTTACAACTAAACACTATCATTAAGTCATTTGGGATTTTATAGGGCCTCAACTTTGGCCCGAATGTTGGATTTCCTGTCTCGTTCAGGTGATAATTAGAGCAGCACAGTGAAAGTACAGTGCACATCACATGGAAACATTTGCACAATTGCAGGGTTTATAGTCCATTAATGTAGGTTAAATTAAACTTTTTTATTAGTGTTCAGCTGTCATTTTTGCCAAGTGTCTGTCAAACAAATGATTGAATCCAACCTGAAAAGAAAAAGTTCAAACAAAGAAAGCAAAGTTGTCTATTATGATACATTCACGACGTTATTATGTTGCCAATGAATAATCTTTAACCACAAGTGTAACATACAGCTGATGCTAACAAATGCAAAATGCATTGTCTTTGTAATGAAATGAAACATGTCTGCCATTAGATTAGAACAGTGCTGCCACTTCCCAAAAATATATATATTTCATATTCTGCTCCACAGGGCAGGTTATACACGCAGATCCTCTGGTACAGTGTCAGCCGCTCTCCTTACACATAAAAAGATTTGTTTTCAAAAATATTTTTTTTACAAACACATATAAATCTACAAAGCTATGATGTCAGGTTTTTTTTTTCATATTTTATGTCAAACAAAAATATTGGTTGTGCTATGTATGATGCATTAAAAGGATATTTAACAAAAATAACAATACATAGTACTAGAGCTGTACAAAATATACCAAAACCTCTCCAGCAGAGCCTTTGTCTTGCATTCCGAGATGCACACATGGGAATGAATCGTTTCATTAAAAAGGGTACATAAAAGCAGTGATATTTGTTGCATCGGGTGTTTTTTTAGACATTGAATCCAGCAACACATGTTGCTACTTTGTCAACAAAATAAAATAAGTTAATACTGTTAAGATTGTTTTTTTTAGGAAGAGTGGCAAATATTGCATCTTTACATTAAAAAACCTCACATAATCAGATCCTCATATACATCTACAGTATAGGCTTTAAAGGTAGCGGCTGAAGCCCTTATTTTGAAAAGTTTGGTTTTGTCCATTGCCTTCCCAGCTCTTGGTCCACACATGTTGCTGTTCTGAGAATGTCAATGCTGAATAACAGAAAAGCAATTGGTTTTTAATTGGTTTTGAAAGAAGCGATGCTGACATGGTGCATTTGAGTGTAGAAATTCTGATGACATTTCTGTACTTCTCTGGCTGTCAAATGGAAAGCCCCCCCCAAAGGCCTTAAATAAATAACACAAGTGAGAAAATGTAATGGAAAATATATCAAATTGCCATGAGGGTTAGTGAATGAAAAGCCCAGCCCAGTGCACAAAATCCCTTTAACAGGTGAACTTCATGTCATGTATTCACTGCACACTCCTGGTTGTGGATGACAGATAGTGTGCTCCGCTCTGGACATTTTAGGGTTATTGTTGCAGGTTCAGTGCCAGGCCCTTGTGGGGAAGGTGGCCACATGGAGTGAAAGGTCAACTTTAAAGAAGCGGGTAAAAAAACAAAACAAAAAAACAACATAAAATCAGCGCTAACCAGTCCTTATTTCAGTTTCCTGATTCTCTGGGCTCTGCTTCTGGAATGGCTGGGATGCATTTGTGGGGATTGGCGGAGGCCACAAAGCCGGGCAAACAGTTGCACTTGTAGGATCCTTCTGTGTTGGTGCACCGGCCGTTCTGACACAACGGCACCTTGTCGCTGATGTCCTCACACTCGTTTATGTCTGCGGGCAAAGGACACACGTTAAACCTATGCGAGGGTGAATCATTTGCATCCTTGTCAGCGGCACTTAGCAACACTGACACTGAGTTTCGATTGGAATGAATGAACTGTGTAGGAAATGTCCTTTAAATAATTGGCAGCACCGTTGCAACATAACCAATCTCACTAAAGTGAGTGCACACCTCATTTCATGTCTTCTCAAGGGACAACGCTAGAAATGAAACCCGGATATACTTAAGCGTAGTACAGCTTGTATAGAAATATGTATTTGTTATCCCCTGAAAATGAATCAACACACCGCCATTATTGTCTAAATTACCGGAAAGACAATTGAGTACACCTCACAGTGAACACGTCCAAAGTGTCACTCTTTACGTTGCTATCTAGTATTGCATTAATCCTCTTGGGCATGGACTTCCCCAGAGGAAGTTGCTGGAATCCATAAAATTACTGCTGGTGGAGCTGGTGGATGATAGACAATCTTGCGCTCCTCCATCTCCCTTCCCTGTGAGGATGCCCCAAGGGTGCTCAGTTGGGTAAGGATGTGAAAACATACGCGGGAACTCCATCACCTTCAAATTCAGCTTCCTCAGCAAGGCATCTCCAAGGTGTGCTTGGTGTCGTTATTCAGTTTGTGAGGAGAGGGGATCATGCTCTGCTTCACAATGTCACATCACATGTTAGAATTTATGTTTCCTTCAGTGAATGGCAACTCTCCCAATGCTGGGAGCACTCATGCAGCCCCAGACCATGATGCCACCACCGCGTTCGACTGTCGGTAAAACACAATTACCGGGCTACTCACTTGATGTCAACAATAATGGCTATGTGTTGAGTCTTTTTCAGTAGATAGTAAATCTATACTCCAAATCCGAGGCAATGGTTCTCAGTCGGAAACGGGTGAATTGTACCCTCTGGGTTGGGAGTAAGATCTTGCCCTAGGTGGAGGAGTTCAAGTATCTCGGGGATCGGTGCAGCGTCTGCAGTGATGCTGTCTTTGTACCGGACCGTTGTGGTGAAGAGAGAGCTGAGCCGGAAGGCAAAGCTCTCTGTTTACCGATCCCACCCTCACCTATGGTCATGAGTTATGGTTCATGACCGAAAGAACGAGATCTTCCTCCATAGGGAAGAGATAGGGTGAGGAGCTCAGCCATCCGGGAGGACCTCAGAGTACAGCCGCTGCTTCTTCACATCGAGAGGAGCCAGTTGAGGTGGCTCGGGCATCTAGTCCGGATGCCGACCGGGCGCCTTCCTGGTGAGGTGTTTTGGGCATGCCCTAGTACATGCTGGAGGGCATATGTTTCACAGCTGGCCTGGGAACGCCTTGGTGTCCTCCCGGTGGAGCTGGAAGGGGTCGCCGGAGACCGGGAAGTCTGGACTTTCCTACTGAAACTGCTCCCCCCGCAACCCGGACCCCGATAAGCGAAGGAAAATGGAATGGAAATCTACACTGCTGTGTACTGTAAAGACTGTAAAGTATATCCAAATTTCACCTCTAGTATTGTCTATGCTGTCATAAAATGCTTACTATGAGGGTTCTTGTTTTCACTTTTGTGTGATACTGCAGATACTGTACGTTTGACTAATCCCATGAGGGACTTTAAGAATATTGCATCACAATAATGGAATCCTGCCCTGCCATTGACTGGCGACCAGTCCAGGGTGTACCCCGCCTCCCGCCCAAAGTCCGCTGGGGTAGGCTCCAGCATACCCGCGACCCTAATGACGATAAGCGCTATAGAAAATGAATGAATGAATAATGGAATCCCAGGTGTCGTACAAATGTAGTTCTTTTCTGTGGTGTAGCAACTGTTTTTCATGTACAGCAGCTCCACCATCGACCACCAGCGTCCTCGTCCATGTCCTTATTGGCAGGAACAGGTCACCATTGAGCATTTATTCTGTTCAGAACTACAAGTAAAGGTAATGAGAGAATCGGGAATGTGACAGTCACATTGTTGGATGAGCCTCCTGTCTACATCGTGTTCTGATATTTCGGAAAAGGAGGAATGTAGCATGTGTTGCACCACATGTTTCCACTGCCTGGTTATTGGCCTTGAAGCTGATAAGCCCGAATGCAGGCAGAATATTGTAATCACTGCATTCCATAACAAGACAGTATCATTTTCTCACAAAACAAAGAAAGCACATTTAAAGGTTATAAAAACCCCTTGTAATAGAGTGAGTGGCGCAGATTCAAGGCCAAACTCTTGGCAGCGAGCAGCTAACAGACAATGCTTTTGGGGAGTAGACTGCTTTCATTCGGTCGCCATAAAACACAAGTTAATGCAAGGTTGTTAAATGCAAAGCTTCTCCTTGAGCCGCACGAAGCGTTGCCTCAGTGAAATAAACCCCAAGTCCGGCTCCAAAAGGTTTAAACACAAAGGGAGAGATCAGCATTTCAACATTGTCAAAGACGATTAAACAGACTGATGGTTCGCATGCGGACTCCCAGAGGTCCCCCTCTGAGCGGCTTTACACGGAAGGAACGCGGTGAGATGTCAGATTGAGAGCGAACCTATGCAGGCCATCTTGTTGAGGTCCAGCTCGTAGCCATCGAAGCAGTCGCAGGTGTAGCCTTCCCTCACGCGAACGCAGCGTCCGTTCTCGCAGCCGTTCAGGATGCCGCATTCTTCTGCTTGGAGCCCCTCAAAGCCCTCGTAGCGCTCTGCGAACACAAAAAACGCATGCAAGATCATGTGTTGATATGAATAAAATGCATGGTGTCCATGCACTTGTATTAGAGCGACTGATGTATTTTTTCTACATGGGCAGACGTGGGACACAAGTCAAACATAATAGGCACGCTTGGATAGGTTTGGTGTGTAAGAACTTCAACTGCGACCTTTGAGCTGACAAACCCCACAGTCCCACTCCAAAACCTTGTAAACAGTCTTCTGAGAAGAATGAAAGCAGTTCTAACTGCATTACCCTGGAAAGAAAGCTACAACCAACAGACCCCTTAACGGCCTTGGAACCACCCAGGATGCAGGAAGACGGGGGGCCATTTATGCCGTCTCAACCGTTGACCCGAGTGGAATTGTCAATATTAAACGGCTTGAGGAATCTACTGATGAGAATGAAAGCGCTACAGCTGGAAATTGTGGCGGCATGTGCTGAAAGGTCGGCAATAAAAGATTGGAACTCTACAATATCAGAATGACAGCCTCAAAAACTGTTTCTCTGAAAACTGAGATTTATGAGGAGGTTAAAAAGCTGAAGGATTAAAATAGAGCACAGGGCAATAAAATCAAAGTATTACAGGATAATACTGATGCCTTGAGGGCCACTTTAAAGAAGATGAAGAAGCAAAAATAAAAAGGGAGAAAGAAAGTCAGGAACAAAGACGAACCAGATGAAATGGATGTCGCTTCAATGGAGCAACAAATTGCCAGATTTCTACATTCAAAGGATGTAAACATCCACACCCTCGATAACTTGCATCCCACTGTATGGCAGAAACAAAACTACACAGGTTGTCATCGTTACGTTCACCGACAGGAAATTCAAAACTGCACTGCTGAAACAGGGAAAGAAGCTGAAAGCAGCAAAGGTCTACATGTATGAGCATCTCACATCATCGAGAAAGCACAGAACTCGAGGAAGCAGGGAAAGATTCAGGACACTTGGAGTATAAACTTTAAAATCTACATCAAGCTAAAGTGTTTGTTGTCAACTAAAGATCACCAAGACAACAAAGAAAAGCGGCACAACTCACATCGAACAACGTAGAGTGAAGAATCAGGATATCATCATAGGATAATTCATGATAACACTTATAGGGACCACACTTTATTCCTAAAATCATAATCTGGTAATCATAATCTAGATCTGGCAAAATTTCAGACGGCAGTAATTACGCAAAAAGCAAACAATAATCTGCTAATAATAGGTAATACACTTCATCTCAATAAGGCAGGAGAAATATAACCTTAGGGAAAAATGCAACTTGAAACACTTACTGTAGATGTGAAAACGTTAAACGTTAAAAACTCGACCGTTTTTTCACAAAATGTTATCACTGATACACTGATTTATATGAACACACCCCTTTCAATTAATTCCCCAATTGCACAGCCTTAAGTGTGCATATCATGAATGCTGGGTCTTTTCTTGGGTTTGTTTTCTGAGAATCCACGGCACCACCAGTAGTAATAAAAATATACTAATAACAGTGATTCATCTGGTTAGTCGCATTGCACTGCTATTATTTCGAACACTGTGTATTTTAATTGATGTGAAATAAAAAAGAGGGTAGGATTAAATTATCTTTGCTTCTTCCTACTCTTTTTTTTTTTGGACATGTGAAACTTGTACAAATAATGTATTCCGTTGTAACTTGTATGCATATTCAAATTGAATTAAACCATTACCAAAATGTACATATACTGCACAATTGTGGCTGATCATACAGTGGGCCTTGATTTTGTGGATTACTTTGAGTAATTGAGTAATTATGTTTATTCCTATTATGCAAGGTGGTGTTTATCAATAATAATTGGTAGGAGAAGCTACAGTATTTCATTAATTATATGACAGGTCTAGTTTGAGTACACATGTGCTTTTGCATGGGCAATAGACCCAGGTTCAAGTCCAGTTCTTCCAAGCTTTCGAGGGCCAGCCAGGTGCATCTACCGATGTGTCCAATGAACACAACGTGTGAAGCCATCCTTCAGTGACAGAGTGTAATTGTGACAGAATGGTGAATTTACACCCACCAGAGTGGGGATCCACTGGCCGTGGCTGGTGCTCGCGAGGTCGATGCACAGGGACTCGAGCAGGCGGCTGTCGGATGCTGTAGTCATTGTCGTTAAACAGAGGGACACTCTCTGGAATGTCGTACGGTCCAGCGGGTCCACCGTAGTTGTCCCAGTATGGAGGAACAAAAGGCTCGGCAGCATCATCAGGCCCGTCGATGCCATATTCATAACCCGGCCGCTCTCGCAAACTGTCTGAACCTCCTCTCAGAGGCAGGTTGCACATGACTGCATAGTCCTCTGAAGGTAACAGAGCAGAGGTTAGAACTGAAAATATAAACTGATATTGGACCAAATAAAAAAGATTTTCGTACCTGAATCCCTCCTTGGACAGAAGGCACACTGTCCACTCCAAGCGATTCCATACAAGCAGCAGCACTCCGTGTATGTAGTTCTGCGGCCCTGGAGGGGTTCTGAACACATGTTGTCCCCCTCTATTCGCTGCCAGCAGATGTCCATGTGCACATCGGGGTTAGATTCGACAGTTTCTTTGAAGAAACATAAAAAAATTCATAGAATTTTATATTGCGTATGTGCAAACAGTGGTGCCGCTGTGTGTGTGTTTTTGAGCATGTCGCACCTTCTGTTGTGTTGACGCTTATGCAACGCCGCCGGGAGCTATCCAGAACTAATGGCGGACTGCAGAAACAGTTGAAAGAGCCCGCTGTGTTCACACACACTCCATCCATGCAGGAATTTACAAATTCACATTCGTCATAATCTGGAAAGCACGGGGGCACACAAATATACAAAATGTGTATAAAAAAACAGCACATGGATTTTTAAATACAATATTAATCCAATATTAAAGCCAGTTGTAAAATTGCAAGAATTTATATTTTGCACTGTTAGAGCTTAAGAAGATTCGAAGAGAAACTTCAAAAGGCCAAACAAAAAATGGTAGTGAGACAAAAAAATTGAGAAGCAATTTATTGCAAACAAGCATTAAACTGAAATATGCTTCTCCTCAGCACATCAAAAGTTTAAGACCACAGCCTTTAAGCCTTAAGCCTGGACAAACTGGTGAGGAAGGCCGGCTCTGTCATTGGCACTGAAATGAACTGCCTGACATCTGTGTCAGAGCAGAGGATACTGAGAAGGGTTCTTTTCCATTCCACCAGCATCATCTCCCAACAGAAGAGCAGTTTCAGTGGCAGATGACTATCACTGTCCTCCTCCACTGAGAAGATCATTCCTCCCCCATGCCATGCGGCTTTTCAACACAACAGAGGGGGGAGAGATAGAAACACCTCCTACCGGTTGGACGTGCCCTGAACACCTCCCCAAGAAGGCGTCCGGGAGGCATCCTAACCAGATGCCCGAGCCACCTCATCCGACTTCTCTCAATGCGGAGGAGCAGCGGTTCTACTCCGAGTCTCTCCCGGATGACAGTGCTTCTCACCCTATCTCTAAGGGATAGCCCAGCCACCCTGCGGAGAAAACTTATTTCGTCCGCTTGTACCCGCGATTTTGTCCTTTCGGTCACTACCCAAAGCTCATGACCTTAGGTGAGTGTAGGAACGTTGATCGACCGGTAAATCTAGAGCTTTGCCTTTTGGCTCAGCTCTCTTTTCACCACGACAGACCGGTGCAGAGTCCGCATCACTGCAGACGCTGCACCAATCCGCCTGTCCATCTCGCGTTCCGTCCTTCCATCACTCTTGAACAAGACCCCGAGGTACTTAAACTCCTCCACTTGAGGCAGGACCTCATCCCCGACCCGGAGATGGCATTCCACCCTTTCCCGGGCGAGAACCATGGACTCGGACTTGGAGGTGCTGATTCTCATCCCAGCCGCTTCACACTCAGCTGCCAACCGATCCAGTGAGAGTTGAAGGTCACTGCTCGATGAAGCCAACAGGACCACATCATCTGCAGAAAGCAGAGATCAAATCCTGCGGCCACCAAACTGAAACCCCTCAACAAGAACACACCCTCCGGATCTCATCCACCCCCGGGGCCTTGCCACCAAGGAGCTCTTTGACCACTTCGGTGACCTCAGCCTCAGAGATAGGCAAATCCGACTCAAGAGTCCCCGGGCACTGCTTCCATGTTGGAAGGCGTGTCGGTTGGATTGAGGAGGTCTTCAAAGTATTCCCTCCACCGGTCCACAACATCTCGAACCAAGTTCAGCAGCACACCGTCTCCACCATACACGGTTTTGACTGTGCACTTCTTCCCCCGCCTGAGGCGGCGAATGGTGGTCCAGAATCTCTTAGAAGCCATCCGGAAGTCGTTTTCCATGGGCTCTCCAAACTCCTCCCATGTCCGGGTTTTTGCCTCAGCGACCGCCAGAGCTGCAGAAAGCTTGGCCTTCCGGTACCTGTCAGCTGCCTCCAGAGTCCCATGGGCCAAGACGGCCTGATAGGACTCTTTCTTCAGCTTGACGGCATCCCTCACCACTGGTGTCCACCAACGGGTTCTGGGATTACCGCCACGACAGGCACCGACCACCTCCATTGACAATGGAGGCACGAAACATCGCCCACTCGGATTCAATGTCCGCTGCCTCCCATTGTCCATTTGATCAGGCGTGTATTTGTCAATTTTAAAAATATTGTAAAATTTTAATTCTTTACATTTTAAATTGTACTTCTTCATATTGAATTACAAAGAAAACTTCTGGCTTTATTTACAAGCACAGAAGAATCTAGAATACAATAAATAGTTCAAACATTGACTTAGTGACTGAAAGCAATAAACCTAATAGGACATGTGGTGCCAATAAAAGTCAGACATGAGACACACAAGAGCTATAATATGGACTATTCTACAGCTGCAGTGCAGCAATTCACATTAATCATTGATTTCAAATGCCAGAGATATGGATACTTTTCTTACCAACACACTCCAGCCTGACATTGTCATAGAAGAATCCGGAGCGACAGTAGCAGGTATAAGTGGAGAAGAGGTTTACACACTGTCCATTCTTACAAATGTCTGATCCAAACATTTCACACTCATTTGCATCTGAAGAAAAAAATAAAACAGAAACACACTTTAGAGTAACATTAGTGCAAGAAAGAAACTAAATATTGGCACTGTTTTGGGAAACGTTGCTTTTAAAGCTGTCGGGACACAGCACAGTAAAGTAATAGTCCATGTTTGCATCCCATTGAGCCCTGGCATGAGGCAGCCTCGTTAAAAGGTTCCAAAGGATTGTGTTTTTTTTACTTGGCTTTAAAAGTGGCTAAAAAGAAAATAAAACATGCTGGTACCGATAGTGAGGAAACTATAAAAGCCTAGGTATGTTATTAAAATAAGTACCGATGTAGAGTTGCTGTTCGGCCAGACTTTGAGTGGAGGAAGCCGGCAGGGGTATTGATCCGCTGCCATGAGGGCACAACTTGTGATGGTCATCTGGAAAAAAACAAATGACAGTTATTAGAATAGAATGACATCATGTTATTGACAATAGCCATGGGCATAATAAACAATTCAATTTTATAAATAATATATTTTTACAATATCAAATTATACGGAATTCATTGATAAATTGTAACTGAAGCAAAATGGCATGTGCTTCTTGGCATCAACCAGCAGAGGCGTTGCTGATTCAGTCTTAACTAACTTGCGGCCTGAAAAAGAAGACAGATGACTAAGAGAAATATAAACATGAATTTTAAGGCGTGTGTGATAGGCAAAAAAGCTCTAACACGCAAGGGCAGTCTGGCAGTACCTGTTGATTTAGATGTCTCCCTACATCTCAAATATAAGACAACTTGGATTTTCAGACTTTTTACTATGGAAATATTCGAATAATCTTAGGCCCTGATCTACTAAAGGTTTGCACATAAAAATACGAGAAAACTTACGTGTCCAAAGTTGATCTACTAACAGAGTATGCCTGCTGTGGCGGTAATCCAAGAACCTGTTGGTGGACACCAGTTGTAAGGGATGCCGTCAAGCAGGAGTCCTATTTGGCCTTTTTGGCCTATGGGACTCCAGAGCCAGCTGACAGGTACCGGCAGGTCAAGCGGTCTGCAACTCAGGCGGTCACTGAGGTAAAAAAGGAGTTCCGAGAGGTCATGGAAAAAAACTTCCGGACGGCTTCAAAGAGATTCTGGACCACCATCCTCCATCTCAGGAGGGGGAACCACTGCACAGTCAACGCCGTGTATAGTGGGGATATTGTCCTGCTGACCTCAACTCAAGATGTTGTGGACTGGTGGAACGAATACTTTGAAGACCTCCTCAATCCCACCGACACGTCTTTCAACAAAAAAGCAGTGCCTGGGTTCTCCTATTTCTCCATAGGTTACTGAAGTGGTCAAAAATGCTCCTCGGTTGCAGGGCCCTAGGGGTGGATGAGATCCGCCCAGTGTTCATTAAGGCCCTGGATGCTGTGTGCGTGTCTTTGTTGATAGGACTCTGCAGCATCGCATGGAAATTGAGGGCGGTGCCCTGCTTTGGCAGAACAGGGTGGTCGTCTTGCTATTTAAGAAAGGGGAGCGGTGGCTTGTTCCAACTGTCGTGAAATCACACTCCTCAGCCTTCCTGGTAAGGTCTATACAGGGGTTCTAGGGCGGAGGATCTGACCAATAGTGTGGTTTCGTACTGGTCATGGAACTGTGCTCTCGGCAGGGTCCTTGTGGGTGCATAGGAGTTTGCCCAACCAGTCTACATGTGTTTTGTGGACTTGGAGAAGGCATTTGACCATGTTGTTTGGGGAATACTGTGGGGAGAACTCCAGGAATATGGGGTACCATGAACCACCTAATTAAGGTGGTCCGTTCCCTGTAAGACTGGTGTCAGATTTTGGTTCACTTTGCCGGCAACAAGTCAGACCTGTTTCCAGTGAAGGATGGACTCAGCCAGAGTTACCCTTTGTTACCGATTGTGTTCATTACTTTTATGGACAGAATCTCTAGGTGCAGCCAGGGTGTTCAGGGCTTCCGGTTTGGTGGCCACAGGATTGGGTCTCCAGATGATGTGGTTATCTTGGCTTCATCGAGGCGTGACCATCAACACTCACTGGATCGGTCCGAATTGGGGACGAGATCCTAGCCCAAGTGGAGGAGTTTAAGTACCTCGGGGTCTTGTGCACAAGTGAGGAAAGGATGGAAAGAGAGATGGACAGACGCATTGGTGGGGCATCCTTAGTGATGTAAACTCTGCATCGGTCCGTTGTGGTGAAAGAGGAGCTGAGCCGAAAGGCAAAGCTCTCAATTTACCGGTCGATCTATGTTCCTAACCCTCAGCTTTGGACATGACACCCTGTGTAGTCACCGAGAGATAGCGTGTACAAGTGGCCCAAATGAGTTTTCTCCGCAGTGTGGCTGGGTTCTACCTTAGAACCTTGAGAAGCACTATCATCTGGAAAAGCGTCAGAGTAGAACCCCTGCTCCTCCACGTTGAGAGGAGCCAGATGAGGTGGCTCGGACATCTGGTTAGGATACCCCCTGCATCCTCCCTGGGGAGGTGTTCAGGGCACGTCCGACCGTTAGGAGGCCTAGGAAAAGACCCAGGACACGTTGGAGAGACTAGGTCTCTAACTGGCCTGGGAAAGCCTCGGAATCGCCAGATGGAGCTTGACAAAGTAGCCGGGGAGATTGAAGTTTCCCTGCTTAGACTGCTGGCCCCGCGATCCGACTTTGGATAAGCGGAAGACAATGGATGGGTGGATGAATGGATGGATGATAACATAAAACTAATATTTGTCCATTGAACTTTGTTCTAAATGTATTACATTTAGTGCAATGATAGTGGAGAGATGAGTGCAATCATTTTTTGATATTTTCAAAGTAAACAAGTAAATAAGTATAAATTGCTGAATTGGATTTCTTGATCAAGTGATGCGTGCCTGCCTACCATCACAATGCACACTCGGATCAGTTAGTGTTTGTCAGCGTGTCGCCAAAAATATAATGTTGCAAAAACATTTATCATACAATGACTTTCTACAGCCCATGTAATGTCTGTGTGACATCATTACTCTTTCTCATCAGACAGAAATGTCACACAGGAGGCAATACCGCTGCATCCTGAAGGAATCAAGTGTGCGTGAGAAAAAAATCCATTGATGAATCATTGAATATTTCACCTCCTCCTGGAGTGGGGCAAGCATGGATCTCACAGTTGTCGCCCCAGCCGGTGCCCACAGTGCAGCAGCACTCCTGCTTGGTGGTGTTGCGAGACAAGACATTGTCGCAGAAATTGGCATCGTTTAAGTTGTAGTAACATTCCTTCCTCTCGATTGTGGGGGCTGCAGGAGAAGTGGCTGTTGAGTCGGTACCGGCTGAAAGTAGACACACAAAAAAGACATGCGAGGTCAGAGGGTGGCCACGGAATGGAACCCCCCCCACAAAAGTTGTGCAATTTTTTCCTCATCAGAAAAACAAGATGTGTTCATGACACATACTGTACATGTATTATATCCACCAGTACCTACATGCTTGTCAGGTTGAGTAGTTTTTCTTTCTTGTTTCATAGTACTTATTTTATTTCTCTCTTATATTGCTTAGGTTTCTCACAGTGCTTGCCTGTTATGAGTATATTAATCATGCCATTTTTACTACTAGATGTTTTTCTGAACTTTGCATTTCCCTGAGTATCAGATAACTAACAACTAACAAGTTTTCTTATGAATGTTAAGAACGTTACTTCAGACATTGCCTATACAGTTCATGAAGGCCTTTATGAAACTGACAGTTTAAGCCTGGGATGAGTTCATTCACGTTCCATTATTTCCTACAGGAAAAACTGGATATGCTTTGGATGTGCCAATGTAACTGCCAAGGATCAAGCAGGGAAAGTGGAGAAGTTTAAAAGTGGAGTTGTTATGCCTGCATTCCTCCAAGCAGGTGCTGCATTACCCTGGCCCACCACTGCTCAGGCAAAAGGCCCGGGCTCAGGCATTTTGCCCGTAAGCTGCCGGCTTAGCCAAATGGAAACACTGGCATGTGAGTCAACACAACATTCACGTTCACATGATTGATTAACACACGTCGAAAGCAAACAGTGGAATGTGGCAAAAAGATACACAGAGGCATAGTTGGGGTTTAGTGGCCAGGCAGGAGGAAAAACAACCCTGCCGAGGGCACGCCGCTTAATAATGTAAATACACCCTATTCCTGTGCGCAGACCAAGCTCGGGAGGCGATGATGTTTCCATGACTCAAAGTGCTTTCTTTGAAATCACAATGGCCCGCGCTGCCATGATGTTATCTTAGAAGAGATGTCGACAGCGTCGATTACCAGTAGGTACAGTCCATCATTGTTTGTCTTGGTGGGAAAGTAGGTCTACAGTAACTCCCTCGGGGAGTTTGCTTGGCTCTACTGAAGAAGTTACAGCATCAATTGTCTGGGGGATTAGACACATCCAAATATTGCACGCCGTCCAGCCGATCTCAACAAAACAAATGGAAGCAGCCAGGTCAAAAAGATACACTTAGAGATGTGGAGCAGGTCGCGTCCACCTAGTCACCCTTGTTGTTTGGATAATGACACACGGCTCATTAAATGATGGAAAACTCCGTCTGCCGCCCAGAATTAAGTCCTGTGAGGCACTATGGGCGCAGGCGGCGTTCTCTTACCCAGGGAGCGGCACCGGCTGGTGATGGGATCAAATTCCTCATTGTCGTTGGGGCATATGCACAGGAAGCTGCCATCGAAGTTCTCACACAGGGCCTCCCCGCACAGCGCCAAGCTCATCTCGCACTCATTCACATCTGAGGCGGCAGGGAAGAGGTCGATAGGTCAGTAAAGGATCAGGCATGTACACCATGGCATGTGCTCCACAAGTATCATGTCAGTGTAAGTCTGTTATTTGTGTGTAGGTTGAGTTGAAATACAAAGGAACTAAATAATCACATTAGCTGCCATCAGGAACATACCTGTATACTTTATTTGTACCGTATATACGTTATTAGTGATATACATTAACTTGAACTAATGTACACTATATACTATGGACAATGCTCATTAGGCCACCAGCAATACAGTGGAACATCTAAAAGCTCATACCACCATTTGTGGGATTGCTATACCTCAAAAGTTGCACAAAAACACGGACGGCCGCTGAGTGAGGCTTCCGGTCAGTGAGCATGCAAATTGACATCAAGGTGATAGTGCAGTCTGCAAATCTTATATTCATGTTAAATATACAATCGTCCGTCTTTTATCACGGTTAATTGGTTCTAGACCCGACTGCAAGAAGTGAATTTCTGCCAAGTTGGATTCAATATGAATAAACTGAATATCTTTGCAAATACAGCTTAAAAATGACTTTCTTTTTTTACCATTATTAATAACACTTATAATTAATAACACATATAATTAATAACACCCTAATAGTCTCCTTTACAGTCATTATTCTTTGTTTACGTTGCATTGCGCATCAACGGCATCATTGCATCATTGCATAAGAGATGGCCGCTGCTTTAAGCACAGCATTCTACTGATCTAACGAGCTAGCCTTCAACGTATTTATTCTAAACTGAAGAAAAGGTTTCAAACGGTGTGGGGGAAAAGGACAAAGTAAGACGCCAAAAACTTCATGTCGGACATGTCATGGCTGACTCCATGCAATGTGGTTTTGTAATGTAAGGTAATGTCTCATCAGTGTAACAATACTGACGCCAGTTGATACTACAGTACATATGACCTGTCTTTAAATGTATTTTTTACTAATAAAAGGCAACAGTGTATGAAAATGTTCATTTATCCAAAACCTTGGGAGTGAGTGCACAATGTTCAAACCGTGAAGTGGCGAGGGACGAATATAAAGGAGCAAACCGTGAGTGCCGCAAGAGTCGGTCAGAGGCAATTGGGCAATTGGGGCAAGCAACACTCAACTTGCAGTGAACTTGTCACAAAGTGAAATACTCTTGCCAACTTTACTTTAGTAAGAAACGTAGCTACTGGCTGTCCTTGAAGTTGCTACAAAAAGCTTTTATCACAAAACTTTCTTCCATTGCATGTTCCGACACACTGACAGGTCCGAATAAGTTGATGTTTTAATAGAGGGCTTTGTAGGCGGAATAGGTGTTTACTAGTACGTGCATTAATTAGCTGCTGCTTCTTATCAGTTTTTACACCTTTAGAACGCACAGAAAAGCAATACAGGAAGTACTGTGCATGATGGGATTTTTTATTTTTATTTAAAAGAACAGTTTTCTTTTGCGCACTGGCAGTTTTACTGATTATGTAGATCATAATCAATCCCTATGGGAAAATGTTTGGAAATTAGAACAATTAATTAGGACACAAAAGATTGTACTGGATTCCAATGTACTTGTAAAAATTGATCGAATCGCAGCGCAGGTACATACCAACACATTTGCTGGGGTCTCCGGGTGGGTTTGTGTAGCCTTGATCGCACTGGCAGCGGTAGGAGCCGTCGGTGTTCTCGCAAAAGCCGTGGCTCCCGCAGATGTTTTCGTTGAGGCACTCATCAACATCTGAAGACGAGAAGGCAAAGTTATTGTTCGCAATGTCACAGAAGAAACAACAAGTACTGTTTTCCCAAGCTGCTTCTGTCCACTCAATCTCTCTTTTATGAAATATAACTCACTTCCAATTCAGTTCCAATTAGACTTACAATAACAAGCCAGACCACAGTCTTTCCAACATGTCAAAGATGGTGGACATACCGTATGTATTATATAGTTCACTGACAGGGTTTCCAAACACCCGTGTTTGTAAGTTAATTCCAGGAAACTTTGTAAAATTTTATGTTTTAAGTAAATCCAGAGGGACTGCCAGCAAATGAGGGCACACACTGGAGACTTGCAAGATTTGCTAAACCTGGACCTCCAGAATGTGCCCTATTTAGTGTGTGAGTTACACTGGACTTGAATGTACATATATTTATGTATCTCACATTCCCCTCACATTCCAGCAAGCATTTTTTTATATTATAACTCCCCAAGGGCAATATCATAATTCAACTTGAATATAAAGTCAGCAAACCGCTTGTGTAGCAGTATACGCTCTGAAAATACTGTATGTCAACACACGGCCATTATTGTCTAACTAGCTGACAACGCAAGAGAGTACACCTCACAGTGACACTGGTAGAGCTCGGGGATGCCACACAAACTTGCACCCTCCACCCTCCTGCCTTCTGCTTGAGGATGCCCCATATGTGCACAGTTGGGTTTGAAGACCTGACTACACCATCATCTTCATCACAGGAGGTGTGTTTGGGCTCGTTATTATGTTGTAAAACTGCCATGTTGCTCAGTTTCCCAAAAGTGGAGATCATCGTGTGACAATACATTCATGTTTCCCTCAATGAACCACAGCTCCCCAATGCCGGCAACTCTCGTGCAGTCCCAGACCATGACGCTACCATGCTTGACTGTATGTACGGAACAGTTATCTTGCTACTTGCTTCTGTTGCAGGCTTGTAGATAATAATGGATGTGGGTTGAGCCTTTTTAGGTTGAAAGGCTTGGAATCTTCAATAAGTAGTTTTTGTTTAAATTAAGGCGAGTTTATGGTAGGGGTGTTTTTCGGAATGCAACACTTGATGGAAATAAATCTTGTGACGTTGCAGAAGCGTAAGGAAACAATGCCACAGCGCACAGCGAACGTGTGCCACAATCAAAGATAAAGGAGGTCCAACGAAATATTAGAGTGTATGATCTTTATTTTGGTGCCTTTTTTTGGCCAGGCAATGTACTATATGTAAGCTGTATTCTCGCCTTTTAGGGTATACTGTAACACACAGAACAGAGTTGTTGTGGCAACTACATACACCTAGAAAGACACAACATACTGTATTTGACAGGCAGCTCATTTAGGGTAAATTGAAGTATGCAACCTAAGTAAGTAAACAACGCAGCGTTATTTTGGGAATGTTACAAAATGTTACAAAATATGACAATCGGCATTTGGAATTTTCAGCTTTTAGTTCAATTCAGCTAAGTATGTGAGTGCTGGCAAACTAGCTGGCCGTTTGTTTGTCCAAAACCGATGCCCTCCCTCAAGAAGAAAAGCACAATCCAAGCGTGACGTCAGTAACTTGCCAGGAAAAGGCCTTCCTACTTACAAGAGATTGTATAAGTAGCTTGGATGCCATTTGTCAATAATTGAGAACAATAATGCATCTACTGTTAAAGCTTGCTGTTACAAAACATCTTGTTTTGGTGCATGTTTGTAGGTGGAGCTTCAAAAGAAATACTGGGGGGATGGTTTTGTTATTTATGGTGTTGATTACAAATTCATCCATTCAACTTCTGTCTCCTATTAAGGTCCAATGTGATTCTTTTAGTATTCACAATGAAACATAATGTTAAAATGAGAGAAAACCAAGATACTTTCTTCTCTGGTAACCACCCCCTGTGAGCACTGCCGTCTAAAAGTTTCCATGACTAATAGTAACTAGGCTTCGAAAACAGGAAGGCCTTTTACAAAGAAAAATGCCGTCTATAAAATCACAACAGAGCCTCTACTTGCCTAATGCGTTTATCATTTACAATAAACATATTTAGTCCTTGCGTGCCTCACGCTGAAGACATGTGATACGGATATCACAGGTTTTATCCTAGCCCTGTGGACTCATAAGGGTTTCGCCATTTAATAAATGAAGAAAATGGGCCAAAAAAACCCCATCTGATTTCAGCACAGCGCAGGGCCTGCTGCCTGTTCCCCCTGTCCAGCACAGACAACCACTTTCACAGGCTTACTGGTAGGATCACCCTCACTTGGAGACTTCTCTAACATGAGAAAGGGAGTAGACGCTCCCACACACTCATAAAACAGACAAAACTGTCTCTTCCTTTCATAGGAAACCTCGAGAGGGAACTAAATTGCTGGAATACACCGGTGGGCTGAGATGACTACAAGATGAGAAGGAATGATTAGGATGTTGCCTTCTTAATGTTACGGGATCACATGCGGGGCAGGTTTTAGAATACTACAGGTAACTTCTCTCTTGACCCAAATACCGTGTTCCCTCGTTTATAGCGGGGTATAGGTTTCCAAAATAAGTGAAATCCACCTGGTAGCCAACTTTACTATTTTACAATTACTATATAAGTTTTAAGGCTGTCAAACCCCTCACCATACACTTGATACACTTTTTCAGACAGACATTAACATTTTCTCACATTTATCTCTTGTTTAAAAATCCTAAGTTCAAAATGTATTAGGTTTTTCAAAAATAAGTGTCGCGTTTTGGCTTGTGGCGTGGGGGCTCCACCCTGGGAATGCCGAGAGAGAGGAAACCCAAGTGCAGGTAAACGTCTTTATTACTATTAAATGCTTCTATGCAGCGGCAGCATCCACAACTGAACAGTAACATTCACAATCAACAAGGCTTCAACACCAAACAAACTTCTACTTTGGGTGCAAGGTTTAGCATCATCCCCTGCTTTTGGGTGCGGCTGCAGGTGCCTTTAACGGTTTAACGTTTTGTTGACACTGTGGGTGTTGTCGGGGTAAAAACTTGAAAACATCCAGCACTTCAGAGTCACACTACTAGCGAGTATACATTTATGTACATTCGGCAAACGGAACGCATTCTGTTCTGCACAGGAAGGCACGGATGAGTTTGACAATGGTCTACAGTCCCATATCCAATCAGGATGCAGAACACAACACGTGGGTTCTCCTTTAGCCAAACAGTAGGCAGACACAACACGTGGGTTCTCCCTGAGCCAACCAGAATGCAGAACACAATGCACATTCATACGCTGTAGAAAAAAAAAGCACCAAACAATCTGCGAAACAGCGAGTCCGCAAAAGGTGAACTGCGATGTAGCGAGGGATCACTACGATCTTGTGATAGCCCAATGTTTGTCATTGATCGGTGTCTTACAAAAGTGAGTGATCGCACTTCCACTTCAGTAACCATTATCATCCACAGGAACTCAATGACTCGTAGCTCCCCTGTGCCAGCAGAACTCATGCAGCCCCAGACCATGACACTGCTACGACCATAACTGACTGTAGGACACACTTGTGTGGACAGCTATTTAGACCAGTAGTCCCCAACCTTTTTATCACCGCAAACCAATCAGCGCTTGGCCATTTTGCCGCTGCCCGGTGGGGGGTTGTGACGGGGTGGGGGTTGAGTATTGCTTTGTTACTGTATTTTATGTCCTTAATGTGTTCTGTGTTCAGTTTGAGTGAGTTACTTAGTTATACTTTAGATGCAACTTACTCCAAAACTCGATTCATATAAATTGTCTCATAGTCTGAGGGCCACCTGTATTTCATTCTGAATTCTGGAGTCAGATGGATTCAATTGTACATTGCATATTTAGAAGTACCTCAGGAGGTACGGTAAAGTGGATTACAGAATGTGTCAACAACATCATTTTGGGAGGTCTGAAAGAAATGGTGATGAAAGCGCCATACATTACTAAAATACATTACTAAAATAATAACTGGCTGCAGGCATGTAACATGGAACAAAACCACATGCAATCATGGCATCATCCCAAAGAGGAATCAGCGCATCAGGGGCTCAGTTATTTTTATGAGCAATGTGTTTTTTTCCAAATGTTCTGACAATATTGTACTTAGTAGTAGCATCCATTACTGATGTGTCTACATCCAGAAAGGTCACGTTAATCATAGCAGTTATATAGTTTGGCGGAAAAACAATGCGAACCAGCGGGACGTGAGGTTTCCTTTCTTAAATCGTTCCATGTAGTAATCAGTTCAGTCAGGACTCATGCCCAAGTTTAAATTGCCTGCAGGGAATAAATGAGGCAGGGGTAGAAGGTGAGGAGTTCAGCTTCCTACGGAGGTGAGGAGGTTGAAGGATAAGAAGAAGCAAAAAGGCACCGACCTCCACTTTGTTAACGCTGTGTGCCATGTGCTAATCTGGAGCACATGGACGCCGCCAGTAACACTAATACTGTATAGCAGGCAGTGACTGTCTAAACCCCACACTTTTCCTATATTGTTTGGGGAACCCCGAGCTTGACTGAACCCATATGTCAGCATTATTTCACACAAATGGGCAAGAATGAGAATAATGGCATATTAAGGGAATGGTATTTGTGCACTTAAACAGTCGTTACATCTCCTATCTGGGCATAACCACAACAGATCAAGAGTAATTTGTACCTCACTATATGGAGGGGAACAAATCTGCAATGAAACACACACATGCACACACACAAACGTCTTTACTTTTTTGTATGCCTGCTGTGGCAGAAGGTTGGCATGGTTTTGACCGCATACAATTTCCGCCGCTTGGCAATTCTTATTACAGACAAGGCATATAGCTAGCGGGAATTCATGTGTATGATGCTAAATTAAACCTGCAAACAATGTCACATCTACATGGATGCATAGTTCTGCACAACAACGCTTATAGAGCAGTTGTGGTCCACATGCCTAAAATGTATGAAAAAAGAACCCCTTTTTGTATTATGATTGCTAAATCTAAAAGAGGAGAGTTTGCAGAGCCAAAGACAATTACTGTGGCTTCAAAAATAAAACAACGCCCTGTTAAAACGTTTGAAAGATTGATCATTTTTACAAGCAGGCCATAATAACCTGAACATTTTAAGTGGAATGACGAACGCAGGACAGACCTCTGATTGTGACCAAGAAATGTCCCAAGGTTTAGACAGAAGGAGTTGAAATTAGGCTGATTGTGTCTAACGTCTACCATATATCTATGGAATCTTGTCTCCCTGTCAGCAAAAAAAGCAGTGCTTCTTTTGCATGTTTCTTTCTATAATGTCAAATGTTGAACACACTGAAGTAATTGTGCTCTGACCAAGGTTTTGTGCTGCCGATTCCTATATCGATCATCCATGAGTGAAATCGGCTGATCACTGCCAATACCAATCAGATGTATTGACTGTATTGACTTCAGTTTATTTATGTGCTGATTGCTATTGGATATAAACTGCCTGGCCAAAAAATCAACCTACGTTAAATCAAACTGTTGCAATAGTGACGGTTGGTGGTCCGAGCAGCCAAACAAAAGCTGTAATAATTCTACAGTTTTCTCCAACTTGTCAAATCGGATCAAAACATGACCGCTGCATAAGAGTTGAAAATATTAGCGTCTAATTCAGTACTTAGAGAGGCTGCACTGCAAGCATCATGGGAACTGTAGTTGTACCCATACATTAGCTGCATCACTGTACAAGTCACAGTGTTCAAAGTGCGAGAGAAAAGTAGCAACTTATGCACCAAAGATTACGGTACATTTTTGTTTAATAATCTGTTCCACAGCCGAACCATCTCTATTATATGTTTAGTATTAGTGATGTTTACAAGGTATATGGAAAGCTGAGAACCATAACGTTCCATATTTAGTAAAACCTCTGTTAGTGCAAGCATTAGCGCGTTTTTCAGTAAACAAACATTTTCCGCCAAATTTTTGCCCGATTCTGTTTCTTAATCTTTATGGACAGAATTTCTAGGCGCAGTCAAGACGTTGAGGGAGTCCAGCTTGGTGACCCTAGGATCTCGTCTCTGCGATTTGCAGACGATGTGGTCCTTATGGCCTCATCAGGCTGTGACCTTCAGCGTTTACTGGAGCGGTTTGCAGCTGAGTGTGAAGCTTCTGGGATGAGACTCAGCACCTCCAAATCCGAGGCCATGGTTCTCAGTCGGAAACGGGTGGACTGTACCCTCCGGGTTGGGAGTGAGGTCTTGCCTCAGGTGGAGGAGTTCAAGTATCTCGGGTTCTTGTTCACGAGTGAGGGAAGGTTGGAGCGTGAGATCGACAGACGGATCGGTGCAGCATCTGCAGTAATGCGGTCGCTGTACCGGACCGTCGTGGTGAAGAGAGAGCTGAGCCGGAAGGCAAAGCTCTCTGTTTACCGATCGATCTACGTTCCCACCCTCACCTATGGTCATGAGTTATGGGTCATGACCGAAAGAATGAGATCGCGGATACAAGCGGCGGAAATGAGTTTCCTTCGTAGGGTGGCTGGACTCACCCTAAGAGATAGGGTGAGGAGCTCGGCCATCCGGGAGGAGCTCAGAGTAGAGCCGCTGCTCCTTCACATCGAGAGGAGCCAGTTGAGGTGGCTCGGGCATCTAGTCCGGATGCCTCCCGGGCGCCTCCCTGGTGAGGTGTTTTGGGCATGCCCAGCCGGGAGAAGGCCCCAGGGAAGACCTAGGACACGCTGGAGGGACTATGTCTCACAGCTGGGCTGGGAACTATCTGTCCTCCCGGTGGAGACCGGGAAGTCTGGACTTCCCTACTGAAACTGCTGCCCCTGCGACCCGGACCCGAATAAGCGGAGGAAAATGGAATGGAATGGAATTTTTGCCTTTGTTCGCATACTTTTTTGCATACGTAAACTGGAACCAGAAGTCAGCTCCGTTGTCCCTCTATGATGTCATTTGTGGTTGACTCTGTCCACGAACTAGCATGTGCCTGGGAGGCGAGTCTTTTGACTTTGTGGTGCGCAATTTTGCCCATATTTTACTGAGCACAAATGAGTGTACCTTACAATACTATCAATTTCTGGTTCTACACTCTGGTCATTATCACACTTTTCCATCAATGGCAGCTGGAGAATCAAAAAAAGAAGATTCCAAAATAATGGCAAAACTTCAACGCGTATCTTAAGCAATAGCGAATGCACACACTACCATTCATTAACATTGGCAGCCTCCATCTGTGTGCAGACACCATCATTCCATTCGGATACTCTCAGCCTGCTTTCCCCTTTTTGCCTGTCGTAGTCCAATGACTCTTTGGATCCCATCTTAAGATGAGATAAATGTTTGGTCCTTTTATCTCTCAAAAAACTCATAAGCTGGTTTGTTGTTCTAAGCTGAGAGCAACAAAGTTGAATCCTGTGCTCGAGAATAAAACAAGCGAGCAAAATCCGACGGTTGCGCAAGAAACCCAAATATCACAAACCCGGGGTGTCTTTGCCAGTAAACACACAAGACCCAGTGTACTCTGGATGTCATGGAGATATGTCTATTGTAGTTGGAGAGCTTTGGTTTCCAGATGTAGCAAACACACAAACACAGCCAGCTAAATAGGGTTAATTGAAACCTGCTTCCACAGACAGGCAAGGGGAGGTATGCGACCATCTGAACTGGGGGTCGGCAACACGTGGGCGGCTCCAGAGCCGCAAGCAGCTCTTTAGTGGCTCCCTTCAAAAATGGATGAAAAAGATGGAAAAATATAGGGAAAAAAATATATTTTTTCTTTTCATATGGTTTCTGTATGAAGGACAAACATAACACAAACTTTCTTAATGTTTTCCAATGCTGTAAAAATACGCAGTATAAATATTTGATTTCAACATTTCTGACAATGAAGATTTGCGTCACGAACTGCGACGCGTGCTTGTTTGAGCTCGGCGTGGCGGGCGGCTGACGCAGGTGGGTGTGTGATGGGCAATGGATCGCAAAGGGAACAAGAGAAAGAGAACAGAGGATTCAGCAGTTCTTGGACCAAATCATTTGCTTTCATAGCCAACCTGGAAGGTTTGCCTACATGTCTGCTTTGTAAGAAGTTGTAAAAGTCTACCGGTGCCGGGAAACGCTCTACTGAAAATGCGGGAAGCTGTTTTGCCATTTGAGTGCTGGCTTACAGTATTTACCCGAGATGTACAGCGAGGTGCGCTCTCAACGGTGATTATTTACAAGTTACAACCGTTGATATGCAAACTGCTTTTGGGAGCACATTTATCGAGGTCCGAATGGAGAAATGACACTATCGTTCCCTGTCACACCTCTGTAAATTGACCTGTCCCTGTTCAACACATTGTCATGTCAGTATATATTTCCAATGACACATTGGGCACATATTATTGTGTTTCGTTGCTCGGGTCCGAGGATGGCTGCGTTGTATTGCTTTTCACGTCACACCGACTTACTTAATGCACAGAAATCTAACACAAACTGTAATATTTTCATTTGATATACTTTACCCAAAGTTTGTTATTATTTAAGCAGGCTGCATTTTAGCAACCCACGTTTGTGCTACAATTTTGCCTTGGCTTACGTTCACCTGCTCGTTTAAGTTTTCAAAATACTGTCCCCCGCCATCTTGGATCAGATGCACAAGACGATACTCACAGGGGCACCACAAAAGAAAAAGGCGATGGACGGTGCTGAGACAAGCGTGCAAGACCTCCGATTTCCCTGCTTCAAAAGAAAACCGTCATCCCTTCGGAGGTATTTCTAAAGCGCAATAATTGGCCACATGCACACACATACAGTCAATTAATGATGTTAACCAGGGCAGAACTGTATTTATGTCCTTTCTTCTTGATATGTGGCTTCTGCATTGTGTGTTGTTGTTTCCCTCTGTCGCTTACTCAACAGACTGCAATGTTTCTCCCACCACATTTTAGGTGCCATACCAACATGGCTGGTACCACAGAAGAAGGCTGCCATGAGGTGGTCAAGTATGGATAAGTTACAGACCAAGCAACACTCATCCGTTTATCCTGGAACCAATGGTAAATAACAAAGATGGAATTCTCAGAACATATGTAGGTTGTCTCTTTGCCTTAGTCCGAAATGCTCAGAATTGGCCTGTCTTTCCTCAAATACAGTAAATTGTGTCCGTAATTCTTTTAACTACATGTGGTTTGGCCACTAACCGCAGTCTGTGGCGTCTTCTCCCTCAAGGCCAGGCTGGCAGCCCATAAAGCAGCGGTAGGAGCCAATAGTGTTCTCACAGCGCCAGGTACCACACACGGAGCTTCCAAACTCTTTGCACTCATTCAGGTCTGCAGAGAGAGAGAGAGAGAGAGGTTGGTTAGAAGAGGGCATAAACAGGGGCACAAATGCAACCACATGTGATCCCTACACACATATACACACACACACACAAACACACACACACACAAACACAGCTATCCCCTCATCGGCTCCTTTGCTTCCAGTGTGGTGGCTTTGCAGCTGGAGTCGTCCAGGAAGCCTGTGGTGTAGCTGTCCTCAGTGAACACAGCAGGCGAGAGGAATGGCCAAAAACAATATTATCACAGCAACCAAAGAACTTGTGAAGGAGCTGAAGGGAGAAGCTCCAGAGGGAGAAATGGCTCCTGCTCACAATGGGGTCATTGACACTTCTCCTTAGGGGAAAGACACTTGCAGGCTTCCAGCCATGTCATCAAGGAATCCTTATAGAATAAAGCTGGAAGAATGGCTTGGACACTTCACACTGGCTTCAAAAACTGTAATAGTCTACGCTAACTGGCACAGGCACTAAAGGTTTGGACTATAATGAAGATGGAACTATTGATGAATTCATTGATTGACCATTGGTTATGTCTGTGTGTATGTTAGGATTTGTTTGACCATTCCAACATTAGAACATCTGTGGTGGTGGTATTGAGGTCCGGGTTCAAATCGAAACTAACAACCGAGATTCTCCTGAACTTACTTATCTGCACGTTGCTTCTGGTAACTGTAAGGCGACGACTTTATTCAAGATGAGACTGAGGGCAGCAAGAAAATTGAGCGCTTTAGCAAAGAGAAGACGGCAGAGTATAATACTGCCAGCATCCAGAGCTAGGAGACAGCTGGTCTCCTAGTGACTAATGACTCTCCAGTGGTGGCTTACGTAACCCATTTGGTATCAACACACCTGATCAGGTACTAGAAATAGCACCTTGTACCCGCTTTTGCCAATGAAAAATGTCTCCTCCAAATATCAGTTTACTGTTTCAACGTGACAGTCTTACCTTCACAGTCAGCAGTGTCCTCACTGTATTTGAAGCCAGCTTCACATAAGCATATGAACGAGCCATCAGTGTTGATGCATTGGCCCCGGACGCACACGTCGTCTTTACGGCACTCATCCACATCTAAAATAGAAATATGGAGGTAAAGGGCACGTGGATCAAGATTTGTAACAAACGGACACACCATGGGTCCACAGGAAAGACCCCTTGTTTCTCACAAGTATTACACAATTGTGGAATCAACAAGCGGTCGTCTCAACATTTGGAGGCAGGGACGGTATACTGGCAACCAGGAAGGAAAAAGAAGGAAAATATCTACCTCAACCACTGACTCATAAAAGTTAATGGATGCGACATGCCAGATTAGCATAGAATGAATGGTGGATAATTGCACAGTTACAGCATAACTCCTGCAGTATTGGGGAGGGAGGAAGAAGCCTGTCTACCTTTCCCAGACTTTTCAACAGCTTGAGAATTAACTGTTATATAAAGCACTAGCTGCCTTATAATTATGGATTTTTTTTGTCAGTGCAACATTGCTGCAAAGTCTATTTACTGTTCTCACCAAAATGCCAAGAAACCCCATGTCGACGTATTTCTTTGCATCAGCGCTGATGCAAAATGAACGAACGGCTGAACGTATGTGACAACTTCTGATTAATAAGATAATCAGTGTCGGGGATTTGTTGTGGCAGGCAGCCAAAGTACCTGATGAAGGCTGGTCAGCCTGCATACCAAGTATCCTAAGCCTCAGTGGGAGTGTGTCCTTAGGCAAAAGACTGAGCCTTAGTTAGTTAATCTCACTCACTACACAGGGCTGTGCTAGCAAATACAAGGGATTGGTCCATGAGACCAACCCATCCCCACAGGAGTCTTCCCTGCCAGGCATCCTGTCATTTCTCTAACTTTTCACCTCTTACTCTATTGGCAAGACACACCAACAATAATACAGATTCATTTCTGACATTCCGCTCAAAATCCTTTAAAATTAGTTAGACAGCAAATTTGTTTACCAGGCAACGTTATTCATTCCCAGGACCATGACCAGCTTGTGCAGCGACCCTAAACAAACATAAAGTGATGGTGCTGTCGGCAGTTCAAACAGAATGCTTGCGCGGAACCTCAGATCTGGCCCCCTACTGTATGGTTTTGATGACCACCATATACTGGTCATATATTGGACATGCTCCAAAGTAGCAAAAGAGTTATTCAACCAGACACTATGTTCCAACAATAAAGTCAATACACAGATGCTGTGTGGTACTGTACCTTGGCAGCCGGTCTGACCATCAAAAGTGTCATATCCATCAGGGCAGATGCACATGTAGGAGCCTTCACTATTTAGACACTGTCCTTCTCCACATATTCCCACCACGGTCAAACACTCGTCAATATCTGTGACAGATAGGCATACATGCACTCTTTCCATGACAGCAACAAGAATGAATGTCAAACGTTGTACTTTAAGGCCTGACCTGCCACACCAGTGAGCACATACCTCTGCAGGAGGTCCCATCGATCAACTCCAGCCCAGCAGGGCAGGAACAACTGTAGGATCCAATAGTGTTGGTGCACTGACCTCCCACACATAGGTCCGTGTCATCACATTCATTTATATCTGCGTTGAAACACAAAACACTCACATCATGATGATGACACTGTGTTACACTTCCATTGCTTCCATTTCCAATTAGTGCTTTATTACGCACTGTCTGAAAATACTTGGAAAGTCACATTTTTATCATCACAGACAATTACTGGAGAAAATTATGAATGACGAAATAATGAATGAATGAAGCAGATTACAATTTGGTATTGGTATGCAGCCTTGCAGTTGGGAAGCCCTGTGTTGAAAACCACTGAAGCACAGACATGTGAATCTCCATATAGACAGGCTGAGGTAGACATCCAAAATATGCTTACTGTGAAGCAACAATGATGCACCATGCTGCTTCTATTTAGTTATGAATTTTCCAAAAAACAAATGATTCCATGTGTTTGTGAGCTTTGTATAGAAAACAAAACTGACTTTGTAATGATGTTAAAAGTAATGTAATGTGTCCCTAGAATTTATGACCAGAAAATGTGAGAAACATCTATCATCTACCTCATATGTTTTCTCCACCCAAGCAGTTGCTTTTTAAGTTTTCATAAAGTCATGAAGGACCAACCCCCTTATTGATGGACATACCGCCTTTGACCTGCAACTAGCTAGATGATTCCACCCAATGCATTTGCCCACCACCTTATGCAAAAAAGCATATATAGATTATAGATTCCATGTGGCTCCAAAACCCTCTCCATCTCTCTTAGTTTCCAATTTCCATTGTTTACAAACAGTTTTGTTTGTATTACTGGTTATCTTACCACGAGGGGAAAAAGAGGACTAATTTCTCACCTAACACCGGCAAGCACACACAGGGTCCGCCAACCGTTCCCTTGCTCATCCAATAATTAGTCAGAGCTCAGCCAGCATGCATGACTTTACAGGCAGTTGGATAGTTTATAGTATACTATTATACGGTACTATTTATTACACAATTACATTACCTTGTAATTTTATGTGTAATTACATTACACAAAAATGCACATTTTCCCCACTCCCAAATACTGGAGAGCTGCGAAGGGAGCCACAACAAGGAGGATGAAGAGTCACATGCGGCTCGTGGTCAGGCCGGTGCTACGACCGCGCTTTGCACGGTCTCCAGCTCCCTCTATAGAAGCTGGCTGTGGTAAACTATCCAAGACGCATCTACTACACACACGTTGCTTGCCTGTTGTAATTCCACTAACTACTTGAAAATTGCTGCAAGTTGACTGAAACAAAGCTAGTGCTTCCAAAGCCACGCAGGGTGCTACCATCTTGCACTGATGTACGCCAGTATGGCATGCATGTATGCGGTCACTTTTATGCTTTATCATCATCCATCCATCTATCCATCCATTTTCTATGCTGCTTATCCTCATTATGTATTTATAAATTATTGCAGACTCGATGAGACATATTTTGTAAAAACAACCAAAAAAATGTCTTGACCAAAAATCCATAACTTTGAACATGCGGATATCCACTGTATATATAAATGTGTATGTATATAAACCACTCCAGTACCAGTAGACTTTTAAATTTTCAAAGTGTGGTACAAACAGCCTACCTTCAGTGCACATAAAATATCTTTAGTAGCCCCTCCTAACCTTGTCTTTCTTTTATATATATATATATATATACAGTACATACCAGTCTGAATGACAAATTACAGATATTATTATTGTTAAGATGCTATATATTATACTCTGCTCAACAGTTGGGACTTTTCTGCTCAACCTATGTACTCAAAGTCAGAACTTTAGGAAAATCAATTTTCTCTTGGCTTCTGTCAACATAACTGAAGTTATGTGTTATTTTTCTCAAGCTGCCACTCCTCACGCTGAAATCCAGTGCGCGGCCAAGGCAACACTTTTTTCCTCTTTGTCCACAATGGAATCAGGTCGACATGTACGGTAAATGACATGGCAGCATAACTACTGTAAATGGCAACCCACCTTCACACGAGAGACCATTGGGTGCCACAGTGAAGCCGGGGTCACAGGCCATGCAGGAGAAGGATCCCTCTGTGTTGGTGCAAATGCCTGTGGGACACACACCCGGGGTCTGGCACTCGTTCATATCTGAAAGACACAGGAAGAAAGAGTTCACCTTGGGTAAAGAATCTGATAGCTTTTCTGTCACATAATATTATTAACAACACAGTGAATTTTAGCCTGAGTGCTAAACATACCTTACAGTAAGTAAATCTCTTTTAGTTACACCACAGTGCTTTATTAAAACAGGCGGAAAAATAAGTACGCAAGATGATCGCAGACTCCAAAACAGCAAGCTCTTACAAGTGGTGTATAATTTCTGGATCCACAAACGTCACTGGGATCGCTCTTATGTGATCACTAAAAATTCCACGGCCCATTTTCTGGGGGGGGAATAATGTAGGCCATTGTTAAGTGATTGCTTCGTCTTGCCTTTGGGTGAACAGCGGGAGTTCCACATCATGATCTTGCTAAGGAAGGATGCGCTGTGGTTGACTTAATTTCAAATTGAGGCTTTAATATTTTCCATCATTTTATTTAAATCCTATTAGAGGCTCACTTGGACCGGGGGTTGTTTTGTAAAACTTTTTCCCAGCGCAAAGACACACATCGGTGGGGGATCTTCCTCTGGGGCTAGACTCCCACTTCCATTAAAACACACGCAACACAGTATATGTGCATAACTTAGGTCATATTTGAATTAAACAATCATCCGGTTTTCTCATTTTCATGAAGTCATCGCAAAGCAAACATCCCTGGGTTGGGCAAAGATGTTTTATTTCTTTGTTCTCATAAATCATGTCATGACATATTACTGGGTACTGTAATGTTTGCCTGTAATTGTTATAGCAATCTTATTTTATTGTAGCCTAGATTTGCTTTCACAGTCACTCAATTAATCCGCTCATTGTTATTTTTTAAATGTTAATTTTAATGTGATGGTTGAGTTTTGGTGCGAATGTTGTGTACTTCTGTGCACTAACAGAACGCTACCCATTGGCAAGAATTCTGGCCAACTCCATTTTGCTTGACGTGATAAATCAACAATCAATTCAATACAATTTGGGAACAATCAATCATTACACCCAATCTGAGGAAATACAGAGGTTATTTTACCCTCACAGCCATAACCGTCCTCAGATAGTTGCATGCCGGTTCCACAGCTCCTGCAGGTATAAGATCCCCGGGTGTTTGAGCACAGCTGGCCCGGGCACACGTTAGCTGCCAAGCATTCATCCACATCTGGACATAAATACATGATCACATCATAACCCAGCCTGCCATCTCTGGCTTGAAACAAAGACATCCTGTTGCATTAAATTAGCTAAATTAAAAGTCAGTGGAGCAAGGAAATAGGAAATGTCAACACCTGTATCTTTCTAGTAGTTATTTGCAGCGTAGCTGACATCATGCGCTATTTCGAGACTGGTGTGTCATTGTTTTGAGCAAGAGTTAAATAATCCGTGCAAGAGGCAGAGGGGTTGATCAGCCAGCTGTGATGTGATGTCTGAGAGATGAGACATGGGCTAACCTGAACCAGAGAAACTCAGGCAAACTCGTTGTAGACAAACATCTGCGTGCAAATAAACAAACGAGCCAGCGTGAAGACCGCCAAAAGTCTCACCGTCACACTGCTGTCCATCCTTGGAGATTCTGAAACCGGGCTGACAGCTGACGCATGTGAAGGAACCCTCTGTGTTTGTACATGTTCCTCGGGGGCATGTAGTCGGCAGCGCACATTCGTCAACATCTGGCACGAAACAGCACAGGATATTAGATCTTCAGTGGAGAACAAGGGGAATCTGGGCAGCCAACAAAAACACCTAATTCACCGAGAGAGATCCTCTGGTGTTAGATAAGACAAATGAAGCGATGCAAGGATTCATTTAAGATGAGTGCTGAGTTACCAACCTTCACAGAGCTCTCCATCATATGACACTTTGTACCCTGTGGGGCAGTTTTCACAGGTGTAGGAGCCCTCTGAGTTTAGACAGATTCCATTGGCACAGGTGGACAGGGACTGGCACTCGTCAATATCTGGGCAGAAGACATACACAACGTGTTTGAAACTGAAATAAATGCGAAAGGGCCTGCAGTGGCAACTAAATTCACTGGGTTTTAATGTTTGTTTTGTCACGGTGCCAAGTATGTGTCAAAGGAGTTTTGAAAAGAACAAATGTTTTTTTATGAATGAGGAGCATAGCTAGTATTTGAACGTACCTTCACACCTCCGTCGATCCTGAGACACGCTATAGCCGGCCTTACATCTGGTGCAGGTGTACGATCCTGCCGTGTTGGCGCACACGCCACCGAGACACCAGTCACCCTGAGCACACTCGTCTACATCTGGAGACACACACACAACCAGTTTACCAGGAAAAACATCACTATTGGTCAACAGCCGCACTCAACTTATGTGGATGTCAACAACATTGAAACATGCATTCCGTGACATTGCAGAGAAAGCAAGCGACTTAGGGAAGCAGGAAAAAAATTCAAGGCACTTAAAATGCAAATGGGTGACTTGAGGAAGTCAAAGTGCTTGCTGTCAAATACATCAAGGAACTGGACAAATAATTACATCATAATAAAAATAACCATAATAACATTGTCACAGCTACAAGAACATAAAATACATCTCACAAAGCCTCGATGCTTTTTCAAGTCATTAACAATCGACAAACAACTCTACAAAACTCAAATGTATTTAGTTTTCATTTATTGTTAACACATTGTTTTAACTGTTGTAACTGTTTTTTTTTATTTATTACATTTTTATGCCTTCCTTTTACTTGACCCTGCACCAGCTATTTAGTGTCCTCAGGGCATTCAAGCAATCACAACTGGACTGTTCAGGTTGTCATAGAAGACATTTCCCTCTCATCCAAGCAGGCTTCATCAGTTCACACTCAAAGACTAGGTGGGACACATTTTTATAGACTCATGTCTGTCATATCTACTTATTGATATTGTATTTCTTCAACACCTGCTTTTCTTTTCATAGGAAATTAATTTAACAAAAAAAAGCTAGCAAAATATTTTATTTGTCAAAGCCAGCTGGGATAGGCTCCAGCATGCCCGCGACCCTAATGAGGATAAGCGGCATAGAAAATGAATGAATGAACATGTATATGACACATTTCTGAAAAAATGGACCAGATTCAAATATAACTTTTTCCTCTGGCATAGCAAAATTGCATTCACATCAGATAAGATACTGCAATATAAACAAAATATGATAAAATTTAGCACGACGATAACCTGACCTAATGAGAATTGTATCAGCATAACAGAATTGTCAACTTCTGATCCTGCATACATATTATAAGCAATGCATTGGTGTAGAAAATAATGGTAGCGGATCAATATCTCTAAGTCAGTCACACTTCTGGAAAATCAAGTTTCAGTTCGGACCCATAACCAGTGGAAAGCAGAGGCATTTGGCAAAGAATAAAGAAATGGTGGTGCCTACAGAGCATATCCCCCTCCTCATGCTTTTAATCTGATTCCTGGTTTTACATTTTTCCAGTATCCTCGCCACTAGCGGTTCAATAAGGCAGCAACTGCTGCCCACAAAGTATCTTAGCTATGGTTTGCTGCACAGTGTCAAGAGCGTGGAGGAGACGCCAAGAGACAGGCCAGTACAGTAGGAGAAGTAGAGGGTGCTATCGAAAGGCAACTACCCAGCAGCAGGAATGCTATCCACTGCATCGTGCACAGGAAGCGTTCCGTTTATTATTCTAGAGTACTGACTGACAGAAATATGATTTTGCCATCATAAACCAGGGTTTGAACATTACGGTAACATCATGGTCTGGGGCTGCAAGAGTGTGATTTGGGAAGCCTTGGTTTATTGATGGAAAGGTCAACATTTTCTGTTCTGTGACATGTAAAGTACAGTTTGATCCCCTCCCTTAGGAAACTGGGCGGCAAGACAGTTTTCCTACATTTTAAAAGCCCAAGATAACATCTCCGAGACAACAACTTCACTCAGGAAGATGGAGGTGAAGGTGAGTGGCCAAGTAGGTAACCAGACCTGAACCCAATTAACCAGCTGTGGGGAATCTTCCAGCGGAAAGAAGGTGGAGAAATGTCAAGTATCTAACATCCATTAGCTCCACCAGAGATGTCATCATGGAGGAGTGGATGATAATTCCAGTAACAACCTGTATAGTTCTGGTGAATGCCACGACTAAGAGGATTAAGTCATTTACACTAAGCATTGTCACTTTGGACATAATTATTTAAAATTATTTCCAATCTGCAGTTTTATTTCAATAGTATTGTCTGCTGAGAATATTTGATGAAATTTTAGGGGTGTACTAATTTTTAGAAGCTACTTTACGACATAAAGACAAGCAAACTATGAAAATAACTTTAGAGTGGAGGTAAATATTAGTTGGGTGTGTTCCTACCTTCACATGTCAGCCCATCAACAGATGGTTGAAATCCTGGATTGCAGCTCTGGCATGTGTAGAAACCCGGAGTGTTGATGCAGATTCCCTCAAGACACTTCTTATTAGTTGCACATTCATTTACGTCTAAGAAACAAATTGGACAATTTATGCACCCATATAAGCTGAGAAGGGCAAAATGGATGAATCACACAGCATAGTCACAGAAAATATTTTGCACACCTTCACAGGCTTTGCTATCTGAGGTGACTTGGTAGCCATGGTCACAAGTGCATTTGTGGGTTCCTTCTAGATTGACACAACGGCCGTGCAGACAGACCCCCGGAAGCAAACACTCATTCACATCTGGAAAGCATGGAAAATGGATGGGGGCTTATAGAAAATAAAAAGACACACTCAAGCTCTTGGTAGACATTTCAAAAACCCTTCAAATTTGCCATGGGGCTTCTGCAGTAGCATGCTTGGAAACTATTTACACAGCTGTTACTTCGTCATGGATCCCACTGGCTGCTGTGGAGTTACCTTGGCATACGTTGTCCAGTGTGAGTTTGTATCCCTGGAAACAGTTGCACCTATAGGAGCCCTCCGTGTTGACGCACCTTCCATGGTCGCAAATGTTTTGGTTCAAGCACTCGTTTAAATCTGCGGATACGGAAAGCACATTATCGCTAGTTTAGTACTCTTTTTTTTTATTTATATTGTTTTAAATATGGTTTCAAATATACGCCGGTTTTAAAGGCAAGCTAAGCAAATATACATAGCTACTATAATGAAAAAGGAAAGAATTATGGCATTATGTGTTGCAAAATTAGAATCTTTAACTGACGTAAACCTCACCCATTAGGGACTTTTATTATTTTTGGTCTCTTCCACTCGATGAGTCAGAACCGCTGACCCAGCATTTACTATTTGTGCAGAACATACTGTTATGTAGCGGAATCTGTCAAGTGTTAACAACAAAATAAGAAGTCTGATTATGTGAGAAACGCCGAGTCAGAGAAATAGACTTTATGTAACACCACGAGGAAAGACATTCATCTGCAAAGGAGGTGGAGAAGGAACAATACTGAGAGGTGATAGATGGTGGTAAAACAAAGTCACAGATATGGTTAAGTTTGGCCTTCACTCTAATCTAATCTCCGACAAGGCAATGTGGGTATTCACTATCACAACAGCAATTTTGCTTATCCCAGATGTGGCCAATTGGGCGCAAATTGCCACACTCCAAAAAAAATGGTAACAGCCTATTTTTCCCCAGCTGAGTGCCAGTTGGATGAGGATTATAAAGGCAAAATGTTTATATTTAAATTTCCTTTCAGTTGGTATTCATTCACTGCAGATTGACACATATTAGCGGGCTGACAAACAGAGAAGTTTATGAGAAGAACTCCGTGGAAACTGGGCAATTAAATAATGCACGTTGGCCAAAGACTTGAAAATCAATGGCAAGGTCTTCCGAAGTCCATTTCATTTGGTGTCTCAACTTTTCACATTTTTGGAATACCCAACCCGGGAGCTCAGGTTTCCAAACAAATTAGAGGGGTGCAAGGTCATGGAGAGGGGAAGTGGTAAGTCACACCAGTCAGGCTGTTAGGTAACAAGTCCACATTTGGGTTCAGTGTTAGCAGCACGCACCATATGTGCTAGGTCGGCCGTTTGTGTAGTCAAATCTAATAGACCACATCGAGAGTTTTACACGGGGCTGTAGAATACACGATGGCTAAGTGAGAGGATTTATTTGCAAATAGTGACCTCTTCACAGCAGGGTTTGGCCCTTTGACCTCCTCCTTTGACATCTCTGCAGTTACTGCAGTGTCCCCCAACCTGGCCCAGCAGTGGCAATAAAGTCAGTCCAGCTGGTCTCTAGTAGGCTCAGTACATTACAGTGGCCAGAGATCTCCAACAATAACATGCTGTTTGTTCAAGGCTGCTGCCAGGAAAATATATTTGGACTCTCCCAAATTGAACTAATATAAACAACATTTTTTTACGGGGGCACTGATATTAGAAGATCAACAATAACAGTGAATATGTTTAAACAGTATTGTGGATATTGCAGGGGGTGCTGAGCTAATATTTCATACATGGAGACACTGAGTGGACTGAGTACAATACAGCCGCCATCACTGTGGTTTCAGCCCGTCATGGCGGCCTTGGAGTGTTCCATAAAACATCCACGCTTGTCTAAAGAGCCAGAAGTATAAAAACAAATGGCATTTACATGCATTTGGTACACATAGGCAGTCAGAAGGCCTGTGAGTGAAAAAGCCACAATTTAGTCAACCAGCACAAATTTGGTGTAGGATCACAGACTGTTGGCAGATCATTACCATAATGGCTGTTGCCATGTGAGCTTTGCTGCGTCTGGCAATCCCATTTAGGAAGAGCAGGTTTTAAATGTCATTAAATGCAAGATGCTTTCATCAATTCGATGGAAACTTGAGTTATTTCCATGCAGTGGTTCAAAGACGTCAAGTGGTAAAGAATACAGTGGATAGTGTTTTTTTTTGCAACCAGTTGCAACACTAGACAGATTCCGGCCAGGGAATAATTTACTCGTCTTTATTATGTCTGTGTGGGTGCTTTATGTGTTCGTAGAACACGTACAGAACTTGTAATTGAGAGGCATTCAAGAGCACCGCTTATTTCTGAGGGTGCTGTTTTGAAATAAAATACGGCAAACAGTGTTTGCGTGGCTCTTTCATCCCTTCTCACCCAAAGTCAGCTGGCATAGGCTCCAGCAGACCCCCGCGACCCTAACGAGGATAAGTATCTTAAAAATTGGATGGATGGATGTACATTTTCTATTTTTGTAAATGTTGATACAGGGGTAGTGGAAGCTATTTTTTTTTAGAATTGTTTGTTTGACAATAAATGTCACAGCTGGAAAAACGTGTGCCTTTTATTTTAAAAAATGTTCTGATGTAGGCTTCATAACAATGAAATAATGTAGCAGTGTATACACCTTACATTATGTTAGGAAACATTTATTATGAACAGTTGTGCGTACATCACAGGCAAAATGCAGTGAAGGGTGATGATGTAATGAGAATCAAGTGGCACCCCGTTTCTTAGTGGTTTCTTCACCTTGGCTCTAGGTTTTAAAAATATATTTAATAGGGTTGTAAATAACTGCATCCAATTTCATGTAAATAGATATACATTTTTGAAAATATGGGTCATTCTTTTTTCAAAATATAATACAGTTAGAAACTTTGTTTCTTACAAATGACAACAGGTCAATCTTTGTTCCACGGTCCTTGAATGCACCATCTAACTTTCTGCCACAATGCAAAGATTACTATATTGTATTTTCCCCTAATTCTTTCACTTTTGGTCCCAAATGCTGATGCTATGTGGGGATGCCTAAATGTAACGTTATTGAGTGCTAATGTGCATATTTGTTCGGTGCACCTCTCTGATAAACAAACACAAGACTAGTGCTGGTGGATGGTGGGTCTGCGTCTCATTTAGTGTGTTTAATATAATCTTGTTCCTGTCTTAGTTTTACACAATACATAATAAATGAGATAAATTAGACCGCTATTATGCACGTGTGTTTTCTGACACGTAGAAAGTATTTCCCGTTACTATCTGGCGCGCTGCAATTGCTGTTTAGAACCATTCTCGTCTTCAGCCATGCTAAGCTAGACAGCATTCGCGACAATCGTTTTGCCGGCAGCCCAGATTCTGGCGCTGTTGAAAAGACGGACTCTCCGCCGGTGGCTAGTCTAGTGATGCCGAGTGCATGTCTCTACAATCAATTAATGTACATATTAATGGCTGATTCTTATCTACCCGGCAGGCTGCATTTCTCGCTTATCAAACCGGATAAAGTGATCGGCTGCAGCCTTCCATCTCTCCAGGACCTGTACGTCTCCAGAAGTCGGGGGCGAGCAGGCCGGATACTTGCTGACCCTTCCCACCCTGGACATGGACTATTTGAGCCACTCCCCTCTGGCAGAAGGTTACGGTCCATTCGGACCAGAACCTCTTGCCACAAGAACACTTTCTTTCCTGCTGCTGTTGAACTCATGAACACTTTATAACATTTGCACTATGCTCACTTTATAACCAGTATTTTTGGCACCTTATAATACCTGCACTAAAAACACTCTCATGCCTTTACTTATCAGTGATTTCAATTTCAATTTTCTACTCAGGGTTCTATGTTTAGTTTGTGTTAGCTCTATGTTTATTTAATGCTCTATGTTTACTTAGAATTCTACGTTGCACTCAGTCGCCAAAGAAAGTTCCTAGTTTGTGAATTGTAAATTCAAACAACAATTGTAAATTTTAAACATGCTCTAGAACGTTATTAATGGTACAAATTTGATGATGTCACCGGTGATGTAATGCTGTGTAGTGTAATCCTTACCCACACATCTATCGCTGATGGACCTGAAGCCAGGGCTGCAGACCTGGCATTGGAAGGAGCCCACTGTATTGACACAGGCACCCCCGGGGCAGGCACTAGGATCTTGACACTCATCTACATCTGTTCAGGGGTTCAGAGGTGGTACGTCACATTATGATACATTCAGTTACACAGAGAATTTTTTGTGCACATGCATGTTACCTTCACATTGGTCTCTCCAGGACTTGACAAAGCCACTGTTACATTCACAAGTAAAAGAGCCTTCTGTGTTGACACATTGGCCATTTTGACACTTGTTGGGCATGCTGCACTCGTTAATGTCTGCAGTAAGAAAGAAGCGTCAACAGCTAAAATAGCAACTTACGGTGACCACTGCTGCCATGCACTCTCACCTTGACAGAACTTCCTGTTCTGTGTGATCACCTGGCTATAGCCACTGAAGCACTGACAAGTGTAAGAGCCATAGTTGTTTGAACAAGTGCCCTTTCCCTCACATGGATCGCCCTCGCACTCATTCACATCTTCAGAGGCCAAGACAAAAGTCATTTCAGAAGTTTACTGTTTGGGCATTTCAACTGAGTTAAAGGGACTGTATGCAAGAACACCACCAGCGGCTAGCATGTGTTTCTAATAGTGGTTTAAAAGAAGACATTGTACAAAACATTGTTGTTTTTTTTTTCAATGATCAAATAAACTGAATACAAACTGTCATAATTCTCGTCTGGCAAAAATACAAAAGCTGCCGTTCATTGCTGCTACTGACGTCTGTTGGTATGCCTGTAGCACAGAGGTGTCCAAAGTGTGGCCCGGGGGCCGTTTGTGGCAGGTGACTTGTGGTTGTTTATTGGTCTGTAGCGTGCTGTCTAAAACACAGCAAAAGTTGTAAAAAAAATACAGCTAAATTGCACACTGTAAAGAAAAAAGCTGATATTTTGATATTAATAATTAATAGCACAAAGCTTTGGCATAAAATATATGTAAATAGGTTTTTTAGGCTTTTATAAAAATAAAAAAATATACACAAAAATCAAGCGGCTCTCTACATCCTTTGATTTTTCTATATACGGCCCTCAGTGGAAAAAGTTTGGACACCCCTGCCATAGCATGTTTGTAGGTGTGCACACACACATAATCAGTCTCAGAGAAGCAAGTGACAATTTACATTCATGTTGTGGTCATGATACACGTTGCAGATTCAGTAACAGCTAACATTATTGGGTATGCTTAATCAAATTGGTATTATAACGTTATAATTGCGCGATTGCGTCTGTTACAGCGGCGTACTAAAAGCAGGAAGAGGCAGCAAATAATGCTAGCAGTGCTTTGTAACGTTGGTGGCCTCTCGGCAGCTGGAGGAGTCCTCTGCAGACATTGCCTTTAATGGAAAACCGCTCTTTTCGGGGGGGATTTTGCCCATCATTCACAATCCTTATGCGAGACATTAACATACAGTGGTGTGAAAAAGTGTTTATCAAAAGTTCCTTACCAATGCAGGTGGTCTGCAGAGCATTGAGCTTGAATCCCAGCTCACATTGACAGGTGTAGCCAGTCTGCACAGAAACGCATTTGCCATGGCCACATATGGAAGGGGTGGTGATGCACTTGTCCACACCTTGGGAAAGGACCAAGATATAACATGGATATAACATGATATAAGATGTAGATATAAAGATATAGATATAAAGATATAACATGGCATGGCCTCAACACAATTACACGCAACAATGAAGAGACTGTAAACATAAATCAATAAAAAATACGTAAAATGTGCATTCTATTTGCTTCTCTGTAGGCGCTCCCTTGCTGTTTTATTGGAGGGGGGTATCTTGGATTGAAAGAGGGGTTTAAGAACAACAGAAGAAAGTGTACAGCGTTCTAGTGTGCACTGGGTCAGGAAGAAACAAAGAAGACTCAAAGAAAATGACATTATGCACTCCTCCTAACCAAACATGAACAAGTGTTGCAATTTGTTTTTTGTGTTGCTCTGACATTGTCCAGGCTCTAAAGTAACATACTTGTAAAATTAACACAGAAATTGAGACTTTTTTTCACCTGCAACTTACTGATGACTATTTCTTATATAAGAGAGATGACTACTTTGTTGAGAAAAATTTCCCACTTGTAGGACAATAATGTGCTTGTGATAGATTACTTGTTCCCCTACAAAAAACTAAAGTACATCAACTAACATGAGAATTCATTCTTCACCCAGTTGGATACTATTATATTGTGTCTTACCTGCGTCTGTGGGAATTGTTTCCTTTGGATCAGGCTTGGCTGGAGAGTCTGGAGCAATTTCTAGCAGGAAGAATAATAATAGTCACAACGTATTTGGGACAAGTATAAACAGATACAACCGCTAACACTCTCCCTAAATTACCCGTTGCTTGTTTTACCAAATTCTGCCGCCTTTGCTGTCACAAAAGTGATATATATTTTCCTCCTAGTTAAAAATAGGACAATGGCAGAATTAGAACTGTCAGAATTTGATTGTCAAGGGTTTCCAGGTTTCCAGGGGTGGGGGAGTGTGCAGATTGTGGTGGTGATATTTATTACACAGGGATGTAAGGCAACACATCTACAAAATATATCACCTTTATGTGTGAACCAGGTTTAAATGACTACTACATTAAAGCAGCTGTAAATAGTTTGGTATAACAGAGTTCAACATTTTGTAGTAAAATAGCCAAACAAAAACAGCAATGATGTGGCTGAATGTTTTTTTTATGCCAAGAAAAGTGTTATGATAAACATAGAATCAAAAATAGAAATTATTGCCATGTAGGACAGACTTAGACTACTCAGCACAATTTTACTTGTATGACAGTTAAGAACATTAAAATGTTTCCTAATGCTTTTAAGATGGTGAGATTTGTATTAATTCTCTTCCTGTTCTGTTGCGAGAAAATACCTTTGAAATTAAAACAACTTGAATGTTGACTTTGTGTCTGACTTTGGAGTTTGAAGAAAAGCAAGTTTGAAGCACATTATTATTTATACTGTACACATAACTAGAGCTATGACAATAATAAACAAACAATACCTGAATATTGCACTGGTGAGTCCGTCACAACAGCGGGCTAGAAAACAAGGACATATTTACAGAACCACGGGTTACGTAGCACCACTAATGGCAACTACCTGTATATAAGGACATCTACAATAAATATGGTCAAAAATAATTCATATGGAATCATGTTAGCACGAGCAGATAAACATTAAACCTTACCGGCCTGGTAATTTCCACATCTGCCGCAAGACAAGAAGAAGAGGTTAATCAGACTCTTGTGTGTTTGTAATCAAAGTACCACAACTGAATTGGCGTACATATGATTAAGGGTGTGCATACAGTATTGGAGCCCATTTCCAGTTAAGGTACAGTATTTTGAATAATGGAAAAGTTCCAACCTCCAAGTCAGGTTGCAACGGTCATACAGACAAAAGACCAAAGCAAACAAGAGATACAGAATTAAATATGACTGAATATATATAAATATTTACAGATTCCTGTAATATTGAAAATCTTGTGCAACACCAAAAGGTTCAATTGTAAAAAAAAATTGATGATAAATAATCTTGTCCTGATTTTTTACAGTTCTTGAGAATATGAAACATTTATATTGTGGAAGATTTTCCTTGGATAGCATGATTGCATTGTGAACATGTTGGATCAATTGTTTATTTGTGGTGATCAAGTCATCCTGTTGATGTTTAGGTTCTTGCAAAATATTTTCCCTTCTTTTGAAAATAAAATCATCATATGAAATCATTCTGCTGCCTTGTAGTGTTGTTATTTCCACAAAGACTAGTCCAAATGTTTTTTATTAAGCCTATGCCTTTATTCTGTACAGAACACTGTCCTTTTGAACTTTCAAAACAAACAAGCTACAACTAAATAATGGGCCAAACTTTGTGCTTACCTTCAGGCTGTGGAGGTGTTTCTCTGGCTGGAATGAAGGGATGGGATGGGATGGGTTGTTGGGGCATGATAGGGTGCCGGGGGGCTTGTGGTGACTCTGGGTACTCGGGCCATTGTGGGATTTGAGGAGTGTGTGGGCCAGGTCTTTGCACTGATGGCTGGGAGGACGGCAGCTCAGGATATGTAGGTTTCTGCTCTTCCCAAGACAATCTAGTACTCTGAAGATCGTCTTCCTCCAATTGTCGTAAAGAGATCTGCACATCAGAGCGGGAGTAGGTGTATCCGTGACCAGCCGGGCAGATCTCCTTGAAATGATCTGTGGATTTTCAAACCAAAAACCATTGTAAATAATAACATTAATACTGTTTGAGCCAACTATAAGATGGCCTGAAAGTACCTTGATCTTTTATGTGATCTTGAATACAACATTACACTTCTAAACTTGTGACCTGATATGCCATCTGTGTAATTGTGTGCATATGAGCTTTTCTATAAGGAAGTCACACCTGCGACCCTAGTGAAGTTAAGCGGTACAGAAAATGGATGGATATAAGGACGTCACATTTGGTTATTATGATTGCAGATGCATCTGTCTACCAACAGAGGGTTAAAAAATTGCACAAAACGCTTGAGAGGGATGTGTCATTCTGCCTGAACTCTTTAATTATCTAATTGCAAGCTAGACAGACAGAGGGAAACCAGGATACCTCAGAGATGGTGAATCCATTAAAAGTGAGAAACAGTGTCCCCTATTTGACCTGACAACGGCAAGTCTATGCCAGAAGGATCTGGAATAACAATGTCAGTAATGACAGCTAAATACAGTGGTGGTGACGGCAGGAGACGTGGTTGTTATGAGATACCAATTGATGAAAGTGTGGATCAAAATGAGGCTAGTTATGAGCCACAGCCACATTACAGGAGCTGGGGTGAAAATGGAATAAAAGTCTGCAGGCTTCTGTTACCTGCTCACAAGAAATGTGTTTTGTTCAGAACACGGCTCCAACACTTCATGTCGGGCCATAGAACATCAAGGATGTGAGGGATCAGAGTCTATGTGTCAGTCAGAAGCAGAACCCTGAAGTTCTATGAAATCTGATCTATGATGACTAATACAGAATAAATCACTGGCCAGTCCATAAACTCCATAAAATCATCATTTTTCCTTTGAAATCAAAGGGGTAAGAAAACAATTCCCATGTTTCTTTTGGCCAATTGATTTATTTCTGCTTGTGTGTTATTGAGGTTTCTCTCAGTGGACATGAGTGATAACCCAAAAAATAAAACGTTTTTGGTCTTTATCCACTCCAAACACATTATCACCTTATTCTAAAATCATTTGCACACCGGGCAGACAACAGGGTGGTTGACTGACACAATTTGTCTTTCTTTGAGAGGTCTTTCATCAACACTGACAACCTGTGCATGTGATTGCATGTTGTATTTTATACAGCAACCAAGCACATATCTGTACTACAAGTTCAACTAAAATACTTGAAAGATGTTTTTGTAGTTTGAGGACGTGACCAAGTACAGTATATGATTTGTGTACCCATACCAGATCCGGGCAAGGGGCATCGATCGCAGGCATCTCCCCAGGCTTTGCCCACGCCGCTGCAGCAGCAGATCTGCTTGGTAATGTGCTGCGAAAGAGGCAGCGAGCATGTGCCTGCCGTCAGCCATCGGTAGCAAAACGCCCTCTGGTCTGAAACGGCCTTGTCCGCTTGGGAGAAAGGACACATATACTTCAAAACACAGTTTTAGGGTACCACAGATTTTATTCGATTAATTAATTGAATGGTAAATAGAAGGACAGACACAGCATCGGCAGCATTGCTCTAAAAATACCATCCAGGAGCTGGATGACGCAAGAATTTACAGTATTTTTACAGTTTCAGTCATGATGGCTTCAAAGGAATGGTCCACCCTACATACCCTACAATTTTGCCCAGTAATTTTTCTAATGGGAGGCACACATTGCTGCAAAATTAAGGAAGATGTAGTCACCCATGCAATTCCACCTGCATACATGAGATATATTTTATGACAGGCTAATTTTGTTTACAGTTAGACGACATGTGTCAAACAGCACTCTTATTTTGAAGGCCAAAGTATGTTGTGTGTGTGAGACTGTCTCTTTGCAGCTAAGACGAGCCGGGTGCAAAATTAAAAGTGCTTCTTGTCTTTTTTCACTCAGAACCTCCAAAGTCCAATGTCCTTTATCTACAATGTGGCGAGATTTTTTTATGCCAGATGTAATGGGACACACACCTTCCAAAAAGTTCAGCTTTTGTCTTGTCAGACCACAGAGTATTTTCCTAAAACTTTTGGGAATCATCAAGATGAAAGATGCATTTTGTGCTCACTTGTGTTGTCATTGACTAATATTTAAATCGTTTGGTAATCTGAAACATTTATGTGTGACAAACATGCAAAAAAATCGGAAATCAGGAAGGGGGAAAGCATTGCCAAACAAGAGCAAGAAATACTGTGGCCTCTCGGGGTCAAAAACGATGAACAGTGAACTAATTAGTAGACTTATGGAGTGCTGAGGATTCACAGGGTCGGTGACGCAGATATTAGTAACAGGACTCCTGCATAAAATAACACCTGTACACTAAACGTAAACTATTTTTAAAATGTTGTGTCTAGGGAAAATAGAGAGGTGTTGACAGCTCGTGTCTCCAGATTTCATATTTTTCACTGCCTAACAGACTTTGTGTAACTATGGTCCTTAGAGATTATAAGCAGTACTTACAGACACAGTGGCTTCTGGCAGGGTCTAACATGTAGCCGGGTTTACACGTGCATCTGTAGCTTCCTTTGCTGTTGAGACACTCTGCATTCTTACAGATCCCGGGCAGGACGCACTCATTGATATCTGTGAAATATTCAGTAAGTGTCAGGCATGAGGACTTGTTTTACTCTGACATCGAATGTTTGAACTGTAAATGATCCCCTCGGAAGAAATATCAAGATAACAGTTGTGTTGCATTGAATATGCAAAACTATCAGATTGGAAGACCAACTGTGACGTCATCATTTACACATCGAAAGGTGACAAAATATTGCATCGGGTCACACAGTTCAAAACCGCCAGCCGCTTGGAGGTGATGAAGTACGCAGTGTGATGAGTTACAGCACGGTATGAAATTTAGGGGGAGTGATGACATGAAGAAAACACATTCACAGCGGAATTGACCACAATGTGGCTGCAAGATAACCTTCATATTGACAGCAAGATAGTCAGGCGATGTTGATGAATTATTACTTTATACTGTATAATCACCTGAAGTTTCTATTCTTTACACATTCAACTGTGTTAAGTGAGTGGAGTCGTTTGCCATGGCCAATTCCGTTTGCATCTCCAGAGTCAATAAGATAAAATGGTCAGTTCATGAGCCAGAGGGCCATTTTTAACCGGGGATCAGTCGAAGGTTGTTGTTGTTTCGCATAAAACATTGGACCTTTTTCTAAACGCTTTGACAAAACAAATCTACCTGCCATCTCAGCATTTCCAAATCCAATTAATGTGCTCATGTTTTGTTTTTTGTTTGCATATTGGTGGAAAAGGGTGATTCCATTGGACGATAATACCTGTTGACAAAGAAATGTTTTTTATGCTGTGCAATTTGGGAGTAATCACTTGTGTTGCCACCTATTTAGACAATAATGGCTGTGTGTTAACCTATTTTTAAAAGACAGAACAACTGTCCTTTGTTTATAGTGGTTAATTGGTTCCAGACCCGACTGAGACAAATGATTGACTTTCGGCAATATAGGATCCAGTGTAAATAAATTGAATATTGTTCCAAACAAAACCAGTTTATGACTTTCTAAATATAGATTTTAACATTATCAGAGTCACATACCTGAAACGACACACCTGTAGTCACGTTTACACTCCTATTATTTATTTACAACAAATTGCAACTCTTATGCTGCAGGGACTTGAGAACGACAGGCCAGCGAGCAAACCAATCTAAACTTAGGAAGTCAAAAACTGGGAGGATAACATTTTCTCACTCATATCACACATGCAATGGCTAACTTCATAACTTCATGACTTCATGCCGCAATAAGCAAGGACTCAGCCATTAATTCTGCCAAATTTGTCATTTTTCCCCCAAATCAAAGAGAGGTATGTGTGATAAACACACTATGTTGTAGATCACACTGGTTGTTGTAAATAAACAGGACAGTGGCCAAGTGTCGTCCCACACAATATAACTTTAAGCTCCTTTGTTTCTCTGGGTGATAAGTCGAATGAATGACGTCAGTGATGATGATGATTTAGGTTATAGTCTATCAAATGTAATAACAGTTCCGGCACTGAAATAAATGTTGCATTGTGTAATATGTGTATTATAATGTAATTACTTTTATTGCTGTAAATATTATTTTGTTTGTTGATTGTTAAGCGTTGGTAACACTGAAAGTCCTGTTCATTTGGCATCCTTGTGTCATGTTTTGTGCCATTATTGCTGCTGGAATGCTACATGTAACTTGTATTTCTATATGTTTTAACTAATAATAAACCATACTCTACCACATTACAGCTGTGATTTATTAATTAATTAATTTCTGGGAAACCGTGATATAGCGAGGGAGCGATAATCAAACTGCAATATTGTGAGGGACGAGTCTAAATGTACACGGACTATGTTATATCCACAATTCCTTGTTGTTGTCCCTAGAAAAAATGAGAATGACAAAATCTGCCAAGGGAGTCCAAATTTAAAGTTGAGGTGCACTCAGCTTGCTTTTTTTTGCAGTGTTTACTGGCTGCCACATCATGAAAAAGTAAAAAGGATAACAAAACAATGTTAAGTTCATGAAATAATAGAGCCAAATAAAACCTTGCACTCACAACACATTGAAGGTGATGATTGGATGTGCCGTTATTTTTAGAAATCCACATAAAACTACCGTAATTTCTGTGGTATAAGAAAATTATAGGCTGCCAGTATGTGGCAATTATTTATTCAGCTGCCTTTGTCCACCAGAGGTAGCCGTAAGGAGTATATTTTGGATGGATGGATAGTTCAGAAGTAAAGGAGATATCGCTAAATTAGAACATGGAAATTACGGTAACTTAACATGTTAGTCATGTGGCGTAATTTAGCTACATAACTATAGCCTAGCTATAGTGATCTTTATTTTGTGAGTTCCGAATGTAAAATATAAAACAATATTATACAGTATATGCAGAAACTGTGGTGGCGCTGGTCTCAGTTAAAGCAGTATGCATTCTGATTAGAATTCAGGTCAGCATTGGTCTCAGCCTTCATCACATGGGGTCTTTAATCCCCAGTTTGGTTGAGTCCCAGATTAGTGTTATTGTTGCAGCCCACTGCTGTGTTGACTGAGATTGACAGTGACTTTCAATGACATTCTGCCATGACCAGCATTAACCTCAGCATCATTTTTTGATTATCGTTGTTATGGTAACCACCTAGATGCTAAACTTTGGATATGATGAAATATAATTGTTTAAGGTCTACCTAGATCACTCCTAACCAATGTAACAAACTAGATTTGTGGAATCATGTGCACATCAGGATGCGGCGAAGGGTACTGTAGCATGAGTGTGCTTATTATCTATTCACTGTTCTTAAAGGGGAGATTAGACAATTACTTTGGTGATCTAAAATTAGACATACTTTTTGAGGGCAAAAGTGAATCATTTGTGAGACACCAAATAGGAAATGTGAAATGTGAACTTATTTTAACAGTCTTTAAAATGTTTATATTTTATTACCAGTTTATTATCAGTTTATTATCAGACAGTTAAGAATGTTAACATGCTACTTAAAACATTGACTGTACAGTTGAAAACTGATGAAATCAATGAAATTATTTCCGGTGAACCAACATTCCCATAACGGCTTGTCTTTGACTTTAGAGCTGTATTGAATCCTGTGGTGTATTTGTCCACATATTTGACACTGTGTGTGGCTTGTTCAGCATGACCTGCCGGCCAGCCCCCTCTGGGATGTTGTGATGGTGCAAAATATGTTGTTTTCTTTTCCAGGAACAAATTGATGTTGTTGTTTTTAACGGACAGATAGATGGACAGGTTGGCAGGTCACATCACATCTTCTCTGCTTGTGTGGGCCAGACCAGAAAATTAGTCTACATTCTTAAAGACACTAATTCAACCCAATTAAAAGCCTACAGGAGAAATGTAAACTGTGGTCTTGACTTGTGTGATACAGAAGGGCCTACACACAGCATGTAAAACTTTATTAAGTCATTAGTGGTCCATTGTAAGAAAATCATACTAACTCATATGCATTTTTGCATAATGTTGCAATTGATGTCTTTTTACTTCATTAGGATGTTTACCTTGACAGTGTGTGACATTCATTCTTTTGTAGCCTGCAGGACATTCCACTTGTCCATTTGCAATCACTGCATATGCTGTGAAGAGAAGAAGACCAGTAATGTTTCAGGGACAAAAAACACAGTGATGCACATCATATTTCGGACACACAGCTTTGCATTTATCACAGAGGTAGACAAACAGCTCATGTTAAGAGAGGGAACATATAACTTACAGATGTGAGCATCATGGCAAGAGGAAAAGTGAGCGGACCCGCAGCTGGGCCCCATGGGAACACAAGAGTGAATGTATGGAAATGGATCCCAATTTTTATAAGACAGCACTACCATCCAGTAGAATGTAGCAATAACACTCGACGTCATGTATAATCATATTATCTGTAATTCTCCACAATCCCCAGAGACAGATGAAGACAGCATTCATTCATCACTGCATTGAGGAAGCCCTGTGACATCACTGACCTTTAGCATTAACAAATCCACTGGCAATGGTGATAAATAAATGGCTTTACAGCGATGCTGATTGAACCAAAACTTGCAAAAACAGTAAAACCATTGCTATGTGTGTCAGGTTTTGAGAGTCACAGGAGTCTCTGGCAATAAATAACTCAGTGTTTAGGTTCATGCCCCAGCGCGGCCATAATTTCAGTGACAGACGTCTGACAACATCAGGCCATTAGTCACTCACCACCAGGTTATGCCCCAGGATGCTCCATTAAATGTACAGACAGGTCAATGTGGTCAAACATTTGACGAAAGCAAGCAAGTCACACTCTCTGCTTGTCTGTGGGTTGGTGTGTGGATGTTTGGCTCCCCCCATAGTGCTAAACCTCCAACACACTAAAGTCATTATGGAAGAAATGCTTTTATCTTGTGTTTGAGTCATGCAGCATGAGTTAGAATACAGTACGTGTAGGTCAAAATAATCCTTATGCAATTCTCCCCCTCATCTAATTGTTGTAGGATCCCAGCTTGGTCAATTCGTAATGGCAGGAAACATAATTACCCATAATTCATCAATAGTTCTGTACATAGCTTCAGTAGTATTTCCATCAAACTAGTGGTTATCATGTTGGCAGTTAAGAACTCTGGAAGATCTGGGTTCAACTTTCCGCTGGGTTTGGATGTTCTCCTCGAGTGGGTTGTCTTCTGCCCACATTCCAAAATCCAAAAACATGCCTGTTCGGTTAATTGGTCACTCTAAATTGTCTCTAAATTTACAGTTCATGTACACATGGAGTTTGCTATTACACATTACAGTTATAAAATAAATGTAATGTAGCCGCAACGGGGCACAAGCCAGTGTCTTATTGTGCCGGTCCCAAGCCCGGATAAATACAGAGGGTTGTGTCAGGAAGGGCATCCGACGTAAAACTTTGCCAAACCAGAACATGCGAATCAAACAAATGACTTCCATACCGGATCGGACGTGGCCCGGGTTAACAACGCCCGCCACCGGTGCTGTTCACCGACAGGGTGCCGGTGGAAACTGGATTACTGTTGGCCGAAGAAGGAGAGGAGGAAGGTGTGTCCGTAGGAGGAGAGAGAAGAGGAATGCTAAGAGTCTAGAACTAAGAGTTGGGACTTTGAATGTTGGAACTATGACAGGAAAAGGTAGAGAATTAGTTGACATGATGCAGAGGAGGAAGGTAGACATATTGTGTGTCCAGGAGACCAGGTGGAACGGTAGCAAGGCTAGAAGCTTAGGAGCAGGGTTCAAGCGGTTCTATCATGGTGTAGATAGGAAGAGAAATGGAGTAGGGGTGATTTTGAAGGAGGAGTTTGCTAGCAACGTCCTGGAGGTAAAAAGAGTGTCAGATAGAGTGATGAGCCTGAAGCTAGAAATCGAAGGTGTGATGTTCAATGTGGTTAGTGGGTATGCTCCACAGGTAGGATGTAAGATGGAGGAGAAAGAGAAATTCTGGTCAGACCTGGATGAAGTGATGCAGAACATCCCTAGAAGTGAGAGAGTTGTCATTGGTGCGGACTTCAATGGGCATGTTGGTGCAGGAAACAGAGATGATGAGGAGGTGATGGGCAAGTTTGGTATCCAGGAGAGGAACGCTGAAGGACAGATGGTGGTCGACTTTGCAAAAAGGATGGAAATGGCTGTAGTGAATACTTTCTTCCAGAAGAGACAGGAACATAGGGTGACCTACAAGAGTGGAGGTAGGAGCACACAGGTAGACTACATCTTGTGTAGAAGGTGTAACCTGAAGGAGGTCAGTGACTGCAAAGCAGTGGTAGGTGAGAGTGTAGCCAGACAGCATAGGATGGTGGTGTGTAGGTTGACTCTAGTGGTGAGAAGGATGAAGAGGGTAAAGGCAGAGCAGAGGACAAAATGGTGGAAGCTGAAAAAGGAGGAGTGTTGCGTGACATTTAGGAAGGAGTTGAAAAAGGCTATGGGTGGCCAGGAAGTCCTTCCAGATGACTGGACAACTACAGCTACTGTGATCAGGGAGACAGGTAGGAGAGTACTTGGTGTGTCATCTGGAAGGAAAGTAGATAAGGAGACTTGGTGGTGGAATGAGGAGGTGCAGGAGTGTATACAGAGTAAGAGGTTAGCTAAGAAGAAGTGGGACACTGAGAGGACTGAAGAGAGTAGACAGGAGTACAGAGAGATGCAGCGTAAGGTGAAAGTAAAGGTGGCAAAGGCCAAACAAGGGGCTTATGATGACTTGTATGCTAGGTTGGACAGCAAGGAGGGAGAGAAAGATCTATACAGGTTGGCAAGGCAGAGGGACAGAGATGGGAAGGACGTGCAGCAGGTTAGGGTGATGAAGGATAGGGATGGAAGGGTATTGACAGGTGCCAGTAGTGTCATGGGAAGATGGAAAGAGTACTTTGAAGAGTTGATGAATGAGGAAAATGAAAGAGAACAAAGAGTAGAAGAGGTGACTGTTGTGGACCAGGAAGTAGCAAAGATTAGTAAGGAAGAAGTGAGGAGGGCATTGAAGAGGATGAAGAATGGAAAGGCACTCGGTCCTGATGATATACCTGTGGAGGTATGGAAGTGTCTAGGAGAGGTGGCAATAGAGTTCCTGACCGGGTTGTTTAACAAGATCTTAGATAATGAGAAGATGCCTGAGGAATGGAGGAGAAGTGTGCTGGTGCCCATTTTTAAGAACAAGGGAGATGTGCAGAGTTGTGGCAACTACAGAGGAATAAAGCTGATGAGCCATACAATGAAGTTATGGGAAAGAGTAGTTGAAGCTAGACTAAGGGCAAACGTGAGCATTTGTGAGCAGCAGTACGGTTTTATGCCAAAAAAGAGTACAACAGATGCAGTATTTGCTTTGAGGATGTTGATTGAGAAGTACAGGGAAGGTCAGAGGGAGCTGCATTGTGTTTTTGTAGATCTGGAGAAAGCTTATGACAGGGTGCCCAGAGAGGAACTGTGGTATTGTATGAGGAAGTCTGGAGTGGCAGAGAAGTATGTTAGAGCGGTGCAGGACATGTACGAGGACTGTAAGACAGTAGTGAGGTGTGCTGCAGGTGTGACAGAGGAGTTCCGAGTGAAGGTGGGACTCCATCAGGGATCAGCTCTGAGCCCCTTCTTGTTTGCTATGGTGATGGACAGGCTGACGGACGAGGTTAGACAGGAATCTCCATGGACTATGATGTTTGCAGATGACATTGTGATATGTAGTGAGAGCAGGGAACAGGTGGAGGAGAAGCTTGAGGGGTGGAGGTTTGCCCTGGAAAGGAGAGGAATGAAGGTCAGCCGCAGCAAGACGGAGTACATGTGTGTAAATGAGAGGGACCCAAGTGGAAGAGTGAGGTTACAGGGAGAAGAGATAAAGAAGGTGGAGGATTTTAAGTACTTAGGGTCAACAGTCCAGAGCAATGGAGAGTGTGGAAAAGAGGTGAAGAAGCGTGTGCAGGCAGGCTGGAATGGGTGGAGAAAAGTGTCGGGTGTGATGTGTGATAGAAGAGTTTCAGCTAAAATGAAAGGAAAGGTGTACAAAACTGTGGTGAGACCAGCGATGTTGTTTGGTTTAGAGACAGTGCCGCTGAGGAAAAGACAGGAGGCAGAGCTGGAGGTAGCAGAGATGAAGATGCTGAGGTTCTCTTTGGGTGTGACCAGGATGGACAGGATCAGGAATGAGCACATCAGAGGGACAGCACATGGTAGAGGTTTTGGAGATAAAGTCAGAGAGGCCAGACTGAGATGGTTCGGACATGTCCAGAGGAGAGATAGTGAATATATTGGTAGAAGGATGCTGAGTTTTGAATTGCCAGGCAGGAGTCCTAGAGGAAGACCAAAGAGGAGGTTTATGGATGCAGTGAAAGAGGACATGAAGGGAGTTGGCGCAAGAGAAGAAGATACAGAAGACAGAGTTAGATGGAGGCAATTGATTTGCTGTGGCGACCCCTAACGGGATAAGCCGAAAGGAAAAGAAGAAGAAGTTATAAAATAAATGTCAACAATTATTGAAATGACACTAAATGAAGTCAAGGAGTCAAGGCAAGATTTTTCCATTCGTCAGACAATAAGAGCAACAATAACAAGTAAGTGTAGAAAACAACATTTTGTATTGAACTGCATGGCGCAATCTACTATTTTTGAAGGTTTTGCATGGAACTAGCTAACACAAATGCAATGAGGACTGTATATGTGTATGCATTGTACCGCTGAGTTATTTTATCTTGAATTTGGATGATGAAAAATGCAGTTTCGCATCCCATTTGAGATGCTGAGATGCTGCCACCTGGAACTGTGCCCATTGATTGCTTCCGCCATGGGGTATTTTGATGTCAGCTGACTGATGTCATGTGACTTCTACATCTCAATTAAGGTAGTGTCCAATTTATAGTGCAAAAGAACCAAGACCACTACATCAAACTTTTCGATACAAATACATGTACTGTTGCAGTTCTCCAGGTGTTATGGGCATGAGCCAAGTGGAACACCTCGATTGTATGGCCGGGCTCCACACACCATTTTTGGGATGTATGAAGTCCAGTTCCCTGCTAAACTCCCTTCCACGCTCCAGGTGAAATTCCAGGCCAACTGGAGGCTCCTTTTCACCCCTCCACTCTTCCCTACCTTCCAAGGAGAATCCCTGTGTTGCATAACACCCTGCCCGTGCTGCCCAAGCCCAAGCAGCACTTGTTTATACATAAGCGCTCAAAACAAAAAATGTGTTTTGTGAAAGTGCTGCTGTGGAAATAAACTTTATAACATTTATATTCAAGTTTAATGGCTTGATGTGTATTCACTGGTTGAAATCAGCCCTTTAAAATTTTTTAAAAGGTTCATATAATGTTAATTTAATAAAAAAGAAATGATGTTTTAGTCCTTAGATTTTCCAAGTTGGAGAGGGTGCCAGAAAATTTCTGGGGAAGCAACTTTAGCAACATAAAGAAAAACATTGTTTGCTTTAAAATATGCTCCAGAAAATAGGTTTTTCGGGGAGTAGAAGAGGCCCCAACTGCATTATGTTCTCTAAGGGGAGGCTCACTGTGCCACATGTTGAAAACCCCTGGTTTAGTCCATATAGTGTGCAGTATCTAGTCATTCCAAGACCCAGTCACAAATCAGTGCCACTTTCCTAGGAGTAACTGGAATGTGTGCTACATGGACGCTTTATGGGAATGAGGAAACTGTTCTGATCCTGCTGTGACCTAGCAGACCAAGCAGTTTCAATGTACCTGCGGGTTTGATAGAGCAGAAGTGGGTCAGTATGAAGGGGGCACTGGGAAAAAAGGGGGATTGTGTCAGAGTGACGCCCCGGCTTATCATGTTCCTCCACACCCTCCTAATCTGCCTGCAAAGTTTCTGAGTAATGAGCTGTTGTGGCACAGTGCTGGGCATGCTGTCCTGCAGAGACTAGATCAGGGAAAGTCTGACTTGAGTGACAGTAGGGTGCACATGCCAAGGGAAACCCAGTGGGAGAGATCTGTCTCAATAAAGCTTATTATTCAAAAGAGATGATCACTTCCAGGAACAACTTTGACATGTATCTGAAATGGTCACGCACCTCTGGGCCTTCTGGATCAAGAGACGATTGGTTCAAGTTCACTGAGTTTATCCTGGCATCGTTACGAGATGCAGCGTATCATATGACTTCTCCAGAACTATAGACTATGTGCCCTGCTAACCAATTTAGAGATTCAGTTGTGTCTTGTGTTGAAAAAAACAGGTCATATTGTTTCTGGTGTCACACACACATCGGAGGGCTACCTCGTTCTCCCCTCATGTAGTGATGTGTGGCTTCTCATGCTGGCTCCTACGATCGTTTGAGTAGAAAACGTCTGTCTAAATTTCACAGGCAATGGCTTGCCAGAGTGAGCTTAGGCTGTGCATCATTAGCATCACCCGTGGTTACAGTGAGTTTAGATGCAGACTGGTCTGCATCCACTGAATGTACGAAGAAACACTTCCAATTGTCGTCCGTCCATTCAATCCCGATCAACAAAAGACTTTTCCACCCCTCACTAATTTTGTCTGTCTCCATTCAATTGTCTTCTGAATGCCACTGGCAACTGTTGAATAATATTTGCTTGAATTGCCTGACTTGTACGATATAATTCAAATCCCTTGCAGGTTCTTGATTTGTGGTGCTGTCCTAAATCTGATTAAAGTCGGCTTTTTGGATCAAGGAAGACCCTGCTGAGGGTATTCGAATGAAAGGAGGGCTTATGCAAAACACAAGTAAACACAGGAGGCTGAGGGCTGAGAAAGTAGATTTTATGCTCAGATGGGTTCCTCAGCTGTACTAAAATCTCCTTCCAATTCAGTCTTCCTAGAGGACCACCCTGTTTGGAGTGCGTTCTTGTGGATGATTCGAAGGTCTAGCCTGTCAATGAAAATGCTCAGAGCCCTGCACCAGCATCCCTGGGGATCTGCCTGGGAAGCCAAGTTAGCATTGGGCTTCTCCCCATGCCTCACTGGAAAACCTGAGAATGTGTGGGAGGCAAGATGGATGAGGAAGATGGGGTAGCCGCCATCCAAAGGGCGGGAAATGGAGGAAATCTTCCCATTACTTTCACCAGGGGCCTCATTGTAGGAAAAGACCATCACACAGGCCAAAACCTCTCCAGGACCCTTTCCAGTAATTTGCTTTCTGACATGCTGCCATGGAATAAACTGGTGCCACACGGACAAAAAAATACCACTCTAATCACCATGAAGGGTTTAAGTCTTTTGACTCTGTGAGATGCCAACACCATTTCTTTTTGGCCTCGGAGTCCACATTTGATTGGAGAGAACAGCTTGAAGGGAAGTTGTTTGCTTTTAAAGGAGAATGTCTCCTTGGCACGCGACAGGCTTGCCAGTCAGTTATATCACAGGCTGTGAAAAGAGCATACCCCAGCTTCCCGACGACAGAGAGACTGATCGGTTTTGACATCTGAGATTGACATCTGCATCCTTCGGTGGACAACAGCCACACACACTGCTTTGTGTCACATTTTGTGACCGGAAATAATACATGGCACGTGCCACAGTATTGACTACTGCTCCAGTTATTTACTTTACTGTTTCCTGCGTGTAGTTTGACACTTTAGCTTAAAGGGCTGATGCTGATCGGTGTGTATCTGCATCAAACCTACATTTAAAACAGATGCACATTCCTCACTAATCTCCATTTCAATGCGGTACATCAACAACCAGGGCTGGTTCCAAAGGAAAGCATGCCAGGATACATTCCCAATAAAATAGCATGCTCACTGTCGCATGTATCCGATTATGAAATACAACACTAGTTTGAAATTGTATCAATCTTTAACCAGGATTTATTTCTTGTTTTGATTGTGCCACACTGATTAACAATACTGCTGATGAAGTCTGATGCAATACCACAAAGTCAACAGTAATTGTTAAACTGTAACTGTAACACTGTAAACGTGCTTTGACGTCCTTATGAAATCATAATCTGTTTTTTTGCTGCCTATTTCCAAGACAAAGCTGTTGTACCTCTTGTTCCTTTTGGCCATTGAGAAGTGTCCGTGTTTGATCAAAGCTAATAGAAAACATTCCCCAACACTGACATAAATTAAAAAAAAATACAAAAAAAACACACATTTAAGGAAGGCCGCACAGTGGCTGAATGGGTAGCATGTTGGCCTCACAGTCAGGAGGTTCAAATCTCCGTTGGGCATCTCTGTGTGGAGTTTGCAAGTTCTCCCCGTGCATGCGTGGGTTTTCTCTGGGTACTCCGGTTTCCTCCCACATTTCAAAACATGCATGTTAGGTTAATTGGCGACTGAGTGTGAATGGTTGTTTGTCTTTGTCTATATGTGCCCTGCGATTGACTGGCGACCAGTCCAGGGTGTACCCCCCCTCCCGCCCAAAGTCAGCTGGGATAGGCTCCAGCATAACCGCGACCCTAATGAGGATAAGCGATATAGAAAATGAAAGAACGAACATCTTTACGAAATGACAGGAGATCGGGGGGGGTAAGCGTATATGGAAGAATGCAGAAATAAAGGAGCTCTGTTGACTCCCCCTGTCTTTACGTCAACTTTTTACTTATGACTTTGTACTTATGTCATATAAGTGGTACATCAGCGTCCACTTTTTAACACAGTGTGAGGGAGGGTGTAGAGGCAACTCCCAGAGGTGGAAAGAGGCAGGACAGCAAAGACTACACTTGGGCAATGACACCACACAGACCCAGTTGCCCCGGGGAGGTAGAAAATTCCTTGTCCCTCTCTGGGCGTGATGGTTACTTAAGACCCTGGGGGACCTCTGACATAGTTCCATTGGACAACCTTCCATCATCTCATACATGGGAGAGTCAGAAAAAGGGATGCTGCCCAGCATTGATAGACGAAGAAAAAATGGATAATGGAATTCTGTTGAATACAGAATGAAGGCAGGGCTTCCAAGGGTCATCCTAACATGCTCCGACTTTGCAAAGTTGCCAAGGGAACTTGAGATGAATTTATTAAAAAACATTCCTATATAACCCCTATCATTGCAACACAATCCTAGCTCAGAGATTTTAAAGGATTTATTTTCTCTTAGTAACTCGATTGCGTGTTTGCGTGACCTACGTACACAAATACCTTTGCTTCACCATTCTCGTGTTACTTTCCGTATTACCTGACATAAAAATGAAAACTAACAAATTCATCTGCCCAGGGAGTGCTTCTTCTCAATCCACCATCTCATCAGACCCAGAGGGAAAGAGTTGATTGTCTGGCTGATAAGGATCTCATTATGAGCCTGCAATCCACAGTATGAAACTTACACTAGAAGAGGTGAAAAGGGGAAACAACCCAGCAGTGGACTACTATCTTTTCCAGTGAGCAAGGAAGAACATGCTGTGCACTGCAAGAGTCTTGCAAACTGACCTTTTGCAGGTCACTTGTGTTCATGTTTCTGCTCAAGCTGTCACAAACAGACTCTGTGATGGCAGCACAAGGACCTTTGGTGCATGGCAATGCCCAACTTAAATAGACATATAAAGTGTGAGACCAGTTGAAGGCATTGCTGCCATTTGCTTGCCCAAACCTGGATACAATTCCCGCGTCTGAGACATCATGTATCCTTGCATCCACCAACAATACTGTATGTTGCACCACAACACTCCAAAAGCTGACTGATGCCCCAATATAAATTTAGGAGTCTATAAAAGGTTGAATGGAGGCAATTGGACTCTTCTTCTTGTGTTGCTGTTCACGTTTAATCCAAAAGGCTTCTTCAGTTCTAAATTGTACACGTCCCTGGTGGGTGTGTCCCCTAGGGATAGTCACCACAGGTTGTTGTTGTGGTTGACATTGTGCACCTTGAATGACTCTCTTGCATAATGGTAGGTGGTTCACCTGGCTCGTGGCAAAACTACTCGTTAGTCCCAATTGTTCCCCTTTAAAGTGACCATCTTCGGGGAGAGATGACAGGACATGATTGTAAGCAGACGAAAAGTATCTACTAATCAGAGATGGCCTCTTAAGTGTAGTAGGAGGCTTCTTTGACACCTCTCCTTTTAAAGATGCAAATGAATGGCTGACTCCGAGCCTGACGAAACTGCCTTTCCTAAATTGTGTCATTCGTTCGTGTAGGGGTTGTTTTGTTTGTTTGGTCCTGTGGGCAAACCAGACTTTGTCTGTGTATGGCCTTTTGGATTAAAGGTGAAACATCTTCAACCGACAAGAAGATCCCAGTTGCCTCGATACACCCTTTTGCGGATTACCATGACTGCGAATGACTGACACCAGGTTTAGGAGGAGATCCTTCTGGAGATGATCGGTCTCACCAAGAGTAAGGCGTGAATACCTACTGTGCAGTACATGTGGAGGGAATGCACATCTTATTTTTGTTTTGAGTGTATGTTTCTCTTACATTGTTGATTAGTGTACATGTGAACTGAAACTGTCAGTAATTGCAGTGAAAAACCAACTAGTAACACATCATCAACTTGCAGTGAAAACCCAACTAGTAACACATCATCAACAGTAGTTTTGTCACCCACATTGAAGTTACCAATGGCTCTGTCACATTTTCAAATAGAAACTGGGCTGCCATGACATGATTAGCGCATACTAAACAAGACGCACTGGAGACTCCCATAAAGCTGTACAACTCTTTGTCCACATGGCAGACTGTCAACCGACCCTCTGACGGTACATTTTTCAGGGGCTTTTCCCTGGTTCCATATAATTCCTGTCAAACACAGGCCATGGCTGGAGGAATGCAGCTTAAAGATCTAGCCAAGTGTCTAAAGTGAGAACAATAACACTCAGGAATTCAAAGCACTTCTCTTATTAAAGCTCCCTCCAAGACTAGAGGGACATCGAACATGACTTCATTTTTCCTTCTCTCCTCTGCTTCAGCCTGCGTGTGACCTGGGACCCGGGCCTACAGTATACCGCAAACATGACGGAGAATAGCGTTTGCTTGTGCTTCCAGTCCAAACTTCAGAGGAACAGAGGAAAACATCAGAGAGCCAAAAGAGATTGTTGTCTGGAGAGGATCTTTTATCGGAGAAATGAACTGATCTCTGATGAATGGGGGGGGGTGCAGAGGGTTTGCTTCCGATTAAGGCCTTCCCAGACATTAAACGCAGCTTGACAGCCAATTGACATTTGCGGGTTTAGCTGGAACGCCACTGAGTAAAGACATAAAAAAATATAACATATGCCACTACTGACTGCTGCGTTCCACCAGGCCGCACTTATAAGTCCCGTTGGGCCAGTGATGGTATACACTGAAGACCACTCCCCCCCTCCAAATAACACCCAGGACTGTCAAGTTGAGTAAGAGTCTCCATTTAAAGCGAGAAGTGTCACCACCCACCCAGCTTGTCAGCGTGCAACCAGCCTGCTGCTCTCTCTCAAACCTACCGCAGCTTGGGTCGAAAAGGAGCTGAATTACGCCGGTAATTGACTGGTTCCTTATGCCCACAGGGTGGGTGGCACTTGTTTCAGGCTCTCATCTTTATGCTTTTATTCAACTTTATGGCAGCAAGGAGTACTTAATTTTTTTACAACACCGGGGATAGTCGGGTTACACAGTCGTCTCACAGAGTTAATGACAACTGAGTAGGGTAATTATCTTCACTTGTCAGTACAGTTTAGGACTGTGATAAACGCTAAAAATACCCACAACCTATAATCATCTGCAGCTGAAAATTCCAATGCGTCTCACTGACCAACAAAGGCAACAATAAACAACAGTTAAGATGAGAAACTGCACTTAAACCGTAACAGTTTCTGTTACTCTCCGTTTGGGGCTAGTGGGCCGGACAAAAACAAAATATCAAATGAAACGAATCACACAACAAATGCATGGTGCAGATGACCGCAGTGCTTCCCACTTGACATTGTCCAACTGTTCCAACTGTGTACAACATCTGACAACCGTCCATATTTCTCCCAGTCCCCCCCACTCTTTCTCCAACCCACACGCAAACACTCAACGCGCATGTGCATTCCGATGAGGACTTTGTCCTCCGTCATAGACATTTAATCGGGACTGTCCTTCTGTGTGTGTGAGTGCGTGGGGTGTTACCAGTCCAGGTGTTATTTATTGTTATGGATGTGGTGGGAGTCTGGAGTTCAATTTCCTGAGGCAGTACATGCCTGTTATTGTTGTATCCATGAGTGCACAAAAAAAAACTATTTCTGCAGACAGTAAATAATATTAAGGTGTAAATGTATGTTTTGTCTGTTTAACACTATCAATACATGGTGCCTGGAACTACAATGTGTGTCATCACATACTATACCAATGGTTCCCAAAGGCGAGCTAGGACTTACGGTTTTACCCCTTAATTACCAACTTATCGCTCCACTTTTTTTTAACTTAAGCCCTGCCTTAAGTTAGTGTTGGTCTACACATAGGTGCTACACAAGCTATTTTATCACTTTTATAACAGTATATATTTTCAAGTGACAACACTATATTGAATAAATGAAACTTAGATAGACTTTAGAGTAGTCAGTGTACAGCATGGAAAGCGGTATACTGTAGATAGATACTAAACACTGAAAATGATTCAACATAGTCATTATTTTTTAAATAGCCAGCGACACAGGTGAGTAGCAAGACAGTTGAGTATTGGGTGTAGTCAAGCATGGTGGTGGTCGTGTCATGGTTTGGGGCTATATGAGTGCTACTAGAACTGGGGAGCTGTGGTTCATATCGGGAAACACGAATTCCAACATTTGCTATGATATTGTGACACAGACCATGATCCCCTCCCTTTGTATTGGTACAGACCATTTTCCAACGATGAACAAGCTCAAACACACCCCCAAGACGACAAGTGTCATGCTGAGGAAGATGAAGGTGATGAAGTGGCCAAGTATTTCTCCAGATCTGAACTCAGCACCTGTGTGGGCATCCTTTGGTGGAAGGAAGGAGCAGGGAGATAAGGTTGCCCAACATCTACCAGCTTCGTCATCCATCATCATGAGGTGTGGAAGAGGATTGCAGGAAACAAACCTTCCAGCGCTGAATTCCGTGCCCAAGAGGATTAAAGCAGTGTTCAATAACAATGGTGCTCACACTATTACTGACACTTTTGACACAATTTGGACTTGTTCACCTTGAGGTATACTAACTTGTATTAATACTAATGGTTTGGATTTATATCGCGTCTGTCAAGATACACAAAACGCCTCACAGTGAAACCCATTATTCATTCACTCAACAGTGGTAATCTACATCTGTAACCAAAGCTGCCCTGGAGTAAACTGACGGAAACATGGCTGCCAAATTGCGACTAGGGCCTAGGACCAATTTGCATTTATACACCAATGTGAAACTGTATTCCTACAATAATGCCCGTGTATTAATTTATTTTCAAAGGACAGTATACCTATACTGCTACTCAAGCTGAACATTAACTACTCTAGTAATATCCAAGTTTCATTTAATGGTATTGAAAATACCTAGGAAACCAAATGGGAAGACATAATAAAAGATTAATAAAAGAAAATTATTTCACTTTCTCTGCCGCCTAATGCTCATTAGGGTTGCAGGGGGTGGACCTTATCCCAGCCTATCACAGTTGAATTTGGATGACCTGAACCGGTCTCCAGATAATCGCAGGGAAAATATACACAAACAACCATCCACACTCACTTTCATATCTAACATGCATGTTTTGGGAATGTGGGAGGAAACCGGAGTATCCCAAGGAAACCCACGCATACATGGAGAAAACAAGCAAACTCCACACAGTTGATGCCCAACAGAGATTCGAACCCAGATTGTCCAGACCCCCTGACTGTGTGGCCAAAATGCTAACCACTAGGCCACTGTATGGCCAAAAGACAAAAGATTGGCATCTCAAATTGGCGTCTCATTAGTTAGTGGTCATTGCATCCTCCAGGTTTCCCCCCAGTTGAATACAATAACAGAAATTGAGTGACAGAACAGCATTCAATAAATAATCAGTATTAGAACATGAGTGAACAGGCTTACCTGGTTTAGTTGGACACTTGTGGCACTTGTTCAAACCCCAAGAGGCCCCCACGCTTCCACAGCAATCATCCTGTTTGGTTAGGCCTGGCAGAGGCTTTCCACACTGCAAAAACACACATCTGTGATAAATCTAAGAAACATGTTTGGCTGCAAAATTGCACATGCTGGTGCATGTCCAGTTATCTGAAAGAACTATGACATTATTTGGTGCACTGGAACATAAAGTTTCATGGACAGCGCTAACCTCCTAGCATTTGGAACAAGAACACTTGGCTAATTAGGAGAAATTCCACTGAGGACTAAGCAAATTTTGGCCAGTAGAGATTTATGGAAAGGAAAGACAGAGGACATTCTTTTGCAGAATGGGTAAACTGGTGAGAGAGTAAAAACAACTGTGGAAAAACTATAATATATTACACACAAACATGCTTCATTGAATTAAAAACTCTATTGTGGATATTGTTGGAACATATCATGAGAATTTAGTCAGAAATAATACAGCACTAATACACCTAAAATAAGGTAGTCTTTCTGCAGGTAGCTTGATAGCTAGCGGCTATAGCAAAAACAATTCCAAGCTGGGATAACATAAAACAAGTGGTAATTCAGGGCAAAATCTTTTCTTGTGATTTAATAGAGGTTGCCACACAACTTTTTGCCAAACAACCAAACAAACTTTTGATGCACATTACAAATTACGCTATAGTTTGCTACAGTCGTGCACACTATTACACTTTTTCCAGGAAATATTTGTCAAATTACAATCATCTTACCTTAAAACTTCAAGGTACCACTGAAACCCATAAATGTTTCTACCAATTACATTGCATTACTTTCTGCACAAAATCCAACTAAACTGTCATGAAACAAGCTGCACAGAACATTACCCTAATCTTACAAAAGACAATACAGTTGCATGATGTGCCAAACTACTATCCCATTTGAGCCACAACATGACAAACTAAACACCCTAAGATGGAATGTAAGCTTAGCATTTGTCCTCTAAATGCATCTTAACTCAAAGCATGCCCAAGTTGTGGTCAGGCTTCATAAATCTTGAATATGGCATGCACCATAACCACAGGCCAACTTAGACTGAGCAAGTAATGGGAAAATAAACTGTTGGTAAAACACAATTTTGGTTTAAAAACCTACTACACACCACAGAATACAGCTTGACCTACCTGTCCATCAACCGTCTCCTGAAAGCATCTCCCCACGTGTCCATTCAGACGGTTGTGTGATCTCGCGTGGTCATTGTGGTGTTCATTGTTTCTGCTGCTGTGCTCGACAGCTGGCTCGTGGCCATTGCCAGGTTGAGAGCGCTGCTGGACAGAGTGAACCCCCTCATTGGTGGGCAATTTCTGACCTGGTTGAACACGAGCCACCTGGTGGATGCGGACGTTGGCCTCTGGAGGGTGCTGGATGTGGACGTTGACCAAGGATGGGTGAAGCGACACTGTAAGAAAAGAGTAACAGTTTATTGATTATCATGCACATACAAATAAATTCCCAAACACCAGGATAAAGTAAAAGAAAATGACATTTACACATTTGTGATATGTGGATAAGGAAGTGTCAAAATTCTTGATTAAAGCAGGGGCGTCAAACTCTTGCCGTGGAGGGTCGAGACACTGCAGGTTTTCTTTCCAGCCGGTCACTAAAGCAGATGATTTTAATGATCAACACCTCCTCCAATTTCATGGAAGATCTCATCAATTAAAGCACCTGCTGGAGAAAATGGTTGGGGAGAGAACCTGCAGTGTCTTGGCCCTCCAAGGCACGAGTTTGACACATATAGAATAACGGATCATGAAGAACTGATCAAATTTGTGAACTTAAAACCACTGAGGCAAAATACCGTAGTCCCTCGTTTATGGGAGTTCATTGGTTCCAGACCCAATCACATTAAATGAATGTCTGCAACATAGAATTCAATGATAAAAAATTGACTATTTTAATAGTTAAGAGCATAGATAACCTGTTTATGATTTTTAAATTACAGTTTTTAACATTATTAGAGCCCAGCAGACATTAAATAACATGACAACAATAACATTTTTCAAACCTACTGCTGTTTGTTGATATCAACTTCCTCGTTTTGTGCGTATTTTTATTTTGAGTCTTAAGCAACAGGAAGTATTGTGTATGGTTTTGAGCTGTGATTCGGAGGTTGGGCTTGGTTGGCCCAAAAGAGAAGAAGAGTGGTGATGCGTGTAGGCCACATTGTATCCTGTCAAAATGCCACATTATCATTCTGCCAATATTACAATATTATATACTCTATCTAACTAAACTGCTGCTGTAATTTTGCGGTTTGCCTTGACTACAATATCAATTCATGGTATGTTGCCATAATGAGGAGCTGACAATACTACAGACCATATCAACGTAATTCCTTGAATCACTCACAGGAATGACCCATTAGGGTCTCGAATATTATGTCACGAAAAACGGTTGATCGTGCATGTCTTCTTGAGTGAGAACCCTTTAGTAATAATAAAAACACGATGGACCGGGATGATGAGATGGTTGTTGCCAACCCAGCTATGTCAATACAACTGTATTTACAAAAACGGCAATAAATGTATCCATTTCCTCACAGCAGAGCAAGAAAATTTTGTTAAATGCCCATCCCACCATAAAGTAAGAGGATCCTCGTGGGTAAACCCTGGCAACAAAAAGACTGTTGCCTGTTTGTTTTGTACAACAAAACAAAACTAGGAAAGGATTACCAGCTTTAAATCAAATCTTTAACGACCAAAAGCAGATTGAAGGAAGGCGAGAAGATCTGTCAGAAAGAGCTCTTTTATCCTCCTCACTTGAGAGGAAGCATCCATCTTCAGGGAGTGCCAGGGATATTTCCCAGAATCCACTACCATGAATCAAAGTGTGACAAAAGAAATGGACCTTATCAAAAGCACAGAACATGAAACGTGTCTCGGTGGGTCCTATAAAGCATTCTGACAGGACAGATAATTTTTTGGTGTTGTGACACAACATTACATTCTGTTGGATTTGCATCTTTTGATTTTTATTAAAAATAAATAAATTCAAAACAGACGGTGACAAGCTTTTACGTCCTGTAATTCAGAACTTATGCTTGAAAGAAACAAAACAGTGGCACCAAGACAGATGGAAATTGGTGCCGTGACAGGATGAAAGAAATCCATAAAAAGCAAGTCATCCAAGGACGACAGATACACAGATGCTGTTTGCAAAGGTTGCAGAAGTGTCCACTTACCTTGTTGATTAGACAGCGGAAGAGTGTACGTGGATTGCAAGGGAGATTTGCGTCCAGAGTTCTTAGAGTCCTTCTGAGTGGTGGGTTTGGCCTGGGCCTGAGCTGGCAAGTGGCAAAACTTCCCGGTTGAGTTAGTTGGACACCAGCATTGGTCCCTGCCAATGCATCGGCCTCCATTATGACAAGGGATCTGACAAAAGACTGCGGAGGACAGGAATAAGGAGTAAAAGGGACAGAATGTTAACAGAGAAAAAAGAGGTCATTGGAATTGAAACATTTTTTGTAACATACATTTCATAATATATTTCCCATGACGATTAATAAATGAACAACTAAACAATTTTTTTTACATTATTAATATTTATCTAATTGACTACAGGCCGCACGGTGGATGACTGGGTAGCACGTCGGCCTCACAGTCAGGAGGTTTAGGGTTCGAATCTCCGTTGGGCATCTCTGTGTGGTGTTTGCACATTCTCCCTGTGCGAGTGTGGGTTTTCTCCGGGTACTCCGGTTTCCTCCCACATTCCAAAAACATGCACGTTAGGTTAATTGGCGACTCTAAATTGTCCATAGGTACGAATGTGAATGTGAATCTTTGTTTGTCTATTTGTGCCCTGCGATTGCCTCGCGACCAGTCCCGGCATGTACCCCGCCTTCTGTCCAAAGTCAGCTGGGATAGGCTCTAGCATACCCGCGACCCTAATGAGGACAAGTGGCATAGAAAATGAATGAATAATTGGATATTAACTACACTCATTAAATTTTGGCACACAAGCTGACAAATATGTTAAAAAAATAATAGGTTCCTTCATATCCCCGAGACTTAAGTGACATAAAAATGGGTGGATGGATGTTATAAATATTTGACATTATACCAGTGAGGTGCATTAGGGCCAGCAAAGCTGTTTCTTCTGTCCTAACCACTATCAGAAGCACTGACCTTAGTTGACAACTTCAATTCTAATATTTGTTACATAAAATTGTAGTAATTGGTAAGCGGTATAGAAAATGGATGGATGGATGTTTCCTAACAGTCTTCATTTCAACGTTTCTTGGCTGCACTGCTTCCAGTAGTGTATGTGTATGTTAGATTGTTCTGTCCAATCAGATTTCAGCTCCTAATTTTCCCAGGGCCTTCAAAACAAGGTGTGCTGGCCCATGTCACATACACAGCATTAGCACTAGGGCTGTTTTTAACCAATCATATTAAAGATTCACTTCACAGGGCCAGCCATCCAGCTCACAGTGTTCATAATGTTTCCACTCTTTGATTGGTTGATGAGAGCAAAACTGTTTGACAGGTCAGGTTGTGTCCACAATGGCTGGTTGAGAAGGAGAAACTGACATCTCTGGTACAACATATCTTATATAAAAGTTTTCTGTTTTGTCAACTGGCCTCATCACCATCCTCATTCTCCTCGACCTTAGTGCAGCTTTTGACACAATTTCTCATTCTATTCTCCTCGATAGACTTTCCTCTCTTGGTATTACCTCAATCCCCCTCCGCTGGTTTCACTCTTACTTTTCTGATCGCTCTCCATTCATACAACTTAAATCCTTCAGGTCAAACTCCTCCCCCGTTACTTGCGGTGTGCCCCAGGGTTCTGTCCTTGGTCCCCTCCTCTTCATCTGTTATCTTCTTCCCCTTGGCCATATATTCCGTAAAATCAACATTAATTTCCACTGCTTTGCAGATGACACCCAGGTGTACTTCTCAAGCAAACCTGCCTCCACATTTCCACCCCTCCCCTCACCAACTGTCTCTCAGAAATACAAAACTCTGGTTCACATCCAACTTCCTTAAACTTAGTTTCTTCTTGTCTGTGACCAGATCCATTCTTTCCAAAACCAATACATTTTCTCGCTCCATTGGCCAATCCATGTTTTTTTTCTCCCCCCAAGTTAAGACTCTGGGTGTCATCCTCGACATCCTCGACAGCTCTTTATCATTTCAGTCACACATCAATAACTTAACTCGGTCTGCCTATTTCCATCTTCACAACATAAACCGCCTCCGCCTCCCTCCCAGTCCACTCTGCTTCTGTCCTTGTAAACAGCCTCGTCACGTCGCATTTAGATTACTGTAACTCTCTCCTTTCTGGTCTTCCTCTCAAATCTCTCCATAAACTTCAACTGGTCCAGAATTCAGCTGCCCGCTTTATCTCTAGAACCCCCTCCTCCCACCACATCACCCCGGTCCTTCAGCAACTTCACTGGCTTCCTATCAAATTCAGAATTCACTTCAAGATTCTTCTGTATACTTTTAAGGCCCTTTGCAATTTCTCTCCTCCCTACCTTTCCAACTTCCTCCCAGTGACCATTCCTTCTCGCTCCCTCCTCTTTTCTTCAGCTCTCTGTCCCCTTTGCCCGTCTCACCACCAAGGGGGGCAGAACTTTCAACCAAACTGCCCCTTAGCTCTGGAACACTTTCCCATCCGACCACCGCGACAGAGACTCTCTGCCCAAAGTGATCGGCTGCAGCCTTCCATCTCTCCAGGACCTGTACGTCTCCAGAACTCGGGGGCGAGCAGGCCGGATACTTGCCGACCCTTCCCACCCTGGACATGGACTATTTGAGCCACTCCCCTCTGGCAGAAGGTTACGGTCCATTCGGACCAGAACCTCTCGCCACAAGAACAGTTTCTTTCCTGCTGCTGTTGAACTCATGAACACTTTATAACATTTGCACTATGCTCACTTTATAACCAGTATTTTTGGCACCTTATAATACCTGCACTAAAAACACTCTCATGCCTTTACTTATCAGTGATTTCAACTTTTTACTCAGGTTCTATGTTTAGTTAGTTCAATGTTTATTTAATGTTCTATGTTTACTTAGAATTCTACGTTGCACTGAGTCGCCAAATAAAGTTCCTAGTTTGTGAATTGTTCACTTACAATGGCAATAAAGTTTTCTGATTCTGATTCTGATTCTGATGTTTAAAACCAGACTCAAAACCCACCTGTTCGGGATACCCTTTTCCCCACTTCTTTGATTGACTGATGTACTGATGTCTTTTTGTCTGCTTCTATATGCTACCTACTGTGTTTTATGTATTTTAATGTTTGTAAAGTGTCCTTGATCGTCAAGAAAGCCACTGTTAAATTAAATTAAATCAATTACCTGCTCCAGATGACATTTTAGTATAGAGGTTTGGAATTGTCGCAGAGCCATACCAATCAAAGCAATAGCAATCACTGGTGGAAGTTACTCAGGCTTGAAGTTACTCACTGAAATATACATTTAAATGATTTCATTAATTTACTTGTATATTCCCTTAATTGTATCACCCAAAACACATCCATAGAGTGATGAGTGGAATTTAATCCTGTAGTGAAAAACAGGACATGAATATAGCACAGAAAGAGGGGAGAACAAAAACAGCCAATCACATTTCTGCAAAATTTCCAATAAGCGTCACAAGCCGCATATCCTTCAAATGAGTTCATAGTTTAGTGTATGAATTATATCACTTGCACTATGGAAAAAGGGAGCAAAGAGAGGAAAGGGCAGTTTTGGCCGGATGCGTGCTGGCCTAATCTTGGGGCATGAAGGATGGCTGCCAGCTCTGCTCACTACATACCTGACTCTACTCTGATCTCGAGTTTTGAGCTAACCTTTTCTAGTTGAAAACATCAAAGAGTGAAAAACAATATTTAGCCATAACAAATAAACAAACACAAAGGATGACCAAGTGAAACATCACTACACTATCTCATTGCAATTTTGAGGCTGCCGGCTTCACAACATGGTCGGCGTTGGACTGGCTATTACGAGATGAAAGAGAATGCTCGTGACAGAAACATGTCTTCAGAGAAGCAGTAACACTCTTAACAGGCTATAAACAGCAAGCTGGGTCTCAGTGGCATGTGGAGAATGAGCTCTGTGTCACAAGATATTAACTGCAAGCCAGAAGGACTGGCAGAGGAAAGGATGGAAGAAGTGCAGGAGACAAATACAAAGAAGTCTGTTCTGTCTGGTTCAATATAAATGTAGGCCCATAATACATTGTCCACAAATCTTGATACGCACCAATATTGTCAGCATGCAATTCCAAGCTGCTGAATGCCAAATCAAAAGGTGGTGTTAGATTTCCTAATTGGAGTTAGAATAAACTCATTTCCATAAAAGGCTCAATAACAACTGCTGAAAGGAAAACTGGAATGATATGTGCAAGAAAGAGAGAAAATCTAATAAAACACAATCCTTCAATTCATTCAGATTTAAAACAAAATATCACTTTGGCTATATTTGAAATAAAAACAATAAATGGCAGGGCTAATCTGTCACTCACATTACAAAGGCCTGTAGCTTTTAACATTTGTACATACTTAAAAGTCATGCAAGTGTAAAAATAAGTTAGCCAATGCTATTAGTAAAAGGTAAAACAGTCAGTGATGAGTCCGGTTGGGGATTTTTGTCATTGGGGTGTACCAATCCAATATTGATATTGGGTCGATATCAGCAAAAAAAGAGTATTCGATTATGCATTTAAAATATCGGATATTGGCACTTGGATACAAACAGTTGATTCCAGACTATCCAGCACATCTATCCAGCTTGCTTGTGCAGCAAGCAACAGCACTGCAGACGCCACACCAATCCGCGAGAACTGTGGACTCCACCTTGTAGGTGCTGATTCTCATCCAGGCCGCGTCACATCATATGCAAAAAGCAGAGACTCAATCATGCAGCCACCAAACCGGAACCCCTGAACACCCTGGCTGTGTCTAGAAATTCTGTTCATAAACATAATTTGTGACAAAGAGCAGCCCTGGCACAAGAAACGGGTCCGACATTGTCAAACAGGGAACGAACAGCCTAAATTCGGTTGTTCAGTTTCCCATTTCCCGGAGTACGGTCGAATGCCTTCTCCAAATCCACAAAACACACACGGATGAGTTGGGAAAACTCCCATGCATCCTCAAGGACCTTGGCAAGAATGTAAGATGGAACATGTGGATTAGAGCACAGTTCCACGACCAGGACAAAAACCACACTTCTCTTCGTGTATCCGATATTTAACTATTTTATATAAAGGATCCTCCCCTCCAGAAGCCCTGAATAGACCTTACCAGGAAGGTAAGGGGAGAAAGAATGGGGAGCACCACACCGGGACACCAATCGAGATGCATTGACCTTGATGTCCACGTGGTGCCAATTAAGACACGGACACAGCATAGAGGGCCGTAAAGAACGGTAAAGAAGGAGTTTTTTTACCACTATGGCAACCTCAGCCCCAGCCTGTTGTGGCACTACAGTATTTTAACCTGCAAATGTCCATGAAATTGATGCTATATTTGTTTTATATGTTTACTTTTGTCTAAATAAATAACATTAAAACTCATTAAAACTTGCACATTCACTACACATTATCTCTTAAATGACTTTCGGTGGTATGTTCATGGCTGCAGTCTGCACGGAATAATTAATAAAATATCTCCTTAGACTTCAATATCTCCAGAGGTTGATGTCTTGATTCACGCTGCCTAAAACTTTCTCATTCAAAAATAAAAAACCTCACCCAGTTCCGGCTCTTGTTCATCTGTTTGCACATACTCCGACAGCCAGTCTGCCTTAAAAGAACCACTTATGATGTTGCACTGCCTGTTCCTTTCGTCTTAATAGCAAGCAGCATTTAGCTTTCTTAACTCCGTTGCAGCATTATCCAGATGGTAACCCGCAAAACAGCGGCATATACGCGCTGTTAATGAATTGCTTGGCTGTGGTAGTAAATATGTGAAATCAAGATGTTATCATTGACTGTACAGTGTTCATCATTGTGTTACTGCTTGTTGTTCCCTGTCACTCATTGAGTTGAATTGCAAAATGTATTTGCATTGCAAAACTTTGCAAAATTTTGCAAAACTTTATTTATTAAAGTTTATTTCATTTACAGTTCCAGTTGGATTGCATTTTGTGCGCAGCATGGATTTGTTGTGCGCTGAGAACACAAGAGTAGTGTGCAATTGCCACGCTCGCACCTTATAGAGAACTTTCCCTGGCCTCCTAATACAGCTTTTCTCCAAACAAAGAATCTTGTCCCGTTTAATCAATATTGCGGGCCGAATGGTGGCCTTGTTACCATTTTGGCCACACAGTTTGGCCATCTCTGTGGGGAGTTTGCGTGTTCTCCCAGTGCGTGGGTTTTCTCCAAATAGTCCGGCTTCCTCGCACATTTCAAAAACATGCATGTTAGGTTTATTGGCAGCTCAAAATTTCCATATGTGTGAATATGAGTGTGTGAAGTTGGAACCCCCCCCCCAAAAAAAAACGTAAACATTTGTGCTAAATTAATCTTTGTCATCATGGTAGTGATGATTTGAAGTCCAATTTAAAGTCCAATGTTTTGTGCAAAAGTTTTGTTTGACACTGACAGTCATTTAACAGTCAACAAAACAATAAACCCAAATTGGAATTGAAAACAGAAAATTCTTCATGCTCGGCAAGAGTTTTGTGAGAAGTCTGGTTCAGTCATCTATACGTTTTTTTCCAAATATAGTGCTTGTGTAGACATGACCTACAACCCAACAATGTTACTGTTCAGGAGTAGGGAAAGGCCTCCCCTCATTAGATATGTTGGCAGTAGTATCTGCTCAAGGGAGCTATTAAATTCTTTCAATGAGGGATGCAGGTCTGCGCTAGTCTCCGTCAGGCCAGTCCCACCCCTGGGCTAGCAGCTATACATAAACCTACCGTAGACTGCACACGGTGTCCTGCCGTGTGTATATTTAAATGAAAAAAAATCCCAAACAAGCAAAGAGAAAAGCACATGCTCACGTTTCGCACCTCATAAACAGTCTATCCAATGTGATGCTTTCACGTGTAGTAAGTGTTGTGCGTACCAAGGGAACCTGTTGTAATTATCCATCCACGTTTTACTGAGCGCATAACAAAAGCATGAGACAACTGTTTGCGATCCTCTTGACATTCCTTGATGAACACGCACACCCAAGCAACAACAGGATGCAAGCCTACAGTATATGCATCGTGACTTATCTTTAATACACAATAAATAAACACTTTTACATAGTTCAGTCTAGTGCATTCTAGCGGTGGTATGTCTATACGGACACGGGACACAACTAATGGAAAAACTACAATATTGGGGAACCGCACAAGAATAACTTTATCAGCTTATGGTTATATCAAGCAGTCTGGAGAGATGTGGCAAAGTATTGGTTCCTCACACAGGCAGGCCACAGAATAGTTCTGATAACTTGATTTATAACTATCAATAGAATGGGTTAGAAGACCCATATATATCTCTTGTTAATGTATAGGTCGGTACGGCCTCGGAGGTAATACTGCGCTATATGTCACAATTTGATGGGTACATAAACATTTATGTTCATTTTGGCGACAGACGGTGACAGGAAGACGGGCGGATTTCTGCAGGATTAAAATAATACTACTTCCAAGAAAACACATTTAATTAATGGACATGCAAATCAGCATGTAAACAAGCACCAGACACCTCAACAGGCAGACCTGCAATGCCTGCTGCAAACCGAATAATCTGCTTTTACAAAATTAATAATGTTCAGGTGGTTGGAGTACCACTGTCAGTTTATGATGGTATGGAATTACAGGAGTGCCAAAGAAGAGGAGGAAATACATGTAGAAATATAAAATAAATATATATAAAATAAATAAAAAAATACACCAATGTATGTTTGACTGTTCTACACTGAAAAATACTGAACTATGGAGGCACATTTCTTGGGAGCAGAAAAATGTAAAATACATGACGTAAGTAACACATAGCCCTATAGAATTAGGATTGAGGATAAAGGTGGGAACATATTATGCGACCAGGAAATCTCCCAAAGGCTAAGTCGTCTTATTTAATAAGGGTTGATGCAGCTTTCAGAGGTGCCTCTGAAGGCATCATATCCATAAGCCAGGAAGCTTGGATCCTCCAAGAGATGCAGCCCCTGAATTGGCGTACAGCTATATTGTCAACCACATCAAATATAGCAGGTGTTCCCCGCCCCGCCTCTCGCCCCAAGTCAGCTGGGACAGGCAAATGGGTGAGTGGAAGGTGGGTGTCCTAAGTGCTTTACATTACATTTGTGCTTGTCAGTCCCATAAAGGTCCATACCAAATGTTGTGACAATTCACCTCAAAGTTACAGTGGGTGATCTGTAGACATATTGAACTGTGTGAAAATGGCAGTCAATACTGGATCAAACTTGGGTGTTTAATAAGAGCGCCACCATCTTTTGTCAGAAAAATAATAGCTCAGGCAATACAGTCAGAGTAAATGTTTTCGACAAACGTTCACCCTTTTGTGTGCACCGGTTCAGGACTAGAGGTACACAAACAAATACAGTCAGACTGTACGACACCAGCAATTTCCATGAAATGTAGTTGATAAAGTAACAGTCGACAACCTCCCCTGCCCCCCATCAGTGAATGCACATGTTCCAGTCTCTGAGTACAGTACAGTACATGTGTCCAAGGTGGTTTTCCCTTTGTAGCACTTTAGCTTTGGTTGTGAATTATTATGAATTAATGGTAACTAGTGCTATGCTACGCTCCTTGAGATTTGGCAAAGCAAAGCATAAAGGAATCATATGAGATTGTGCAGGTGCACCTATTGTTATGGCCTACAATAGTACTCTTAGGTGAAGGTCATCTATCTGTTTTTATGCAACTACTGTGAGAAGCTTTGTATGTGTGTGGTATGTGCACCCCTCACCTCTAATCCAAAACAGGAATTAGTCTGAGCCTCAGCAGGACCTTGCAACTGAAGAAAATACAAGTGAAAAAAAAAAACATGCAGGGTCATAACCCCTGCCGTTGGCATTGAGCGCCCCTACCCTTCCCATGGACACTCCTGTGTGAATTAGCGGCAAAGCACAGAGGATAAATGGCAGGTTTAATGTAATCCCTATAAAATCCGGTTCATGCTGCTCTTTCTGGCATCCACCTCTCATCTTTCATTCTAGCAAGCTCTCCCAGTGAGCATGTTAAATGGTTAACGACCGGACCAACCAAGAGGTGTAAACCACAAAGAGATGGGGCTAAGTGGTGGGAGCGTGGGACCACCGTCCCGACGTCCGTGTGTATGTGCTAGGAGAGATTAGCCCTCCCTCTTTTAATCTACTCTACCCCTTTTCGCTACCATTTTCCCTGCCTCTGTTTCTTTTTCACAGTGATTTTTTTTAAAACAGAGCTTTTAGCCCCTTTCTTCTTGGAGCTCTGATATACAGGCCAGACAGAATGCCACTGGGAGCCCAGTTTGTCAATCTCACCTTATAAAAAAGCCCAAGAATGTGTGTGAGAATCAGAAAACAAACAAGAGAGAGTGATGAGTTGCAAAGAAGTAAAGGTAAGAAATAAGAGATAATCCAAGGCCAGGACACTTACAAAGTCTGAAACCCGGTATCTTTGCTTGTTGCTGCTGCTGCTGCTGCTGCAGCGACGTCTCGCTGTAGACAGTGGTCACGTCGCCTTTCTCACAGCTGTTGTAGCAGTGTCCACCGCTGCACACCATGCGGCACATGGTGGGTGTGAAGACAATCTTTATACGGTCCAGGTTGGAGGTGAGGTTGTCCCCTGGGAAGGACACACACAGCTGGTTGACAAGCATCAACAACAAAGGGAGACTGGAGGTAAGCTCCATGCCTCCGCCTTCAGCCTTTCTGTGACACTCAACTCATCTCTTGGCTAAACATTGGAAAGTTTATAAATGCACAAGGGCGTGTGCCGATGCTCCCCATTGGCACACTCTAACTGAATGAGCAACTGCGACACAGGCCGGCCAACATGGAACAGATATCCAACTAGTCTCCAGGGCCTTTATCTTTCCAAGAGGGTGTTTCAGATGTGTGTATGAGTGACGAGGGCAAAGAGAGGTGAGGGCAAGCAAATGTTGTGTAATGATGGGCCTGCCATTACCCTGGTACCCCATGAAAGGTAAACCGAACCACGGGAGAGTCGATGTATAGAAATAATAATAATAATGTGGCGCTACAAAATTCATAATAAACGCAGTCAAATGTCAAGGGAGACTCATTTGGATTATTAGGTCTCCCTTGGCAAAGACATTTTGCTCAGCATTTAAAGGCAGCTTGACTCCCATTCAGGTGTTATGATGCTGGACAAGACAAAAAAAAGGAGGGGAAGGAGCCTGAGCTGGTCCGTGAGGTGGAGAGGTTCCGGCTAGATATAGCCTGACTAATCTCGACGCACAGCAAGCTCTGGAACCATTCCTCTCAGGAAGGGCTGGACTTCATTCCACTCTGGCGTTGCAAGCAGTGAGAGGCCACGGGCAATTGTTGTTGCCCCTCGGCTCCAAATCTGTACGTTGGAGTTTCACCCGGTGAACAAGAGAGTAGTTTCTCTCTGTCTTCGTAGGGGAAGGGTTGTGACTGTTGTTTGTGCCAGTGCTGGAGAGTGCTCCCTTGGGGTATTCCCTGGGGAACTGCAACGCTCATGTTGGGAGCAACAGTGAGACCTGGAAAGGCATGATTGTGAGAAACGGCCCCCTTGATCTGAACCGGATCAGGGATTTTTTATTGAACTTCTGTGTCTGTCACAGATTGTCCATAACAAACACCATTTTCAAGCATAAGGGTGTCCACATGTGCACTTGGCACCAGGACACCCTAGGCGGCAGTTTCTATGATCGACTTTGTGTCATCACACTTAATTGAGGCTGCTGCATGGTAGTTTGCACAACCAGTCTACATGTGTTTTATGGACTTGGAAAAGGCGTTCAACCATGGAATGTGGGGTATCGGACCACATAATTCAGGCTGTCTTTTCCCTGTTTGACAGGTGTCAGAGTTAGGTTCGCATTGCCGGCAATAAGATGGACCCGCTTCCAATGTGTAACTGTGAACCGGTTGTGATGAGAATCTGCACCTCCAAGTCCGGGTCCATGGTTCTCACCTGGAAAAGGGTGGAGTTCCATTTCCAGGTCAGGGATAAAACCCTGCCCCAAGTGGAGGAGTTGAAGTACCTTGGGGTCTTGTCCATAAGTGAGAAAAGGTTGGAACACGAGATCGACAGGCGATTGGTGCGGCGTCTGCAGTGAGGCAAACTCTGCATCGGTCCATTGTGGTGAAGAGAGAGCTGAGCCAAAAGGCAAAGCTCTCAATTTACCAGTCAGTCTACGTTCCTACCCTCACCTATGGTCACGAGCTATGGGTAGTGATCAAAAGGACAAGGTCGTGATTACAAGTGGCCGAAATGAGTTTTCTGTGCATGGTGGCTAGGCTCTCCCTTAGAGATGAGAAGCACTGTCATCCAGGAAAACCGCTGCTCCTCCACATTGAGGGGAGCCTGATGAGGTGGCTCGAGCATCTGGTCAGGATGCCTCCTGGACGCCTCCCTGGGGAGGTGTTCACGGCACCTCTGACAGGTAGGAGAAGACCCAGGACTTAAGTATGCAGTTCAGATAATTAGTAAATTGTGACTTGTAGTATATTGCACAACACAGCGGCAAAAGAACAAATGCTGAAATACTGTATGGAGCAAATTGCTCATGATTAATTTATGGTAAACAGCAATAAGAGAAGTGTAATGATTGATTTTTACACCAACAGCTGAGTTGTGCAACTAACATTTTAAAGCGCATACAGAGATCATTTAATCTGCTGGATGCTGACCACTTACGATACAATATTCAAATGTAGCTACTTAATAAAAGTTAATAAAAACTAAATCAGTGGGTCGCCTACAGCCACAGCTGTTAATTCAAATTCTTTGCTTTTGTAGACAGCAACAAGAGGAAAATCTGCATTGAATAAAAGTGTTAACAAAAGCATTAACAGTATGTAGCCTGTAATTGTTAGTTATACCTACTTATATTTGGCTTACTGTATATTGTAACTTGTTGTATATTGCGAGTAATTGATTGATTTTGACATACGGCTCTCCCACCTCCAAACAGGGGAATCAAAGTTTGCAATAAAAGTGACAGTTTGTAATTATTATATCAGATTAGATGAGGTTCCAGAACCTTCCCCTTCTCTCTTCAATTGACATTGTTCAAATGCGACACGATCCTCATTTAAACCCTTAAAACTCCTGACACACATATTGAATCCATTTAATAAAGTGTAATATGTACAGAAAAATCACCGCAGGAAATCACAATTCCAGTAACATTTTGCAATAATATATTTGCATGTGTTCAACTCACGGCAAGTTGAACTGCAAGCTAAAATTTGGGTTACAAGTTGCTAGTTTTGCAAACCTTTATTTGCATTTTTATTTATTTATATTTTGTGAGATTTGCTGGAAGATAATTATATGTGAGTGATGAGTTTACCTTACCAATATCTCATTGATGTACATTGTGTTGGTTTTTATTAATTGACATTCGTTTTGTATTGTGCTGTTTCAAAATAAAAATAATAAAACAAATATGTGCATAAAGCAAACATATTATCCAGTCTCAAAACTTTCAGTTAATCTTTCAAAGGTACACTTATCATACATGAAATTGTATTTGTTGTTGTGATTAATGGTGATTAATTAGAAGTTAACTAAGGACAGAATGCAATTATTTGCGATTAAGTATTTTAATCGACTAACAGCAATAGTATTACTACATTATTGACAACTTAGGGTGAATGAAATGTGTTTTCTGTGGAAAAAAATGACATATTTTCAGAGAAAGAAAAAATCTGACCAAAAATCTGTAAATTTGCAAGGCAGTGAATGGTGAATCGAAAATGTGTGAGGATCCACTGTATTGTCCGTGTATTTAAGACTGCAGAGGCAAGCATGCACAGCAAGAACACTCACGTCAAGTACAGTCTGGGACGCTGCCAGTATTTGTTTTTTCTTTCTTGTGGCCAATGTTCCAGTCAGCAGTGACACCGCAGGATGTGTCAGTATGTATTCTCGACAGTGTGTTGTGTTTGTTTTGACGAGGCAAGGGTGGGTGAAAATGTCAAGTGAGCATGTACAGTGAGAGAAGATTTATATTGTTCATTTCACAGTGCAGAGTAGATTTGTTTTTACCTGCTGGTGATAATGCACTGTTGAATTGTCCATGCAGCTGGGTGTCACTCGTTGGCCTGTGAGCGTTGAAATAGTGTTCACGATCATGTCCATGTCTGTGTCCATGTGAATTCCTGTGCTCGTTTCCGCGGGTGTTGCCGTTGGGCAGAGCATTGGAGGTGATAGGCCCCGAAGATGACGGATAACGCTTTACTGTACGGGAGGTCCCGGTCAGCTGAGCGGAGGAGTCAGGGGGTCCCCGTCTCACTTGGGTCCTGTCAATCACACCATCACAAGACCACAACCATATGACCTCAGAGCAAAGCGTCAAAATCCCACACATATACAATTATCAGCATTGCGTGTGCATCACCGTGAAATGTGTTTAAGTGCAGTGAGCGTGTGCAACAGCAAATAATATTCCAGAGAGATGAGCAGTGTGTCTTAGGTCATAACTCTGCTTAATTAATCAATTTGTACGAATTAAATCAATAATAAAAGCTTAAGTCTTCTCAAGTAACATCTGCTGCAGGTCAAAAAGCCATGACTCTTACACATCCGCAAAGATTTTTTTTGATGACATCCAGTAAGAGAAGATTATTTAGCACTTAAAGAAAAAATGGGAAAAATGTTTTCCCAGAAAAATGAGGCCAATATTAATTTTCCCCTCACCTATTTAGTCGGCTTGACTAGATGATGAACTTGTCTCGTCTGAAACAACATCCTGGGTGATGAACTCGTCCGCAGGAAGTGTTAAAACTACAGTCAAAGAACAAAGCTTGACCTGGGCGCCTTTTTTTGTTATACCATCGAGCCTTTGATATGGGTCAATTACTTGAACCTGTGTTGCTCGACCTGCAAACTGAGCTCACGTGAGCAAAGTGGGGTAGTCGTGTGCCTCAGACAGTCAGGCGGACAGTCCTACCTGGACTGTGGGGGCTTAGGACGTTTTCTTGGCCAGTTCTGACATTCATCCTTGCAAAAACACATCTGGAACTTGCTTATCTGGGCTGTCAGACAGTCAACAGAGCAAATCAAAGATGGAACCATACCAGATCAGCTCAGTGGAAGTATTCTGCAAGCCATACCTGTGACCCTTCAAGGTAATTGAGGGAGAAATCTAACCTTGGGTGCGGCTAAATGCCTTTTCATTTGGTTGGTTTTAATTTAGTAGGATTATGCATAAACTGCACCACCAATTTCTGTGGAGGGTAGATAGGAAGTTTATTGATATTCAAATGCATTATTGTTCCAAATTACATTTTTTTTATACATTCATAAATCAAACATTTTTGAATGAAAATAGCCTGAAACATAAATTATCTCTAAAGGTTAAAAACCTTTTGATTAACTTCAGTGAATACTGTCAGAGCAATATTTTTTTCATGATGTTTTAGTAAGAATTTTTGTTTTTTCAAAAATATATTAAATAATAAATCATTGTTGAATGGACATTTTTGTTGAGTACATATTTAAGCAAATGTTACACATTTTTTGCCTAAACTATGCATTTCAAAGCATGAAAATTGCTACATTAACTATAGTACAAATATAAGGCATTCAAAAGACTCGTTCAAAGACGCTGGTGTACCAGACTTGATCACCGGAACAACAGGCTTTTATTGCCAGTTTGAACAAACGAAACAATCCCTAATAAAAATGCCTAATAAAAACACAAGCCATTGTTGCTGCTTCTGTTGTTTTTGCTGAACCTCAACCCTGAACCCCCGACGTCACTTCCTGCTCACCACATACCTAGGGGAACACATTTATAGCAACACACACGAGCAAGAGTCTCATTTATGTCTTAAATGGCTTATTAACTCTTATAATGTACTACTATCTAGGGGAATACAAGTGTAAAGGTGACTATAGGGGTGTTAGTTCATGTCTTGAGGGTTCTAATAATGTTAATGTTATGTGTATTTAGCAGGTCGTAAACATATTCTCTATGTTCTAACTAGCATAATATTCTGTGTATGAATAAGAAATCCTACTTCGCAGAAATTCACTTATCCCGGTTGGGCAAATTCCCTTCTTATGATGAAAATTCCAATGGTCCACTATTTTTTCATATTCTGGATCACAGAATTCGAAATTATTCCATTATCTGGATAAGTCTTTGATAATTTGTAGAACATTTTTTCCAAGTGCTCTGACCATTTTTTGTGGAATTACATGCACGAATTCCAAAAATGGTCCTATCTCGCAATGTTAATAAATCCTTTAAAAAATTCTTGGATTCAGACAGCGATCCGGAAACATTTCATCATTTCTTGCCATTTCCGACAATTCATAAAAATGTCATTCAAATCCTTTTAGAACTTTTGGAATGATTTTGAACACAAAACAAACAGATAGAGGTCCTCGCTTTCGGCTGCCAGCCAGCTCACTCTGCACCCGGCTCTTTTGGCCCCTTCTATGAGTGGGGAGCCCACTGGAGGGGGGAATCCATGTTTTCTCCTCCAGCTGTGGAGATGCCAATAACTGTTTCTATATTAACTGTTTCTATATATATATTTTTTTTTTTTTCAAATTTCTTCAACTCTAAGTTGGTACAGTCTGAGATTGATTCTACATGCAGCATATAGTAAAATCAACAGCCCATCCATTGCTTGTGGTACCTTAACTTTTGGTGTGATGAGTGTTTGCTTATTTCATAACTAACACCTCCTTTGGACTGAGCAGAGCCCCTTCATACGTTTTTCTTTATAAAAACAGTTTCACTTTAATAATGTGAATAAAAAGAGGATTTTAAACCTTCTATTTGCCAGGAATTGATTGTGTTGACATGCACACCACAATCTTTCCACCTTGGCTAAGGTTTGCGCTATACTGAGTGCCTTTCTGTTTACATGATGTTCTGTGCCACACACCATGTATTTATAGAGTGAATCAGCTCTCCGCAGACACAACAATAACCTGATAAATAGCCACTTTATACAAAATGCTTGAATACACACACCCACACCATTCCAAGCTGGGACAAATGTAGCTCAAGTCTCTGCATGACTCTTTAGTCCTAGAGTATGACAGAAAGCACATGCCTGCTGCCGGCGGGAAGACGACATTAAAGGAAAAAAAGAGCAAAGAGAGACAAACATTGATAATGGTCTCTCACGTCATCTTTTGAAAAGGCAGCACTGTAGATGACAGCTGCTGACCTAGATCCTGAACCAAAGGGCGCCTCCCATGTATAGGATGTGACACACGGAAACACAAGGTGCTCGAGTCAAGGTAGGACCGCCAGAGAAGGCGGTGGCTAACGCCGCTTCGCTGTTCGCTCCAAATCATGATGAGCTTTTTCCATCGTTTAAGTGATACCTGGCTCACACGCATCCTGCCTCTCTTCCTGGGTTTTGCCAGATGTTGCTGTCTCTGTCTTCTAACTTCCAATAGTGAAGTGACTTCCTTCCAGCATGAGCTCACAGCTGCCGCCCTCTTTGCAGAACAGGGGCCACTGAGAGCAAGAACAACTCTGCATGCTTGATGACAACGTTAAACCCCAGTAAGCCGTCCAGTAAGAGGAACTAACTCTTCCACCCGACTTGTTGTGGGTGACTTGAAAGCAAAAGCAAAAGACCTCAGCCAATACTTTGGGGAGCATGCTTTTAAAAGAGAGATGGAAAAATGTGTGAGATATCAAATGATGGCCATATACGTTCAATTAAATCCCAGATGATCCCTGTGAATAAAGTGCTAAACGTGAGTTCACAGAGAACAGGACTATTCTGCTTTGCATTTGCTAAGACGAGCTTACATTTACTAACTATGACAGGTCAATCACAGGAGTTACAAGTTTGACCACTAGCATATGTTCACGGTCACAACTCAATTTATCTTACACTCAGCGGAAAGCTGGATTAAAAATGCTGCTTTGACAAAAATGATCACGATCCATTTTGATTGACAGACAACTACACGGATCTCTGTGTGGAGTTTGCATCTTCTACCTGTACGTGCGTGAGTTTTTGCCGGGTACTCCAGTTTCCTCCCACATTCCAAAAACATGCATGTTAGGTTGCGTGGCGACCCTAAATTGTCCATAGGTGTGAATGTGAGTGTAAATGGTTACTTGTCTATATGTGCCCTGCGATTGGCTGGCGACCAGTCCAGGGTGTACTCCACCTTCCGCCCAAAGACAGGTGGAGCAGGCTGCAGCATACCCCCATGACTCTAGTGAGGATAAGTTGCATAGAAAATGGATTGATGGAGACAACAAAACGGTTATTAACTCTCTTTTTGCTACCTGACCAAATTTTGGCCAAAAGTACTATGTGACTAGTACAATAGAACAACATTTTCACACAAACCTGAATATAATTTGCTGCCTGTTTTGGAGTAATACAAACACAAGGAGTATTATAAAAATACAGAAAAATACAACATCAACACGCAACTAGTGTTTTGAAGACAAGCCATAAGTATTATTATTAAAGGTGTGGTGACTTTTATTTTGTAGTGGCGAACCACCACAATTATTTACTTGTAGTGGGGGCATGGGGTAAACTTAACTTACAAATTCCTCTACGTTGTTGCAGATGTTATTTCAGCTCATTTTATCAATCTGTTTTGAATACCAGGTGCTTGTATTGTATGCTGGTGCCAGCAACTCATACAGGTGTTTGTACAGACAAAGAAATTAATATCATCAGGTTCTCTCTAGTATTTCAATTCAGAGGGGCAGGAAAACATTCTGTCCCCACGGGTGTTTGACAGAAAATAATTGACAACCACTGGTGTTGTGATTATAAAACATGGCGATATGAGTATTCCATGCATGGTAACACGTCTTCCAATGCATTTTGTGCACAACCTATATTTGTATTTACAGTCATGTAAAAAAAATGGAACAGTCTCCCATGTCCTCATATTTTGATTGTAAGAGCAATATCATTGACTTAACTGTACTGTATTTGAGTCCAAGCTATTCATCTCAGTCTTTGTCTCTTTCATACCTGATTGCAAAGTAGGACACCATTGGCGGGGTCCACTTTCACTCGTCATGTGGAAAGCCATTCAACCTCACATTTACGGAAATTACAAATCTCAATAATTGCCAAGAATTTATACTGAGTAGGAACCAACATTGTAAATCTTCCAGCGTGTTGTGCAAGCATGACTTGGCATTCACAGTCACAGTAAATACTGTATCTTTGAACTCGTTTTGGTATTACGACATGAAGACGTGAAGACATGACAGGCAGCGTGAAAGGTAGTTCCAAGCTTACGTCCTGAACCCAGATGGGGCTGGAACGGAGGAGGTCTTGGAACCCAAACAGAACAAAGTCAAGTGCTGTGAAAAGAGGCCAGGTCTGAGTATTGGAAGATGAGTTCAAAAAGGCTACACTCTGATCTCTGAGCTTGAACTGATGCTGTACACAAAATATGTGAGAGAAAGTCCAATGGAGTACACTGCCAGGGTAAATAATACAGTAGGTTTGCTTTGAAGTATTACTGAACCTACATCCAGGGTGGGGGGGGGGTTGTCAAGATATTTGGCTAGGTGGTTCAGTTAGGGGCCAGTAAACCCGGGTTGACTTGGATAGCATTAATTGGCATGATATAAGCCTGTCTACAGGAGTCTCGGGAGACGGATGAATGGGAAAATTCTGGATTTATCCAATGATCCCGTTTAGTCTAAACATTTGGGCAAAGACACACACAGTCACACACAGGGTGGACCAGGTCCAGGGGAATTGTTTACCTATCAAATAATTTCCGTAGGCCGCCCTGCTTGACTAGCTCAAACAGTGTTTATGTGAGACCCCGCACAATAATGTATGGGTCAAAGCAGATTCATCTGCTCACAGCCCTGTCTGGTGGTTGTTACTTCTCTCTTCCAATACATTTCCACATGAAATGAAGTTTTTGTCAGTTACGGTTAATGCGTTTCAGAGGGACAACTTAGTTTTTCCTATGGTAAAATGCCATTAAAACGAACTACGGTATTTTGATATCACGCTAAAGTTTCTACTCAGTCCTTGAAGCGCAGCACAAACGTTTCTTGGCAATGCTCTTTCTTCATTCCCATTTGTTTGAGAGGAGCCTCTTCCAAAACCATGTCTAGTAGCTTGAGTTGTGGGTTTATTGGAGCCAATGCAGAAAATAGACCGATATAAAGAGCTCGCCTGGATGTCTGATAGAGACATTTGGCTCAAAATGGACTGTCTAAACAAAACTGTCTGATGGCAGGCAAAAGTGTCTGGAATGGGCATCCCAGTCTGAATCTCAACACACACCTCAATAGTGTCCAGATTTAACACATCACAATGGTCGCTATGTATTGCAGACTAGCAATGACAAACCTCTGCAGTCGTTGCATTTATAACCACTCAAGTTGCTGGGACATTTTGATGACAGATGCACCGTAAATATACTGTAAATTTACCAATTTTCCAACTAAGGCCAAAACTTGTATTGTGTAAGATTTGTACAAAATTATAGCTATTTTTAAGAAGGTTAGTTGCTAAATGGGAAAGTAAATGACTATCATTACAAGGGTAAAATGTTGAGGAATTTTCATCTAATTTAGACACTTAAAAGCTCATTTCACTAACTTGTCAAATACGCTAATCATCAGTCTGACTGGAGGGAGCAGCAGAAATTAACATAATTGCAGCAAAAACAATGCAAACATTGTATATCTCTGCTCAACTACTGCAAACCTGTTTTTCTTGAAAAATAAATGGACTGATTTATGAACGAGTTTGGGGTATAAATGTGGGTCAGGGACTCAAATGTATTGGATGCAAGACAATATTACTAATGATCTTGAACCAGCTAACAAAGTAATGTTACACAGTACAGATGGTCTGTGAAGAAATTTATCGGACCATTTTTAAATACCACTTTTAATGCTGCCTATCCTATTTGGGGTCCCTAATAACGCTACCCCAATAACGTTGGAAGTGGCGTGAACATACAGGACATATTGAACATCTACCCAAACAACACACAATGTTCTGTTTTATTTTTTTCAAGAATTTAACCTTTTACTCTTATAAACACTTAACATGCAGTGCGTATTGTGCGAAAATTTGGACATTTATTGACGCTACACACCAACAACAATTTTGCACAATATTTCAGAAAATGGGATGTCACCCTGTGTACACATTGCTGCAAGAAAAAAAACAAGACAAGCTTTTATTTATAACGGAACAGCAAAACAGAGCAGGTGGACACAAACAAGTTAGCATCATGATTAGCGTCATCTCACCGTTACCCTCACGTTACCGTTACCCCGTTACCCCCGCCCCATAAAGCTAACTTTTCATAGCTGTCTCAGGCAAGGAAGGAAACTTTTCTCTGACTTCGGACGAGCTTTTATTTATAACGGGACAGCAAAACAGAGCAGTTGGAAACAACCAGGTTAGTATGAGCGAGCATCATCTTACTGCTACCCCTCCAATAACGGCTCCCCGGTCCATACCGGTCTCAGGCGATGCCTATAAAATGACGTTACGATTTTTATTCCCGTAAAGTTACGTTTTTCTCGTAAAATGACAATCTTTTCTCGTAAATATACAACATTCTTGTCATCAATTTACAACTTAATTCTCAAAATCTTGATGCTTTTAATGCTTCATTTAACAGGCATTGCCCGAGACAGCTATAAGCACAGGGGGCTGGAGTGACTCTTGACCTGGGTCAGAGGTTAAATTACAAATTTTTTTCACATAAAATTACGACTTTAAATCTTGTAAATTTACTTTAACTTTAACTTGTGTTAATGTGCAACAAAAACTTGTTTGAACGTAATGCTTAAAACACGACTGTTTCCCATAATGCACTACGGTTTGGGCATGCAAAGAAGCCTCCAACGTGTCGAAGAAGACAGCGCTAGTTTTTGACGTGCGTAAATAAAAACGCACAACAAACGCAAAACATTTTTTCACAACTTCATCATGGAGATGAAAAGTGACAGAGACTAAAATTGTGTGTGATGTTCTGAGGTTCTTCTATTTTTTTTAGACCTTGAAAAAGATGACTTCAGTGGTTTCAGTGAACAGGAAGAGGATGAATGAAAACATTGACTTTTCTGTTATGTTTGAACCTTTTTACTGCCGTGTTACAGGCACTGTTTGGAAACAAAGTATATAAACAAACATTCACAAAATCTGTGTCTTCTTTTCCTTTCTGTTTCTGTGTAAATACCCTATCTAATTTCACAACATACCAGTTTGATATCCGCGGCATATAGTCCGGTGTGGCTGATATATGTTAAAAAAAACTTCTTTTGTTTAAAAAAAAAAAAAGTGTGCACTGCCCGGGAAGTGAAAAAGGAAGAACGTTTGATCATTCATAGTTCATATCATATATCACACATCGTTTATTCTATGTACATTTCAGTAAAAAAAATGTCCATCCAGCCATTTTCTATGCCGCTTATCCTCATTAGGGTCACGGGGATGCTGGAGCCTATCCCAGCAGACTTTGGGCGAGAGGCGGGGTACACCCAGGACTGGTCGTAAAAAAAAAAAAAAAAAAAAGTAAAATACAATTTTGTTATTTGATGTGATCTGATGTTTAAAGTGCTCCTGATAAGAAGAACACAAGAACACGTAGCAGGTTGTATGGCACTTTGACAGATAAAATAAGACAAATAATTCCAGCTGGACTGTTAGAATTATAAGCGTAAACAGTGTGCATGTATCAAATATATGGTCTGGCCCGGAAAACCAAAAGTTTCCCATTTCGGGGTCTGCATCCCCTAAGGACCCAGTCTGACCTTTGACCACAGAGGCTGGGTCCTTATGAGAGTTCGCCAGCCGCGGCTTGAGCAATGTTCATGTGCCAGTCTAGGTCTAATTTTCTAAACCTGTTGTAAATGGCAGTACTTAAAATTGTACATGTAAATATTAAGTGGATTAGATAAATTGGAATTGCAGAATATATTCCTGACTCTTCACAATTAATGCGGAGAAAATCAATGACATCAATGATAGTTTCAGCACATTATTTCTTAACATACATGGGTAAAAAACAACAACTCTGCTTATAAATGATCCTCCAAAGCTGAAGTCTATACATCTTTTTATCACCCCCTTCTTTGTTTATAGTGTGTTGTACTTCAAATTGTCCTGTGTATCCATCTACTCCTGGAGTGTTCTGAAGAGAAAACTCAAGATCACACTAACAACAGTGATGTAAACATTCATAAAAGTTAACATTTGTCTATAAAACAAAATGTACATGATGTCCACAAACAAAATATTACGTAACGTCATCACGACCATTTGTACATAATCATTTACACTACATATATTGGTAAACCATCAGTCAAATTCCCAAAGAGTTATGGCTTTAAAGCACCATGCATGAGCTCCAGTAAGAGGCTCTCCGGTAAAAGAGTAGCGAGCAGCACGGTGGTCGATCAGCGTTACGGTAGTCGCGGTCTTGTAACAAAAATTTACATTTCAAATGTCAACTTTACATATAAATAAAGCTTTACTTACGTTACAAGTCGCTTCACCAAGTTCAAATATTTTTTCAGAGCACAAAGGATCTTGGGATATGAAAGTTCAGTAAGGATGCGATGAAAACTTGGCACTAACAACAGAAGAGTACACAATTGTCGACCACTGGAGCTTTTTCAAATTGGGACAGCATTTGCCCACCGTGATGATGTCATGCACCCTGCAAATAAACACTTTAAGGATGCAGACCCCAAACTGGGACATGGCGTGTATCTAGCTTTAAACATGTGGGAAAGTATGAGTGTATGGGGAGTCAGTCCACACCAAGTAAACTAAATTATATGATCATTGATGCATTATTTATTTACTGTATTATACTGTCTGTGTTTTTGTACCAACGTATAGTTGTTTGCGTTTGGGTGCGTGATCATAAAAGCTGTTTCAGGTGTTCGGTAAATGCAAATACAGTGATGTCAGATAGGGGTCACTTTAAGGTGTATGTAAGTAGAAATTGGATATAGGCACTTGGGATGGGAAATGTTATAGTCTACCTATAACTTAGGTAAAACAATATCTTATTTCATTAATTACCTTTTACAGAGCTTCAGTTCTCATATCTAAGCACATTCTGTGTTGCATTTGAACTTTGGTTGTTCCCCTCAGCAGGAGGATGCCATGTAGCATAGGTGTTACATCAATCAATCAACTTCCCCCCACAGACAAGATAGCATCAAGAAAACTACAGTATTTTGTTCTTTCACGGTGTAAATGCGCACAAGCGGGTGTAGTCAGGAAGTCATTCTTTGATGTAAGTTCTGTCCCAAAAAAATGACATTTGGATCAGCCATAAGACCATTGCTTTGTCGGACTCTTTCCCATGCTACCTCTCCAGGAAGTACCAGTAGGGGGTCCTGAAACATCTGTTGACATCCTTGTATTGGTACAACCTTTCCCGCAGACGAACTGACACCAAGAATGGCTCATTGCTTTTACAATGTAAATCATTTGCATCCAGTGAAGTATAAGAGTATATATCTGCGACTGCCATGCACGCTGTATGCTCCTGTATGATCGCTGACCTCTTTTGCAAAAGAAATAAACTGCGCAAACTCCCTGTCTTTATTTCAGGTTTTCTCTTTTCTTGAGAATCATATTTTTTCCACAACACACTAAAGTGGAATTGGGGACTTAGACCTACAGTGTAAATCTATCTTTGGTGTGAAATGACAGGAGATTGGAAGCAAGTCAGTGGTTTTAACATCATATGTTGGCTTTAGAAAGGAACACCAACAGACCTAGTGATGCACCGACTTGGAAACAACTCAAATATTTGTCAAAAATGAAGAAGTCTCCTGGATGAGAGATGAGAGGTCATGCAGAGAACGATACAAGCCCATTTGTACTCATTTCAACCCTTCTCTGATAACTACGACCTGAATGAATTTCATAAAACGCCACAGATCATCCCAGGAGGTGTTATTCAAGACACCAAAGACATACAATACATGCATACGCTTTTGCGATCCAACAGGGTTATAAATCTCTGTCATGTCTACAACGTCAACTACAATGTCGTATTGTGTTAAGTGCAAACATTCCAGATTAGCAGTGAAGATGAAGATCAGAAGTTTACATACACCTTGCCAAGTATGACATGGTGCGTGCAGAATTTCATGTAGTAACAGCTTTTTACAACTTCTATCTGATAAGTGATAAGAGATGACGGGTATTCCAAACCTGTTTGCTTTTACTTTGAGGAGAGTTTGCTTTCTAATAGTTGATACAGCACACGGGGGCCCCCAGTCAAAAGACTTCAGTCTGGAATTTGGATTGTCGAAGCGGTCTCGGTATATTTTAGGAGGTGAAAAAAAGTCTCTGCGGGCTGAGAAAAATAAATTAATCCTTTTTTTAAACACACAAGTCAGTGTACCAAACCATCTGCACCACACCAGTGGTCTAAAGCAATTGTGGTCATATGTTTCATTTCTCAGGCGTGATGCAGAACTCATCCATTCATCGTTTGCCACCAGAGCCCGTGTGTGATTCTTTCAATAAAATCCTGAGGTTTGATCCTCAGCAGGAGCCATTGCGTATAATATCCCACCTTGGGGGAATTTTCATCAGACTGTTGTTGTTTGTTTCTTAGCAACAAGTGGCAGACTTTACGTTAACTGGAATTGCAAAAATAACCCAGCGACAGCTCCTGTCACAGTAAAGTCTGACTTTAAATTACAGCTCTTTCTAGACGTTTAATCTCTGGTCGTAAACCTTCAGACTCTTTGCGACATTCACAGTTAGCGCCAAGCTCAACACTCTCGGCGTTTGTGTTTCAACTACATCTCAAATGTTCAAACCATAAAACACAAAAAACATTTTCATCTCTGCCAAAAAGACAGAAATTGGGGGGGGGTGACATGGGCCAGGGAGGAACACATCAAATGAAATGTTTTTATGTGCTGGAAGGTCTTCATGTAACTTAGGAGAAGGTGAAGCATGGTCCAGGGAATAGCTTGTTATATTAAGGCAGGGGTCTCAAACTCGCTTTCCCTGAGGGCCACAGGCAGTAGGGTCTTTGTAAGGCTGGGCCGCATCAAGTATGTGGGGCTGGGAATCTCATTGATGATATCATTTGCGATACATGGCTCATAATAACCATAATATCTTTGTTTTTTTTATTTCTCCGACATTTCAGCTTTTCATTTATTACCAGCACAAAGAAACAAGAGGGCTGGTTGCAGACAGATTTACATCCATGGCCTAGTTAACATCTTCATTCTATGTTCTTTTTTTTTTCTTCTCGTCAATATCTCGATACGGTGATAGGGTGACACATAAAATAATAGATGAACAATTTCATAGTTTGCTGCGTTCCTTGGAAGACCCATGACCCCACTGAGGACAAGCGGTATAGAAAATGGACGCAGTTTTTAACCCAACATTTTTACCAGAATATAAGCAGCGATGCTGTAAAAAGAATGTTTTAGTGAAACATGAACAACAACAGGATTTTAGTTTAGGTGTCCCGTGAACAATGACACTATTATAAACATCAACAATAAATATTTAGTGTAGTGTGGTGACGTATTCACCGGAAAGAGAATGATCCGGGTGAGATTAAGCAACACAACATTTTTGACAATAAACAAAGTAAAGTAAACACCGGTCTCTTGACTGAATAACAGCATTTGGCATTTTAATACAAAAATAAACATTTCACTGACTGGGCAGTTTTCTCCGCTAATGTGGTGACAAACGAGGTTGCTCTTCATGTCTGTCATGCTGCCCGTGTGAGTCGCGTCGTGTGATGCAAAATACGATTCGCCGGGCCGCAATAGGGCTCGCACGCTTCAATCGAATGCTGTTGGAAAGGAACCATAATTTCCTGACGCAATTTCAGATAAAATATTTCGACGTAGTCCATCGGCTCGGTTTGGACAGAAGCACACTGAGAGGAAAAATGTGGAGTATTCACCAATAAGATCATAAAAGATCCTGGCTGCTGTAAACAGGGTGGGATCAGATGACCAAATGGAAAATCATTTATTTCATGCACTTTTAGTTTAACACAAAATACTTTTGTGATGCAACTTTTTCTACACTATTAATTTACTTGATATGCTATTGTGATCCATCCATCCGTTTTCTATCCTCATTAGGGTTGCAGGGGTATGCAGGAGCCTGTCCCAGCTGACTTCGGGCAAGAGGTGGGGCACACCCTAGACTGGTGGCCTGTCAATCACAGGGCACTTTATTAAAATAAATCAGGCCTATTAATTAATTAATTTGATTGATTGATTGGTTTGTTTTCATAAAATACTGCTTGTGATGCACTTTATTTTTGTTAGACGCACTTTTGCTGTTATATTAAATAGCTTTGTTTAAAACACCCACTTTAATGTTATTTAAAATGACAGGGAAATGCTGAAAGCCCTATAAAACCAAAGCATTCAAAATGTGATTACTCATGTCAAGTGAGTACCCAGGGACGGCGCATGATTGGCCCTTACTTGTTTGAAATTGTGTCTCTCTTCCTTAAGTAGCTGAGTAGCCCTAAATTAGACTTTGTTGACAAAAATGTTTTCTAAGTCAGCTCTGTTTTGTCATAAATACCTGGAAATAAAATTTTTAAAAAAATGACTCGGGCCATTATTTTAAGAGTGTGACAATATACTGTATTCTCATGTATTGAGACAACATTGACAAGTACTGTATATAAAGTAATGATATGGAACACAGACATTTATAAATAAAGATTTACTATAGCAAACACAAATAAAAAAAATAAAAAACATTTGCCAAGAAATTGTGGGCCTGCTTTATGGTCAGTAAAATAGCTGATGCTTTCCTAAAACAACCCAACCAAGAGAGACAGATTATTTTGGGGGTCTGTTCTAGGTGGTCTGGAACCAGCTGATTTTGGTCCACAGGTCTGGAAATAAAATAAAATACATAAAGTATATATATAATATTTTCTTCAAAAAAGAGAGTACTAAGCGCACTAAGCTGAAAGCATCCTTGTTGCTGTTTGGATGCTTGAGAGATGTTTGTAGGTGTCTAGAGGTCATTTTCTACTTTCACTTTTATAGCCTTTAAACAAGGGTCACAAACTGGAAACTGGTGGGTGCTTTTAGGTGGATCAGAAGGTCTTTGCCAAAAAAAAGAATTGTGTAATGACCCAATGAGCATGAAGGCACCTCAAGTCCGTCCTATTTGCTTCCTACGCCACCACAGGGTGCGTGCCGTGTTTAGTGTGGACTGACAGCACCATCAGTCCGACACACAACTGAAAAGCTTGATATCTGCTAAAAAAAAAAAAAAAGCCCAGCATAACGCGAAAGCTCACTTTGTATTGCATTGGGAAATTTCATCCTCAATGCAGACTACCATTTTATGTCCAATTCTACTCACTGGCCCACCCGCTATTGGGTGGTCTACAGCAGGGGGATTATGACACTTGGCAAAGGTCTGCGATCTCCAAGTGCTTTTCTAGGTAACTTTGTTTAACTTCTCATCCATGTCCATGTGCAAATGCTCCTCAGATATTATGTATTGAAAACCTTTATTATGTACTGCATGTAACCTTTATTATTATGTTATTCATTAAATAAATATGATATCTGAGAAGTTATGTCCAAACATTTGGTTTGCTGCTTCTCATTGAAGGGTGATGGTGGTTCCTGCAACTAAACCAGTTGAGAACCACTGCTTGAAACCAAACCATTGGCTGCATTATGTAACAAAAGAGGTGGTTAGTTTGAAATGCACGCTCCTTGGAGATTCAACTTATTGAAGGCAGTGCCAGTAGTTCAAAAAGAGTATGTTCCATCAGAGACTGCACATAGGCAAGTTCTTCTAAAATCTCTGAGTAAGTCAAACATCGGTGAGCAATTAAGTCGCAGTCTTTTTTTTTGATAACATCTCTAGGCATTATGACTTAGATAATTGCGGGCCCTGGAAGTATATTTCCCCCTGTGCAAATTTGGGTGTGTCTAAAGGGCTTATCGCAACCGCCACTGAGGCTGGATTAAATCATGTTCTCTGTGTACGGACAGCCTTCCAAGAATCCCTCTGGTAGCAGCCAGATCCTGGGTGAAATGAATGACAGTTGGGTTTGGATTGGATAACTCGTTCTTTCTTTTTCCCGATGGGGATGGCGCTCATATCAAAGGGTCTAGCGCAGCACCGCAAACAGTACAGATTGTTGAGAAATTAGTATAGCAAAGATTATCAGCAGGGTCTGCTACACAGACAAATGAAGAGATGAAATGCAAGTTTATTATAATGGTATAATTTGAGCATGAACGTAAGTATAATCGCTTTGTGAAAGTTGAATCAAAGGCAACTGGACTTCTTCATGCTTGTCAAAAAAGCTTTGATTCAACTATTAAGGATGAATGACTACACACAGTATATAATAGAGTTGGACATGAACATAATGCACAACTGTAGTGGGGCAAACAGTTCCCTTTTTGTCTCTCAGGGTACCCAAGACATAACAAATCCAGAAAGGTCCGGAGATCCTGGATGGAAGCAAAGTGGTGCGGTTGCTGTGGTTCAGGGGTTAGCATCATACCGTCTGGAGACATTGTGAGCTGAGGGGTAATTCAATACTTTTGGGTCTGGTGTAGTTTCTCTGATCATTTACTTAGGAGAATATGTCAGCAGAAAGAGGCTGCTGCTGACTAAAGTATTTCTAGTTTGGTTGTTTTTTTTACACTATACGGTGGCATCAGTTTGTAAGCATATAAAATTTGATTTAATTGTGTCTGAGTAAATATTGACATCCCCTGGTATGCTGCGTCTCTTGATGTTCAGGATTTGGCAAACACAGAACTTGGCCAACCGTCACTGCTGCACGGCTTTTAGAGAAACGGGACGTGGGCGTGAAAGATGTATCTGTCCCACGCTGAGTGCTAAATTCTCTATGGTCCTTTGTTCCCCCTGGCCTAGCAGGAAGCCAAACACTCATGGGACTCGTTTGGCTCTATATTTTTAGACAGAAACACAGCTACTTTTCCTGGCCCTGACGGACTCAATATTGCGTTGTTAAGCTAAAATTCAGTCTACAGTACATTCGGGCTGTATTCAACACGTGTCAGACTAATATACAATAAGTGAAGCTGTGAACCCATACGCTCGGGCAAGACAAAAACAACAGCATTCCGAAAGCACAGATTGCAGGTCAACCTTAAACATCTGTCAGTCACAGGAGACGTACTGTATATGCCAAAAACTAAATCACGCTCACACCTACAGGCAATTTAGAGTCGATTAATAAAACGGAGGGACGCACGGTGGCTGAGTGGGTAGCATGTTGGCCTCACAGTCAGGAGGTTCAGGGTTCGAATCTCCGTTGGGCATCTCTGTGTGGAGTTTGCATGTTCTCCTCGTGCGTGTGTGGGTTTTCTCCGGGTACTCCGGTTTCCTCCCACATTCCAAAAACATGCATGTTAGGTTAACTGGAAACTCTAAATTGTCCATTAGAGTGTGAATGTTTGTCTGTCTGCCCTGTGATTGACTGGCGACCAGTCCAGGGTGTACCCCGCCTCCCGCCCGGAGTCAGCTGGGGTAGGCTCCAGCATACCCGCGATCCTAATGAGGATAAGCGGTATAGAAAATAAATGAATTGATGGATAATTAGCCTAACATGCATGTTTCCGACATGAGGGAGGAAGCCAGACTACCCAGAAAAAGCCCACTCAAGGGTTGAGGAGAACATGTAAAATCCACATTGAGCTGTTCCCACCAAGATTTGAACTTGCAAGGCAAACGCACAAACTAACTACAGTCATAAATAATAAAACACAAATCTCACTTTACCTAACATTATTATTATTGTTTACACCTTATTCCATTACCAAACAGGCATAGAAGAAAGGATAATAACTTCTTAAATGTTGATCATTAAAATGATGCCATCTACTGCTTAATCAAGCATAATAGCATCCTTGCAAGAATTGATCATAACAATCCAAAAACACACCTATTAAACATAACCTTCTTGTCGGAGATACAATGCCGTTGTATAAAATGCCCATCCATCCATCCATTTTCTATGCCGCTTATCCTCATTAGGGTCACAGGGACGCTGGAGCCTATCCCAGCAGACTTTGGGCGAGAGGCGGGGTACACCATGGACTGGTCGCCAGTCAACAAACAAACAAACATTCACACTCACATTCATACCTATGGACAATTTAGAGTCACCAATTAACCTAACATGCATGTTTTTGGAATGTGGGAGGAAACCGGAGTACCTGGAGAAAACCCACACACGCACGGGGAGAACATGCAAACTCCACACAGAGATGCCCAACGGAGATTTGAACCCAGGTCTTCCTGACTGTGAGACCAACGTGCTACCCAGTCATCCACCGTGCGGCCCTTGTATAAAATGGATTATGGCAATAGCTGATTTTGTGCTGACAGGTGTCAGGGCAAAGGCCATGTTTGTAGCAACAGCATGTATCCGAGAAATAGACAGGCATTTAACCCAAGCCCTTCCAAATTCACCCCTATTCTGACAAAACAAAGACTCAAAGAGAAATTCTCAGCAGGTGGCAATGTGACGTGTTCAACAGGATCAAACTTGCAACTATAAACTACCATCTGCCAGCCGACAGACAAAAGGAAGATTTTGAACATGTCTTTTCTGAGATCAATGCAGACGTCCGGCTTGTATAGCAAGAACATTCCAAGGCTAAATGTATTTTAAAAAACACATGGCGTTTGTGCCACCCTTTTTATTCCCCCAAACACTCCCGCATTCTTGTTGGGCTTTGACATAATTGCTAATCAGTACTGACAAGAGCACCGAATTCTATTTTCATACAGGTGCTGAGGTAACCTCAGTGATACTGATGGAAAAACCAGTTTGTGCCGCCGCTGGTGTTGTTGCGGTTTGTCTGGAGTGGGAGTGAAAGCAACCAGTGATCCATGATTAAGAAGGAGAACTCCCACTATAACCACAGTTTCCTCTGAGAAACGGCTGAGTGGTTATGCGCAAAGCCTTGAGTTAACAACCCACACACAAGCGCCCGGCCTTAGTCACCACCAGGCATATGTTGGGCATACAGAAGTGGGGCATTTAATGCAAAAACAACCGTCACGTCATCACTGAGGAAATAACAACCCTGCACTGTACAGTTAGCTTTAAGATGGAGATGCATTAACAACTACTGTATGATGTCAGTCAGGAGAAAGTAGACCTCCACCTGGTAGACCACCAACCCTTCTATCCACTTCCTTTACAAGTCACTAGGATTCCTGCATTATTCACAGACAAGGTAAGAGAAATCGAACAAAATACATTCCAGGGTTCTAGTTGAAAAAAAAGTTGCTCGTAATGGGTCTAAATAATCTGCTCTACGGTCAAACTGTCATCATCAAACATTTAACAAGTCATGCAAGTGTTAAAATTGGTGAAATACTGGTAATAGTTGCATGTAAAGAAGCAGCCTTTTGTTGCTGCCAAATGAGCTGAGGTGTGCTAAAATGCTCTACCTTTTGGAATAAATGCATAGCATGGGCAATTAAAACAAGGGAAATGAAGGACATTTCGGAAAATTCTGACTTTTAACAATAATTTCCACCAGTAAAATCTAAATTCTAAGAAAAAGGGTCAGTTTTGGCATAATCAGGCTCAGTAATAAACACACATGGTAAAGATTGCGAGAAGTAAGTGAGTAGAAATACACATTTTCTGATGTATTCATCATTCTAGACAGATGCATCGTGGTGATCACTATCTACATATAGCTTATCACACACAGAGTTATGTAATCACATTTATTGGCGCAGTGTTTTACTGCATGCAAATGTTTTATGCAGTTAATTGCTAATACAATTAATAGGCTGGATTACATTGTGGCAGCAGCATAAGGCCTTTGAATTGCCAACAACCTAAAAGACCCATTCACAGTAGTTGTTCTAGCCCATCTCTTTAAATAATAAATACTTGTCTAAAATATCTACAGTGTATGTGTAGATGTAATATACTTAGATAATGGAATGTAATATGTGTAGATAATACAAGTATGATCTGCAGAATCATTAGTAAGTAACAATGTGTAATATTGACTACCTTATATAAGGCTAAAATTGAGCTCTTGATTGATGCTAAATTTATAAATGACAACATTTTTGTATTTTATTTGCATCACAAACAAATGCTGCCATTGTTTTCAAGGGGTTACATTGGACTGCTGTTGGCATGACGGCTGATATATCTGTGCTCTCTTTGTGCCCAAAGAACCCCCGCAGGCCCATGTGAGTTGGCTCCACTGCCCTGGGTCAGCGGCGCCACTAGCCTTGTATCATTCAACAACTTGTGCATGGTGCGTGTGCGTGTGCGTGTGTGTGTGCGTGAGAAAAAACTGTCCCAGAGAATCGCAATCTCAATTTTAAACAAAAACTCACTTTTATCGCAGAATCATGCCGCCCTACTACTCGGTGTTGTTTGCAATGTTAAGGTCTACAAAACTGATAAAACATCCTTACCCCAACAAAGATGGCTATAGTTATTGTGATACACAAATCTAATTGTTTTGTCATTAATACCTAACACATGCATTGCAGAGTGTTTACTTAGCTGTTGGTGTTAAGATTTCAGTGTAGTGTTTATTCCTTATCTTTATCTGACACCATGACTGGGGTAAGCGTTCAATGTAGTTATCCCCAACTTTGCACAATGATGTACTGTTATTTTTTAGTCAAATGTTGGAAAATAATGTTATTTGTTTCATAGTTAATAATCGTTATAATAAAAGTTAATAAAATAAAACATAATTAGGATCTTCACAAAGTAAAGCTAAAAATGATACACATGATAAGAGCTATGTAGTATATCAGATTACTAAAAATAAACATACAAAAAATAAGCCAATGTAAGAACACAATTGTAATGTAAAATTTACATACAAATTTTGTTTAGATTTTAATGTGATAAAAGCAAAATGTTTTGTTTGTTTTACAGTTTCAGAAATCTAAAACGTTACAAGTAAATGTTAACAGGTGGGTTTTTTTCCCATTGTTTTACTTCATAAACCTACGCTTATTTTCTGTGTGGGTTTGTGTTTAACGGTGGTGTTGGTTAGGTGTGGGCTGGTCTGGGTCAAATAGTCCACAGAGGGACATGTTTTATATGAATACGTTCACCTTTTAAAAGGTTAATTCTGGAAAATCTTGTCAGTGTCATCATTTATGGGAATTAGGATACCAATACAGTGGAACCCCAGGATACGAAAAAAAATTGGCTTACACAAATCCTTTTGGAACAAAATAATTTGGTATCCCGGGGTTCCGCTGTATTTTCAATTTGAAAATCCTCCCAGGTTGTTACAGATTAGCTAGTTACCATGGGTTACCATATTATGTTATAGTCACAGCCACATCAGCAGCCCAGGTGCCTTTTTCAATTGGATTATACAAGAGGAATGAGAGCAAACTGACCTTTGCAGGATGATGTACATGCTTCACACACATCCTGCTCTGCTCCGCTCTGTTTCCTGTAGACGACTGATGTCATAGACTAATGTGGGGTGTGGATGTGATATGAAGCTCTCAAAGGAGATGGTGCTTTATGTGTTATCACCATTCCAGCACAGCCAGTAGTGTTCATCACGGGTTCTGACCAGAGTTCTGACCCTATGGCGACCAGAGGGGATCTGTAGGATCCCATGCTGGCAGGAACAGTTTTTTCACTACTGCTCACTTATGGGAAAGCTCATGTCACAATGAAAAAGCAATGTAAAGGTAAAGACATCACAATTCAGGTGAGGAAATGTCTATCTACACTGAGGTATTTTGTATTCACAGTTGAAATGATCACTAACATTAAAAAAGGGCCCATAGTTGTCGCATGATCCCACAGTAAAGTCGTTTACAAAAATGGACCACCATGCCTGCACAATGGCCTAAGTCACATTTGGATTAAATCATGACATTTTACAAGTAGGCTACAAACTTTGAACAAAATGATACCTGAAGGGTTTCTGCAGGTATCAACAAAACATCTTTGCAGACTCTTAATCTTATAAATTGTGTTTTTACTTACTTAGAGCCATTAAATTTTGAAGAGGAACCTTGAACATCCATGTATCCATGTGGTGTCCTCATTTTGTTGTATATATTAATTTGTGTCAGTAAGCAGTTTTACTCCCAAACCACAGTCCACAAGAGATCAAATGTTTCAAAACATGCAACCTATGTTGTCTGTGTGATTATTTTTCTGACAGATACACCACGACCCCAAAAAACTGACCTAAGTTGGATTTGGTACATACCTTTAATTGACTGCCAAGCCCATGTTTGTATAATTTGACGTTGGTTGATTGAAAGATTGGTGGAAAAACATGGCCACCAATGAGCAAAACAGGGCACAGACAGAACTTAACAACTAATTGCCGATAAGTTGTTGAACATTGTCTGAAGATTTTAAACATTCTGTATTACATGTAGGCTAGTATGTCTTCCAATGTATTCCTAGCAAAACACATAGGGGGCACTAGCCCCAAGGGGTGTTCTATTTTGTCACATGACGGTAAAATTTTCACATGAGTCTTGAGCAAATCATTAGAGATCTCGCTTTCCTCAGTAAAAGTGCTGAAAGGGTGTTTTATTGTTTTATTTGGCAGAACTCAGTGGTTCCCAAACTGTTTACAGTCGTATTCCCCTTCAGACAAGCAGTTAAGATAGTTGTCGTTTATTATTCTACACTAGTATTGGTACTTGTCTTGTATATCTGTTGCATATCTGTTGAGTGTTAAGTTGCTGTGCGATGATATTAGCGTTCTTTCTTACATGACATTGTGAGTCCGACTGTTATATTGAGTAATTTCCAATGTGTTGACAAGCACAAAGTATTTAAACAATTACTAGTAGCTCTGAAGGATACAAGATGTCACAAGATTAGAAAATGGCCATAAATTAGCTGCAACACTGTATTTGCCGCAGGGTTTAAAGTTAAGCAAATAATGGTTTCACTTTACGATAAGGTACACAAAGCTACATAAGTTAGTAAGCAACTAATGAAGAACTAATGAATAGAGTAGTTAATGAGGAACTAAGGCCCATAAATTTAGAGTGGTTACTGAGGAACTAATTAAGAACTAACGAGGAACTAATGAGTAGTGGTTAGGGTTAGGTAGGTTCATTCCTCATTAACTACTGTAATTGTGTGTACCTTATTGTAAAGTGTTACCAAAGTAGTATACACCAGAAATTATGGTTTACATTTCACACTCAATGTTTGCTTTGGCTCCAGTACCAAAATGGACAAGAGCAGACTGCAAAGGACAATCAGGTCCACAGAGAAAATAGTCAACACCAGTGTGCCCGCCTTAAAAGAACTGTACCGGTCTTGAGCCAAGAAGAGGGCATGCAACATCTCGGCGGACCGCTCACACCCTGCCCAGAAACTGTTCCAATTCCTCCCCTCCGATAGGCGATACAGCACACTGTCCAAACATCCAGACTCGATAACACTTTCTTCTTCCCCGTGGCTGTCAAACTAACAGCCCCCCCAAACATTATTTAGATTACCATTCACTGCAAATTGTACCCATGAGCATTTGCACTACATCCTATGTTCCCCAACCTTTTTGTACCTTAACACTGTGAATTGCACTTGTTTTGCTATTTTTTGCACTCCTGATCATTTGCACTGCATCCTGTTCTGGACGTTACACTGTGATTTGTAATCTGCACCATTGTAAATACCATAATTATAATCAGAATATCATGTATTTCATCATAATTATATACTGTACATGCCTTTTAACATGTATATTAGAATTGGCTTCTTCTCCGCTACTATATTTATTTACTATTCTTGCACCCTGTAACAGGGAACGATATTGGCCAAAGTCAAATTCCAAGTGTGGTAGGACAAATGGCAAAGAAAGCTGATGGTGATTCTGATTCTGTTCTAAATGTTTTATGATTAAAGAATTGGTGTGCAATGATAACATGCTGGGGGTTCTCCAGTGTCCCAGATTGTTCCCAGCTTTTACTGTACAGTACTGTGCCAAATGCAAATATGCTAGCAATGGCTGACAACATGCATGAACTCAAATGACACAACACAGGTCCAATGAACAGCCGCACGGTGGCTGTCAGGAGGTTCAGTGTTCGAATCTCCGTTGGTCTGTGTGGAGTTTGCATGTTCTTCCCGTGCGTGTGTGGGTTTTCTCCGGATACTCCGGTTTCCTCCCACATTCCAAAAACATGCATGTTAGGTAAATTGGAGACTCTAAATTCTCCATTAGAGTGTTGTATGTCTGCCCTGCGATCGTCCTCGCCCAAGGTCAGCTGGGATAGGCTCCAGCATACTCGCGACCCTAAGGATAAGCGGTATAGAAACTGAATGAATGAATGAGGTCCACTGAACAGTCGGATTACTAACTGAAACAAACACTTTAGAGACTCTTTAGTGATGAAATGATTCTCAAATTTGATGTACTGTAGCCAAACTAAAAGGGGGCACGACCAAATGACAAATCTGGAAACAATAGGCTACTGGTCTTAAGTAAATGTTGGTCTGGTGCCCTGCTACGACTGCTGAGGACTAGAATAATAATAATAATAATAATAATGTAGTAACATGTCGTATCATTCACCACATTAACATCAGTCATACATGGCAGCTCTTTGGAAAGGGAAAAGGAAAGCAGCATAAAGAAATAGAAAACATTATTTTATTTTTATTTGCAATCAATGTATAAGGCTTTCTGCGAATGACTGCCTGATGCCTAGTGCTGTGTATAGGTGGCCAACAGAGATCAGTAGTATATCTTACAAAAGCATACCCCTTGCATTTCAGCAACCGTGTTCTCAAAGGACAACGCGAGAACACTAAAACTCGGATAAAAGTTGGATAAGTAGTAGTACTGCATGTATAGTAAGTACAGTATCGATTTACTGTCCACTGAAAATGATTCAACACATAGCCATTGTTGTTTAAGTAGCCAGAAAAACAAGTCAGTACACCTCACGGTGACATGTTGAAAATTGTGTGACCATTGTTATCTAATCATTGCCTTAATCCTCTTGGTCATGGAATTCACCAGAGCGTCACCAGTTGTTACTGTTTTCACTACTTGAGAATGCTCCACAGGTGCCCAGTTGGTTTTAGGTCTGGGTACACATTTAGCCACGCCATCACCTTCACTTTCAGCTTCCTCAGCAAAGCAATTTGTCATCTTGGATATACTGTATGTTTGGCTCATTATCATGTTGAAAAACTGCCACTGAGCCCAGTTTCCAAAGGGAAGAGATCATGCTTTACTTCACAATGTCACATTACATGTTGGAATGTTTGTTATCTCTCAGTGAACCGCAGTTCCCCAATGCCGACAGCACTCATGCTGCGCTAGACCATGACGCTACTACCACTATACTTAACTGAAGGCACTTGTGTGGCCAGCTATTTAGCCTCATGTTGAGTCATTTTCAGTAGATAGTATATCTACACTGCTTTCCAAGCTGCACACAGACTACTTGAAATAAAACCAAGTTTAATTTTTATAACATTGTCCGTAGAGAATATACTGTATACAGCACAGACACTACAGTCATCCTTTGTTTATAGCGGTTCCTAGGTTATATTGGTTCCAGACCCGACCACAATATATTAATTTCCGTGATATGGGATTCAATGTTAATAAATGAAATATTTTCACAGAGCATTGAAAACCTGTTTATGACGTTCTATATAATGTTTTAAACATTATTACAGCCGTGTAGAAATGACATGGAATATCATGCCTATAGTCAACTTTGCACTCCTATTATTCATTGTTTACAAACATTGCGCAACTCTTATGCTGCTAGCAAGTTAACCAGTTAGTCTCAAATGTATTTATTTTTAAACTTAAGGAAAAAAAATGTTTTCACTCTATCATGTTGGACATGCCATAGCTGACTTTGTGGCCTCATGCAGTTTTAAAGTAATATAATGTCAGGTAATATCTCATCAATGTTTGGTGTTATTACTGATGCCTAGTAGTTACCAGAATACTACATAGCACCTATATTTCAATATGTTTTGACTAATACTTAGGGGTCGTGAAGAGATTTGGAGAAAAGCTGTATCCTGAGAACAGTGCAGCCAGAAGCCAATCAAACTGTAAACTTTTGAAATGATAGATATCAGAGGACAGTTGGACAGTCCTGATCTAAATAGACACAGCGGGGTGTCTTGTGAGATCCCTGCTAATAATAGACCGTAGCCGACCACAAAACAGCAATCATTTACGAATTCATTAATTTCTGAAAAAGCGTGATATAGAGTGTTATAATGAACGACTGTATATGCAATGTAATAACAAGAGCCGAATGCGTCCGTCATACCATTTCTACGATATGAGACAATAGCACCGACATGGGAAATCAAAAATCTGTTTTTACAGACTGTGTGAAAGGGGCTTCAGCTTACCTTAATGGTGTAGAAAGATTGTTATCAGTGTGATTATTGTTTTTCATTTTTTTCATTAATGTGTTCGTCTCTCTTTGCTTCTCTGTCTAACCATTTTTCCAAACTAGTGTGTGCTCTTGGCGCCACTTGACAGGTGAGGTCAATAACAGAGTGCTGCTGACATAAAAAGCCGAATGTGATCCAAGACAGACTTATTTAGTACCTGACACCCTCTGCAGTAGGAACAAAGTGGAAGGAAAGTAGCTGCACGTATGGGAAGGAATTTACTCCCTGGGCATTTAGGTAAAAAAAAAAAAAAAGATATTTGTGAACTAAATGTCAGTCCTCCCTACTCCTTATTTCGAATAGCAAGGCCAGGCAATGAGGTCGTTTCTTTATCTCGCTCCATGACTTTATGTTGCTCGTGCTTTCCTGGCGTTGGAACTGTGAAACATCAATCAAATATACGAAACCAAGACTTGCATCCTCGACTTCTTCTCCAGGGGGAACACTTTTCCACCCTTTAAAGGCAAGTCTACGCCAAAAGAATGCACAACATTTTATTTCAGGCCATGAGATCTGAGCTTAGTGCTCCAGTTTGTCTCAAAGCTTCGAATGAAGTATCCAGGAAGATTTACAACAATGGCAGATTTTCCACATGTCATGTTCAGGGCTTTAAATTATAACCACAACTAATAATTATTCTAAGCTCTTTTCCGACCGAGTGGGAAATGTCTCATCTACATCTCTTCTTACAAATAGTTAGTCAGCTTGAACAGAATTACGAGGGTGAAGAGTCACCAAGAGGGCACAGGTGACTCAGCATGACCGTCTTCCTTTTACTCTATTTGACCCTCAACTGTGAGTCACCAAGCAAATATGTTGTGTAAGTCAGCCACGAAGGGGAATACTCATGGCAAGAGGGCAGACTTCCCTGCATTGCAATTCTAATGCCTATGACTCAAAGATAATCGTTTTGGAAGGCGGAGCGTACAACAATAACCCTATTAACTGGGAATCTCAAAGAGCTGGACTATAACTACAGCACTGGCAAACCCACAGTATGTCAAACAACACGATTAGCAAGAAAAACACCATGCAGGTGCTTACAGAAGATGATACTGTGCTTAAACAGAATATACCAGGGGTCTTTAAACTGTGGCACAGTAGCACAGTCGATGCCAGCCTCCCCTTAGAGAACATAACACAGTCAGGCACCAAAACAAACACAATGGAACCTCCAGAATAAAACACAATCTGTTTCATACTGGCTAAGTCAAAGTTTAAACTAACATAAAAAACGACCATTCATTTATTTTCTATGCTGCGTGTCCTTTAGAGTTGCCGGAGCCAATCCCACTAGCCCATCGTGCGGCCCAAATGAACAATCGATGGAAATGAAACCAAAATCCCTTCCTATCAGGTCGTTGCCAACATTAACCTGTATCGGTTGGACAGTCAGTGTCAGGAATGGTCTGGTTACTGGTTTCAAGGTATACCACGGTGTGAAAAAGTCACAGCTTAACCACTAAAGTTGTCTACGATATGAGACAAAGCGGAGGTCCAGTGCAGCGGCTACGTGAAAATACTTTGTCATGTCCTGAGTTATTCCTCGCACACGGAACTGGGCTGTGATGTGTTTAAAACCATGGGCATGTGATGCGTTGGCAAAACTCGGGCACAGATAGCACCTGCATTGGCTGCCGCATTCGCATTGAGCGACGCCGTTACAGCCACGCTGTTGTTGCCGTTGTCAGGTGACATATTACTGGAGGTTCACCAAATGTGGAGGTTTGATTTAGATAGTTATTCTCCACTGAAAAACAAGCAACAACTACAATATCTCAGTTGCTAAAAATAATCACATGACCTGGAAACGGAAGTTTGTGGAAACTTGTGACCTGCACATACACCACTGTGAAACGATAATAATTTTTTTTTTAATTATTTATGTGACCTTCTTAAGCCACTTGATTTATTTGCATTTTGTGTTGTTGTTTTTACTAAGGAATAGCCACAGACTACACTGAGAACTGCATTTGATGTTTTTCTTATTTATTCAGAAAGAATTCAATATTTTTTGTTATTTATTTTAGAATTACATATATGTTCCACTTTGATCATATTCTATTATATGTTTTAGAAACAACTGTTTGGACTTGACTTTTTAATTAAGATATTAATTAGATATTAAGATATTTCGAATCACACATTATACAGATGTAACTATAATACAGTGAAACCATGATATTTTTGCCCAAGGTTATCGTAGCATCAGAATCTCATACTGGTTCTTGCCTAGTCAGTGAATAACCTTCAAACACTTACAAACCCAAAATCAAATGTTTTATGATGGAGACGGTTTGACGGAATTTAATATTCCAAATATAATCGATCTTGTGAAACTGTCATTAAGCATACTGCACATGACTGAATGTGCTAATAACTTCATAGAGTAATAATACTGTGTGAACATGACATGACAGTAGGGGAAATATCTATCTTATCTTGAAAACGGTCTATCTCACCCACCCGAGAATATGGATCTTGCCATGGTCAAGTGATTAATCAGACTGTTTCTAAACAAAATGCAAGCTAAGAAACCATTAGGCCTGTCTGATTAGCAGTCTTTTGAGAGTTTACTGCAAAAAAAAGTGCTCATCACAGCATTTATTAGCAGGATGTGGAGAAGAAAAATAAGTGCATTTGTCAAAAGAATCTAGATCGGTCCCAGTTTATTTTCTTAAAAAAAAAAAAAACCTGGTTGACACTTCTGTTTGGTAAACGTTTTTATTAAATATGTTATTATATATTTATTATATATATTATATTATATATTATATATATATTATATATTTTAATTTTCATTTTCATTCATTCATTTTCTGTACCGCTTATCCTCATTAGGGTCACGGGGATGCTGGAGCCTATCCCAGCAGACTTTGGGCGAGAGGCGGGGTACACCCTGGACTGGTCGCCAGTCAATCGCAGGGCACATATAGACAAACAAACATTCACACTCACATTCATACCTATGGACAATTTTAGTATCACCAATTAACCTAACATGCATGTTTTTGGAATGTGGGAGGAAACCGGAGTACGCGGGAAAAACCCACACATGCACGGGGAGAACATGCAAACTCCACACAGTGGAGTTTAAAATATATTAAAATCTATATTTTAATATATTTATTAAATATTATTTTAAATATTAGAGATTTACCTTCACACGTTAAATATGGAAAAGAAGTCTTATCAGTCCTGACATGTGTTTTACACACTGTACATCAAAGATCACCAGTTAAATCAAGTCATCCGGGAAAATTTAGCACAATTGTAAACACACATGGTTGAGGAGTTTAATTAAACAGCTGTTTGTTCAAGAAAGTTTGTCAAATTTTCTAATCGGGTTGTTTATCTCTTTCTTTTGGGCCTCCCTGCATGGCACTAAAGATCATTTAAACAAACTTCTGTGGTGTTTTTTTTCCAGATAAATAGACTTCTTCTCAAAATGGGTATGAATTCATGGCAGGGTGAATGCTTCGTACAGCTCTGTTAGTAGTTACGTTGTGGTGAAGACAAGGGCCGGGTCAGGGAGAACGCCACTGCGTGCTAAGGCACAGAACTACAACACTCAATTTCCCATAATGCCAATTCCTCTTAAAGGGCAAGGCTCGGCCTGCAACGAGTATATGAGCAACAAAACAAGAAACGCGTGCTACAAAGTCCCCAATTATTTAACAAGCAACAAAAGTAAATACAAAAAGTTGTTTTATCTCTCTTAGCTGTTTATTTGCAGTTGGCTTGCTGCTAAACAGTTGGCGGTATAGTTGCTCACTGTGAAGGTGGCGCTGGTTAACTGGACTTATCTTATTTCATGTAAATGGGCTTGTTGGGCATGCCAGTGGGAGCTTCCGAGCTTTAAAAAAAACACTTACACGGTGTGGAGCGGCTGCTTGGTGCTCGCAGGTCGCGGGGTCTGAACCTTGGCGCCATCATTGGCTTGCCTTTCCGCAGGCCGCCTCCGCGGTTGGTCTTTCTGGAAAGGGTTGCTGCCCGGCTGGACACGCCTCAGGGTCCCTCTGTCGTGGATGTACACCTGCTCGGGAGCCACTTCCTCACAGCGGGGGCCCTGGAAACCCGAGCGGCACACGCATGTATGCGGCCGGCTGCAGGAGCCGCGGTTCTGGCAGGGTGGCTGGCAGTCAGCTGAAAAGAGAAGACAGATGGCATATCAGGTTTTTAGCATTTTGCCCTAAATTGCATCAAGCAAGCACCAGTAGTAGAAATGTCTCCACTGATCTCAGAACTGCGGTTTATTTTAAATGTAGTCAATCAGGTTCACTTCTGGACATCTGTTGTCCCTTTTATGTAGAAGAGAGTCTGTCGGGCTGTCATGTTCAATTTCATAACAATACACGCGATTGCCTACTTACCCAGCGTCTGGCTAAGGTAAAGGTTACATAATCAAGATTCATGGTTCTGTTTAGGGAGCTACGTTGTCAATGATCCACAATCCAGTAGGTATATCTTCACCATGCGACACAATTCCGAATTTCAGAAAAATGTTTTTTAGATTGGAATGAGGTCTTTTCCAAATGTGGATAAAAATGTACAAATGTACAACTGAATTGTACATCTGCTGGCGTGACTGCAGAGTAAATGGACAGAATGGATATATACCCTGTCAATGCCTGACATATGATGGACACACAGCCATCTAACTAAACAGCACATCTATGGGGAATAAAAATCCAAAAGAGAGTATTAAATATGGTCTAAATATAGCACTGGTATTAATGGTAATGTCTTGGGTTATTTGAAACATGCATACAAGGTAGATTGAAGTACACCGCATGACTACATTACAACTTTTGGTACAATAGAGAAGCAAACGCCACAAAAATGAAAGTCTAAGCCAGACTATGTATCTGAAATCAAGGTAAAAAATACATATTTTTACTACCATAACTTTTTTGCTTATCATAAGGCAACCTAAGTACAGAGGAACCTTGGTTTGCATGCACTCCAGTTAACATGTTTTTCTGTGTGCCTCGGTTTACATGACATTGCATTCTCTGGTTAGCGTACAATATGGCGCATATCTTGTTGCTTTATTACTACCCTTTGAGACGTCAACTGTGTTCAACGTTCTCCTTGTCAGCAGCCTATTAGCTTGCGGCTACAAGGAAAAAGGAAAGTCAGCTCCAGGATTTGTTTCTGCCAAAGACACGATTTGGCAGCGAGAGCAACACAGTCACAACCGTGAGTTATTTCTAGATCTTCTTCACCAAATTCCGTCATTTACAACTTTCTTTGGCTTCGTTTGGAGTGTCTAAGTGAGAAATGAATGAAATCAATCCATGACATAACAAAAAGGTAGTGTCTGTGTTGTTTTCCTTCCACATCTTGTCTTTGGGACCCGTCACTTCAAGAATCACGTCTTCGATGAAGGTAAAAGTAACCTTAAATGCTCATGTATCCCTTTTCATTCATCATCTATGTCTATGTATATGCATTTCAAATCATTTCCTGCGTGTAAAACTATACTTGTTGTTGAGGGGGGAATGTGGGTCCCGCGTCCAGACCAGTTGAGTTCTATGCCATACATGTTAAAACTCGGGTCCAAATTGCGGATTGTGATGTTGTGTTGATGTAAAATACTGTAGTTTTTGCCCAAATGTTGAGAAGATAACAAGTGGTGGTCAATCTACAATCACTGAATTGAAGCGAACGAGCACGCCAAAAGAACCAAAGTAGTCGTAAATCCGCAGCCGCCTCCCCCTCCCTTTTCCTGGCTCATCCAATCAGCAGACAGGATATATCCACGGCATCAGAGACTTCAGAAAGTAGATATTTCAAGCAGGAATGAACACAACTGTTTTTTTGAAATGCACATCTCTGGCCGCACGGTGGCTGAGTGGTTAGCACATTGGCCACACAGTCAGGAGATCTGGAAGACCTGGGTTCAAATCTCCGTTGGGCATCTCTGTGTGGAGTTTGCATGTTCTCCCCGTGCGTGTGTGGGTTTTCTCCGGGTACTCCGGTTTCCTCCCACATTCCATAAACATGCATGTTAGGTTAATTGGTGACTCTAAAATTGTCCGTAGGTATAAATGTGAGTGTGAATGTTTGTTTGTCTATATGTGCCCTGCGATTGACTGGCGACCAGTCCAGGGTGTTACCCCGGCTCTCGCCCAAAGTCTGCTGGGATAGGCTCCAGCATCCCCGTGACCCTAATGAGGATAAGCGGCATAGAAAATGGATGGATGGATGGATGCACATCTCTCCCATTATGATATAAAAGAAATCCATCATACAAGTAAAGTATTAGAAAAATGTATGTACACATAAAAACACCATTCAAAAGTGGCTACATCACACTCGCTGCCTCACTCCATCATGTTTATTAAAAATAATAATAAATGCTCTATGGCCTCTTATATGGAAGTGGTATGTTTTTGGCTGCTTATTTTGTCCTTCTTTCCCACTCAGTTTCAGACCCATTTTTATGTTGACAATAAAAAAAATGGAGTATATTGCTATGCTTAAAAATATGAGCGTTCTACATTCAACAGTGGTGTTGGTTAGAAGGACAAGAAGGTTTTAAGAAGATTTTTGATACTTTGGATATGCAGAAATATCTAGTTGCTGAAAACTCCCCGCAGGGGGGTGTTTGTCGTGTTCAAAGTTGGCTGTGATTTGTGGCCCTCTTTGAGTTTGACACCCTTGCTGTCTGCTTTAGCTTTGGTTTCTTTGTTTGTGTAGCTGTGTGCATCCTATTTGGATGACATCAGGCTTGCGCTGTTGATATTACTGTTTCGTTTACTGTGTTTGTTTACCTCTGTGTTGTTGCTGCATCTTTGCCACGCCTGCATTGTTTCAAGTTTTCGGTAAATGTCACGCACAGTGATACTGGATATGGATCGCTTAAAAACCCATGTAAACAGTCATACAATTGCACAGAGGAACAAAATAGACCAGCAGTGAGATCTCATAAACAATAAAAAACAATCTACTATGAGTTATCCTGCAGAACTGCTATTTTAAAACCAACTCCATTTGAAGGGGATTACTGTTCTCTGATGATAAACTGCTGCTTAATATTTATCAAACACATTGCGCTGAGGTCACGTGACGGTCGTGGAAAAATAATCAGTGTCAGCACGTCGGCAACACACTTCCACATCCTCCCGTCGCACTTCGAGCACTGAAAGCCCGGCGGCATGCGATTTAAGTACACAGACCCTTGACCTTGTGACACATATGTATGTACATATGTATGTTCCTTTTAACAGTAAATCAGGCCACTGGTCTATGGTGGCAAAAGAAAACAGCATCATTCTGTCAACACTCACTAGGGAATGCTGTTGACTCATGCTGTGGATGTTGACAGATTGGAGGCGGGAACACCAGCACAGCTTCTGGAAGTGAGGAGACTTACTTCCGGTGGTCTCATAAAATGATTTTGTTATTATTACAAATCACAGTAACAAGTTTTACATTTAGAAGTCCTCTGTATGTTTACATTTTCTCACCATCAAATTTACTCCAACCTTTTATGAGGCATGAGGCCGCGTGACAAGAAAAGCTGCCCAACTGAGCATCTGGTGCACTGCCAAAACAAATACATTTACATATTTCATTTTAACGACTCTTTGGAAAATTTTGCACTATTGTTACATTGCTTCGTTTAAGACATGACAGCGGGTGTTCCCACATTTTTATGTAATTATCGAGCCAAAAAAGAGGAAGCGTGCGATCGGTTCAACTGTTACCGTTTCCGGTGTATGCCAAAAGTTTCGCCCGTAATTCATGCAAAGGCTCATGGGGGCTAGGAGTAAGGTGGATAAGTGGTGACATCAAAGTCAAGGCGGTGTTTTTTGTTGTTTTAACGTTATCCCTGGTTAACTTCTTAAGAACGTTAAAAAATGAGGCACATCTGCCATGCCAGTCACTCTCAAGTTTTATTGTTTTTCATGTTAATATTAGGCTGCACGGTGGCTGAGTGGTTAGCACATTGGCCTCACAGTCAGGAGGTTCAGGGTTTGAATCTCAGCTGGGCATCTCTGTGTGGAGTTTGCATGTTCTCCCCGTGCGTGTGTGGGTTTTCTCCGGGTACTCCGGTTTCCTCCCACATTCCAAAAACATGCATGTTAGGTTAATTGGCGACTCTAAATTGTCCAAAGGTATGAATGTGAGCGTGAATGTTTGTTTGTCTATATGTGCCCTGCGATTGACTGGCGACCAGTCCAGGGTGTACCCCGCCTCTCGTCCAAAGTCTGCTGGGATAGGCTCCAGCATCGCCGTGACCCTAATGAGGATAAGCGGTATAGAAAATGAATGAATGAATGTTAATATTATCATAACTTCTTCTTACACTTGTGTGACAGTTGAATAAAACATGCATAAAAAATTAACATGCATGGGGTACACTATTCATTACACCTCTGACCTTTAAATGCAATATCAAAAGTGTTTTATTGTTTTTTTTATAATAACATTCAGTGTGGTTAGCTCTTTTTTTTGTACACCTTTGTGACAGTTAGGAGGAAAAATGTCCCTGTCCGTGTGGCCTTAGTGTTGTGTGAAAGGCCATTCTTCCTGGAACAATATTGTCCGCAATGATAATAGCCTGGGGAGGTCAGTTACATGTGCCCCACATGAAGCCTCATGCATGGCTTTGGCATACAGCCTGTCTGCATCTTCCGTGGGCCCTGCCTCTGGCCTGTTGAGCACATTGTCACAGTAATTGCTGTCGTGCAGATTTGTCTTGAACATCATTAAAACTAATTGCCTCACATTCCATCCATTTCACAAATATGCGCAGCGATCATTACTTTGCGAGAGTAAAAAAAAAAGCAGAATCAGTCGGAAATAAAAGAGGAGAAATGGCGGGCATTCCTGACATTGCCGCTTCAGCCTTAATTATGACTGAGAAAGAGTGGGCAGATTTTGGGAGGCTGTGTCAAAATCCAGTCATCTGAAAAGACTCTATTAAGATTGTTGTTGGCAGCTTGTGACAGTCTAAACAAACATGCTGATGCAGTCGACTCAGCAATAAAACCTAGCTTATTATGCCCCCGGTAATTTCCACAAGCTCAGCTGCAATATTTCACTTCATATTCAGGTGAAGACTGTAATTTCCTTCCAGTCTTTGGTAATCCACATTCTCACAAATTTAAGCTATTGACCCAGTCTCATTGGAAAGTCTGTAGTGCCTAAAGCATGTTCTCCCCGTGCGTGTGGGGGTTTTCTCCGGGTACTCCGGTTTCCTCCCACATTCCAAAAACATGCATGTTAGGTTAATTGGCGATTCTAAAATTGTCCATTGGTATGAATGTGAGTGTGAATGTTTGTTTGTCTATATGTGCCCTGCGATTGACTGGCGACCAGTCCAGGGTGTTTCCCGCCTCTCGCCCAAAGCCAGCTGGGATAGGCTCCAGCATCCCCGCGACCCTAATGAGGATAAGCGGTACAGAAAATGAATGAATGAATAATAATAATAAAAAGTTTGGAAAGAAAGGATACCGGATGCCCTATCGTACAATCTAAAACGATTATATCTACATCTATCAGACTGAATTAGGGCGATTATTTTCATAATTGATTAATCTATCAATTATTTTTTTGATGAATCGATTAATCGGATTTTTACAAAGACATTTTAAGTTTTCCCTTCTTTGCAGTAATTCCTTTAAGAATGCACGAATGGACATTTTCTCTCCAAAATCATTGCGAAGAGGAAGATCTCGGTCACCGAAATTGAAGTAGCCAAATATAAACCACCAGTTGACAAACGTCACAAACACTCTACTGCCGTTTCCCTGTTCTACCGGTAGGTTTCGTGTGTATGCATGGTAAGAGCTAATGCAGAAATGTAGGCATTTTTCTAAACACAAGTACAAGTATGGCATTTACTTTGCGTGGGAATGCTTTTACACATGCTCTACGCACACATCTCTGCAGTGGTTTGCTTTGTTGATAAGGAGTATGTTGATAGCTCGATTCCAAAGTTAAAGGTGATGGGTTTGAAGTATCTTGTTTTGCCTGAAACACAAAAGATAATATGTCTGTTTCATGGATGACTAAGGAAATTAAAAAATTGGTACATTATAGTGGCTAAAATCAGGATATTTATAGTACATTTTTAAATGAAACGATTAATCGATTACCAAAATAGTTCTCCATTATTTGGATAATCGATAAATTGATAATCGATTCATCAATTAATAGGTGCAGCTCTCGACGGAATTACTTCTAACTAACATGAAATCTCCAAAATCAGGTCAATCAATGTGGAATTTGACCAAAAAACAAATGTACCTCAGGAGAGGTCAGTATAACAATTAAAACATAAACTCGTGTCCGTGTGTTTGGCCTGTTTTTTTCTGGCTTTTTTGCAACACCTGTTGCAAAAGGAAGGACCAACCTCAACAAGGGCATTATGTCCAATCAATCAGTCAATTATCAACAGTCCAGTTGATGTTTTCCATTAACTTTTTCATACAGTGTGTGTGTGTTCTTTGTAAGTGTAAACAGAGGTATAGTAAATGCTTTTAAAAGTTATGATATACTGTTTTGTATGAAAATGCAAAACTAATGTTACACACATCCAGGGTACATTTGTATGTGAGTGGTTCAATAAAAATGAGTTTTTGTGCCTGCATCACCTGCTTTTTCTCACTAACGTGTATGTTTAATGTTATTACATGTTACGTTGTGCTCGGCGCGGCATGGTGTAACGACCCCGAGGATGCAGAGAGCTGGATGTCATGCAGGTAAGTTGGAGGAATCTTTAATAACAATGCAGCGAAGCAGCGGCAGGAACAAAGAAGCAACGATAAGGGAAGAGGGAAAACTAACAATGAAACGACAAGTGGTCAAGCACACAGCTGAACTAAATACTGGCAAACAAATTAGAAGCAAGTGGGAAATAATGAAAAAAGTAAAGCTGACCGGAAACTGAGCGGAACAGAACAGGAAGTACTACCAAAGTAAGAGTACAAATCAGGAACTGAGGCAAAAAAAGGAACAAAAGCAACACTGTCAAGAACACAAACATACAGATCGTGACAATTAAATATACCGGCCACACGGTGACCTAGTGGTTGACATGTTGGCCATACAGTTAGGAGATTAGGGTTCACATCTCTGTGTGGAGTTGGCATGTTCTGCCCATTCACACATAGGGTTTTCTGCAGGTACTTCAGCTTCCTCCAACATTGCAAAAACATGCGTGTTAGATTAATTGGAGATTCTAAATTGTCCATAATCTGTACGTGCCCTGTGATTGACTGGCAACTGGTGTTTTTAGTGTTTGTCTCACAATGACTGAATCAAATATTTTTTGACTGTGCAGTATGCGTTTAAAGAGATGAAACACTCCACAATAATAGGCAAACATTACTTTTGTAGAACAATAGCTAGTGCGGTGACCCTCCTGTGTAAACCGTGTAGCTGGACTCGTGCAGTTGGCATGGGACGATGGGATTGCGATGTAAGCGATTGCAAAGTTAATCCGCTCCCTGCCATGACTTGGAGCAGGATGAGCGACATAGAAAATCCATGGATGAACCTCCAGCGATGATAACTAGCAGGAGCCTCTCTTCAGGACTCAGCAAGTCAAGTGTTACAGAAAGAGAATGGCATCATCCGAAAACCAAAAACTGGTCTATTGAGCATTTCATATACAGTATATTATTTTCCTAATCATTGCAAGTGAGTGTTAATCTTTTTCCAACATGTCATTTCCACATGACTGCCAGTCCACAGGTCTGCCAAAAACTGACGTTGCTGTCCACAAGCAAAACTTCAACATATACTTCTAAAGCTTCTCTATTGTTCTAATGTGAAACAGCCGGTAGGCTGACAGACAATCTTGTATTTTCTTTCTGCGGTCAATCTTACACGGGTAGTATTTCAGCACACCATGGTGCCTCTGTCATATAGTGTACCTTGGATATTTTTGAATCAGGTGTTTTGCTCCTCTATAAGAGCAGGAGCTTTGAATTGTGCACACCTCCTTCAGTTCATCGGGGAATTTTGTTAACCTATAGTTGATCCATGACTTTGTGTACATTACTTGGAGATACACTACACTGTGCCTCCTAAACTCTCACTTCTAACGAGCCACATGGTGGGCCAGTCAGAGGAGGATATCTGGATGTGGGGGCATGTGCCAGCAACTTGTAAAGCCCGACTCCAACAAAATCCACAAATTCTATTCTCCTGAGGATCATATAGCCCAACAGTTTCCATATGGGCCTTAAATAGAAGGGTGCTGTGATAAAGGGCTACCCCCGACAACGCTACGGCCTCAGTGGATTCAGTTTGGTTGTTAATGTGACGCTTGGAATGCCAAATAAAAAGTTTTGTTGAGATTCAAGGGACTAACACTACAATTCCTTTACTAAAAATGGGGGAAAACAATACTATCATTGCTTCAATTATGGATTTTATTATTTCTAATGGGATGGCATCGCCCTTGTGTGTTGCATGGAGGATTTTCCACGGTGTGACTGTATAGTGGATTCAAATTCACTAATAAAAAAACGATTTTTGTAGGCAGTTTCCTTTCCACCCTAAGTCTGTAATAATACCCACCATAGCTGTGTGCTGAGATGCAAAAGTTCGTGTGGCTACGGAAGCACTAGCTTCGACAGCAATTGTTCCTCTTACATAATCGTCATTAGTTGTGAGTACCTATGCGTTTTATATGTTAAATGTGTTTCACACACGTGTGAGGCGTATTTAGGGGTGAAACCTGGATTGAGTCGCGAGTGTACAATGGCAGTAGAACACAGAAGCTGAATCTGAATCTAATTACTACAACTGTCATAGTTTATTGCAAATGTTGATCTAAATCGGAGGAAAATCTCAACGTCAAGCCAGCAGAATGATTTGGAGGCGGAAACGAGCCATGTGTCAAAAAAAGATTTTTATGCGCATATCAATTACTTTTTTTTCACCATTCGCTGGTGGTCCTGGAAAGGTTCGACTTCCTTTAGCTGACGTCATGTTTGGACTTATTTAGACATCAGACTAGTTGAGACTGGAGCAGCAGCGCCTCTGCTGGTTGCAGCCTGGTAGTGCAAGACATGTTTCCTAAATTGCTTTCAAAAGTGTTTTATCTGCAATCAAAACCACACGCTGAATTCTTAACAATTAATCAACAAAAACGTCTGCAGTGATGATCAGCTGATGGCCAAAGATGTGTAAATAACCAAAAACAGGAGGACATCCATTCTAGGTCGAGACGTTGAGCAATACCTCATTTTCACTACACTTTCAACTATGGTAGCAATTAGAGAAACATGCGGCGCAATTGGAGGCTACAAACAGATGCACCAGCTGGACTGGTGAAAGCTGCACTCCTGGTTTTGGGAAGACAAACTGACAAAAGGCTGTCCAGCTTGAATGTTAATGACTGGTTTTGGGGACGTCGGGATGTGTATTGATTACAGGATCTGATAATGGCTCATAACTCTGCAAGGACAGCCCCAGTTTTAACACTGAACTGCCAACTGTGCAAACTCCCACCCCCGCCAACACACAAATACAAGACATACAGTGTATAGCCTAGGAGGGTTTGTGGCTGTTTGCTTAGCCCTAATTTTAACTTCTGCTTTGTAAAATCACCCGCAAAGCAGTATTTTTAAAAAACCCTTCTGTTCTTGTAAAACACCAGGGCTGCCACTCATCTGTAATGACCTTTTTAACCTTCTTAAAAATCAAAATGTTTTGTTTCAGTTATTGTGAATGCATTGGAATGGGATGAAAAGCCTTGTTTGCATCAAGTAAGCATACATTCATCAAGTTTTTTAGTTTCATTATCTAACCAAATGATACACAGTTTAGTGCAGTATGCTAAATAATCGACTAAGGAAATGCAGCTAATGAAAAACCTAACCAAACCTTAAAATGCAAATCATACCAAACTGAACTGAACCGTGTCGATTGATAGAAACAGGCCAGAACAGACTAACTCTTTCCACCAGCACCAATTTGTACATAGATACAGTACATACGTCGTTAACGCTGATGCATTTTCATTCATTCATTTTCTATACCGCTTATCCTCATTAGGGTCACGGGGATGCTGGAGCCTATCCCAGCAGACTTTGGGCGAGAGGCGGGGTACACCCTGGACTGGTCGCCAGTCAATCGCAGGGCACATATAGACAAACAAACATTCACACTCACATTCATACCGATGGACAATTTACAGTCTCCAATTTACCTAACATGCATGTTTTTGGAATGTGGGAGGAAACCGGAGTACCCGGAGAAAACCCACACACGCACGGGGAGAACATGCAAACTCCACACAGAGATGCCCAACGGAGATTCGAATCCTGAACCTCCTGACTGTGAGGCCAACGTGCTACCCAGTCATCCACCGTGCGGCCCTGATGCATTTTCAATTTTCAAAAAATGTAAAACTGGGATTTGCATATGCACCAACAAGGTTTATGCTTGCCGGATGTAACACAGTAGTTCTCACAAAACCAATGATAAACACGCAAAATGTTATTTTTACAATTATTAAGTCTGGTTATGCTTCATGTTGTCTCCTGACCTGCGCCTGCATGCCAAACATTCTGTTACCTGACCAACCTTTAACAGTGCAGTTCAAACATACTGTATGTTACATAACACATGTATGTTGCTTTAGAGCAGTGATTCTCAAATAGTGGGGCGGGCCCCCCTTGGAGAAAACGGGAGTACTTTTAATGTTAGTGTAAACCTGCCAATACAGTATGTGCAAATGTATTATACTTAGATATACTATATACTAAACACTTAGATATTATCATTTGTTAATAGTATTTAAAATGGGGGGGCGCGACAACATTTCTAGGCCCCTAGGGGGATGTGTAACAGAAAACAACTGAGAACCACTGCTTTAGAGTAGTATGGAGTCACTTCCGCCCGTAAAACTATATGTATGTAAACATAGGTCATATTTTTTGAGATGTTGTGCGATAATGGTTGGTCTCTGTTAGTGAGCCAACATATTTCAATGTAGTTTTAAAGGTTAGAAGGCATTCACAAATGCATTTTATGTCCTTGATAATTCACAGGCTGTTTTGCACATGTTCAAGACGAGAGTGATTTGAGCATCAACTACTTAGTATATAGTATATAGTATATGTATTACTTCTACCATTGCTGTCCCAACAATCTATCCTCGACCCAAACCAGGGAGAACAGATGGAAATAAACAAAAAGTTAAAAACCCAAAAAATATTTGATGGTGGAAAAGTGTGCCAAGGTGGCAGTAAGTAAATCCATATTTTTTCTACTAGACATATTCTAGTAATCTTGGAATAATACGTTTTTTTCATGCCAAATTTGTCTTTGCATAGTCAGTGTCAGTGTCAATCACTGCCATGCCGCCAAACAACATACCGTTGTGGCCCATTGTGTGTTATTTTAGATGATCAAAGAACTTTGTCAACAAGTAAAGACAATCTGGCTTCCAAAAGAGATCTAGTGTTTTTTCTGCAAATGTTGAAAAACATATACATGAACAGTATGTAGAAAGAATCTGCAATCTGTTACTACTAGGGGTCACGAGACACTCACTTTACAAGACACGACGATAAACAAGACTGTGTCTACAAAAAGGAAACAAAACAAAATTTTGACTTTAAATTTTAAGAAAAGCACAAAGAAAAATATGTCAATATTCTGCAATTGATTTCTACTACGATACACCCTCCTGCACTCTGTGTATGCTAGCGGCCTGGCCCCCATCCATCGAGACAAAAAGACTGTGTACTGACAAAGGGGCACATTCTGTTCGTGCCGTTGTTCTATGGAACAAACGTGCTAAGGTGCTTAAAACAATGCACAGAGTGAACTTTCTTCCTGCAAGTTTGGAGGCGGGAGACGAGGAAACAGACACTCATGCACATGACACGGGAAAAAAACATGGATGAGACCGCTAAGACCGCTGCTGAAAAAACTAGCAGATGGCTAAGACAAGCAAAACAGAATACCGGCTTTACGTCTTCTTTTTAATTTTTACTAGTTTACCGATGAGTTGTTTCCAGAATGAATATTTTTAAACCACACAATATTTGTCTTGCGCTTAAGTATTGGTATATATATCAAAATCGAATCAAATCATGACCTATGAATCGTGATACCAATCGAATCGGCAGATACTAGGCAAAGCACTCCCCTTGTATCCAGCATAGTAACATTTGTAGAGGTCTGTGTTGACCTTGGTCGTCATCATCGTGTTCTCCTGAGAGCAAACTAACTGAGATGAATCAATTTGGTTGAAGCAAGTTGTGCACTCAATTTTTCCTCATTTGCTTTAAGACACAATTAATTAACTACCAATTTCACACACTGATGACTTTCTAGAGCTGGGTTGGTAGACCCTCAGCATAGGCCAAAACTAAAAAAGCTGGAAGGTCATCAAAACCATTTGCACATTTGCACAATACTGCAGAGACTCACATCAGCGTTATCACATATGAATGATGTGCCTTTTCATCTGCACTCAGCAGTTGGTATAAATCTGTTTAGTCAGTGTCAGTATAGCTTTACTTGCGGCATGTTGACACATGTTACGCAACATAAGACAAATTATTATGGCGTGTAGAGTGGAAAATATAACCGCTAAAGAATTGTACAGTCAAAGGCCAGTAAGAACTGCATAGAACATTTTGAATGTAGCTTAAGACAGTGGTTCTCCATTGTTTTCTGCCATGTCAACCCTAATATATAATATTCCAGACACCCAAAGCACTTAATTGTGAGCCACCATTGGTCATGTCCTCCGTAGTCACACACAGCAGTGGCGGGACTGGGATTGAGGAAGATTGGTTTGAACTGCCAACTCCTTTCTGGACGGCCTGATCTACCTCCTGAGCCACTCCCAAAAGATTGCTCACTGGTAATTTATGAACAAGTATATGGCACAACAGAGCAGCAACAGAACCAAATGCATCATCTTGGTAACGTTGTAATGGCACTAACTATCACTATCAAGCGCATGCAGAGGTATATGACACGGCTGAATGCTAACCACTCACTAAACTTCAAATTGAGTTGCTGCTATCTTGTGGAGGTTGCCTACAGCCACAGTTTAAAAATGCCAACGTTTGAGGGACCCCGAAGGTTATTTGCTTTTGTAGAGCATGCACCAGGCAAATGATTTAGGAGCGTGCGGTTCAGTGAATAAGAAACACTAATACATGCCCATACTAGCACGGTTATAGAAAAAAAGATGTTACTTTGCAACATGGCCTCACAAGAAGCTTATTTACCAAACTATTACCCCCATTTATCTGCTTTATTTCACAGTGAATATATGCACTGACCAGTTAACAAAATAGCTCTAGTTGCTACTTACGTTTGTTTTGAAAGAAAAAAATGTTGCAAACCAAAACTAATTCCAATTTGACCTATGAGATCTAATAGTGGATTAGCCCATACAACCTAAAACATGTCAGCAATTCATCTCTCATCTTAATGCCACTGCTAAGTAGCTTAGGTTTTTGTAAACAGATTTCTGTGGCAATTCTTTCCAATTCAAGCCACCACTGAAACAGCTTGTAATGGTGCGCAGTATTCCCACAGTATGTTGTTTTGCCAAATACTGCTATATAACGTTCTTCAAACATTTGATTTAAGGCTAATTTTAGCAAACAGATATATTGTATGTCTTGGGAGTCGTGCAGCTGCTACTAACTGAGCCAGAACAACTGCTGAGCTATGACAGGGTGAGGCCAAGATATAGCTCCTCCAGCTCAGTAACAAAGCTGCAGATGCGCATGAAGTGGCAGTGGGGGAATTCAAGTCAGTGAGTTCCTCCTGATGCTAAGACAAGGTTTTGCATTCATCTCTACAAAAGCCAAGCTTCTACATGGCCTCACATTATCATCGTCGGACACAAACGTGCACCTCTTTGGTTCTTACATAATAAAAGCAACTTAGCGCTCTACCAATTACTGTATTTATTATAAGTGAGTAAATCTGACAGTTCAGCGAAAATGCAAAACCAAAGGCAGAAAACAGAAGACAACTATCAAAATGGATGAAAGAATAACCAAAATGGCAAAGGCTCAGCCAATGATCAGCTCCAGGATGGTCAAAACCGTCTGGAGTTACCTATAAGTACTGTGACAGTTATAAGACGTCTTTGTGAAGCTAATCTATTTGCAGGAATCTCCCGCAAAGTCGAGGTTACAATTACCCAAAGAACACATCAACTGGCCAATGGAAATGAGAGAAAATTTTGTGGACTGATGAGAGTAAAATTCTAATTTTTGCAAGAGCCGCCCAAGACGACGCCCAAACTGTGAATTCAAGCCACAGTACACAGTGAAGACAGTGAAGCATGGTCGTGCAAGCATCATGATATGGACTTGTTTCTCCTACTATGCTGTTGGGCCTATTAATCCCATAGCAGGGATCGTTGATCATTTTGCATATGTCAAAATACTTGAAGAGGTTATGTTGCCTTATGCTGCAGAGGACATTCCCTTGAAATGGCTGTTTCAACAAGACAATGACCCCAAACTGACTAGTAAATCTTTTTATGTTGTTATGTTATGGAGTGGCCAGCCCAATCCCCAGACCTTAACCCAATCGAGAACTTGTGGGATGACATCAAAAATGCTGTTTCTGAAGCAACACCAAAAAATATTAATGAATTTTGAAATGTTGTTAAAGAATCTTGGTGTGGAATAACAGATGAAAGGTGCCACAAATTGGTTGACTACGCACAAATGTGTGGCTTGGATGAATGGGTAACTCATGTTAAAAGTGTGGGTAGACTGGGTAGCATGTTGGCTTTGCAGTCAGTAGGTTCAGGGTTCAAATCTCCGTTGGGCATCTGTGTGGAGTTTGGGTTTTCTCCAGGTACTCCTATTTCCTCCCACATTCCAAAAAACATGCATGTTTGGGTAATTGGTAACTCTAAATTGTCAACAAGTATGAATGTGAGTGTGAATGTTTGTTTGTCTATATGTGCCCTGCGATTGACTGGCGACCGGTCCAGGGTGTACCCTGTCTCTTGCCCAAAGTCGGCTGGGATAGGCTCCAGCATACCTGCGACCGGAGTACATGGAGAAAACCCACACAGGCATGGGGAGAACATGCAAACTCCACACAGAAGATGCCCAACGGAGATTCGAACCTTGAACCTCCTGACTGCAAAGCCAACATGCTACCCAGTCTACCCACACTTTTAACATGAGTCTCCCAATGTTGCCTTGTTTTGGCTTGGCCTGTTTTCCCCTTCAAAATAGTGTAGTATACGATAACAAATGACACTTCTGTGTTTACGCCTTGACATGGAGACAAACTGCAATGAAGAGGCAGCAAGAACATGGGTTACTGCAGCAAAGTTGAGACTGTGGAGTGCAATACTGTAGCATCGCGTAACCGTCACAGACTTGTGTGTTTATTTTTTACCTCTAACAATGTGTCTTTCACCGTTAAACTACGCTGAATTCTTAAGCAAAATAGTTTACCTCACCCAGGTTGGAACCCTGTCTGACCCGCTACAAGAAATAGTACCTTACTGGGTCGAATCGAGTCAATATTGCGCAGCAGAAAAGGGCCATTAAACCGGTACACTACCAATTACAGTGGAGCTATGGGTGGGCATAGTGTAGTCCGAGCTGACAAAGACCATGTAATAAATAGAGGTGCACTCCCAGAACAACTAATGGTACAATTCCTGTCATATATTTGCTGTGAGCTCAACACAATTGAACAATGAGGTACTGTTAAGAAGCCATAACCCAAGACACCCAATCCCGTCTCTTAAGTAAAGCCTGAAGCTGACACTTTTAATATTAGACATTACTTCAAATCCCTTCAGCGGGAATTTCCTAGACTTAACTCAGCCTCGATGTGTTTTCATGTTTTGAATATTTCACTTGCAGCCAACATTTCATTCCCCCCTATTCATTCCCCACGGAGGAAAAAGACTCCAATGCCTAATAAAGACTGCGTGAAGATAACCTCCGTTTTCCCCACAGAGGTTTTCTTACTGGTTGTGTCTGTGACAAAAGCATTGCCTCCAGCCAGAGATGCATATAAGACGGCCCAGATGCATATTTACTTTCTGTCAGACTCACAATACTAAGACACTTTAATTTGGCCCACATTAGATGTAATTTACACCTCCACTAAGTGTGCCTTCAGCCGGGAAAGAAGGAAGTGGATCAAATGAGGAGACTGCTGGGCCCAGTCAGTGTGTTGTGTAATCCACTGGCTTGGTTGTGTGTGTGTGTGTGAGAGAAAGAGAGGGAAAACAGTAAACAAGTGAACAGATAGTGTAGATTCAGCTAGTAAACAAAAGCTGTATTCCACTTGTAAACTGTAAAGATAACTGCTTGTAAAGCAACGTGTTACTCCAGTGGCAGACCAACAACAGCACACGCAGACCTGAATTGATGTATAAATGTGGTTTCTATTTCAAATTATGTCCCTTACACAACACCAGGCAGGGTTTTACCTCATGAGAGAGCCTGATTGATAAATTTTGTTCACAAAAATGCTACGCTGTAAATTTCATCTGCACGTGGTTATCTACTGGTGAGGTTACTCAATACTGTTGCGGTCAAATAAAAGAACTGGTCCAACCTTGCTCAGTGCAAGTCATTTCCATGCCATGCTCATATAATAATGAAAATAAGGCAAACATCACATGAAAATGACCAGAAGAAGAACATTTTCATGGGAGCAATTTGCATTGACAGGAGAGCCATTAGTTGCCATTAGCTATGTTATTTTTCTGTCTCTCGGCATAGACTTGTAAAGCTTCCTTGTCTGCAAACTTTACTGGTGGAAACAGCTGTAACATCTGCTCGCTAGCCCATAACATTGGCTGCATTCAAAAGGGCCATGACCAAATTCTGTCTTCAAAATGAATTGGTTTAAGTGGCAGTGGTGTACTGCATTGCATCATACTGGGAATTTGTCATTCTCATTGAGATAAATATCTATTAACCCAATAATACACAACCCTGAATATAAAACCACCCCTCTCTTTGGTTTGATCATTTACCCAGCCTTTGAGACACTTCGGGTGGGTCACTATTTCCACGACACTGGTATGTGTGTGAGCGCCAGGAAGAAAAGCTCTGACTTGATTAAGAAGAAGTCATTTGTATGTATATATCTGTCGACCATAAATACTATTTGTATTAGGACTCACCTTTATCAGACTTTTTTCTAGGAAAAATACAAAAACAAATATCGTCTCATTTATTATGATCAATACGCTAAGTCCGATTAAAGCGTTTACTCAAGGGCAGCAATTACTAGGTGTTTATCGGAGGTAAAGTACACGGGACGGAAGTCAAACACGCTGATATATTCTGTACTGTATGTTGATAAGTCAATGGAGAATTGTTGCTTCCATGTTGCCATGGCAACCACTTGTGTAATTTATGTACCCTTGAATCCTATAAATCCTGCAGTGCAGATGTAGGCAGAGCTAATTGTTGCCTATTTCAATTTCTAGGTGTTACATATGTTGGACTTGAAGCAGACTGGCGATTTACTCAAGTTTGCGCTTGCTGCACGGCTCTAAGACCGCGCTGATGTCTGTTTTGTATGTCGAATGTGTTATCACTTTGCTGTTTGAGTGGTTCTTTTGTCTCCGAAATAAAACCCTGTTATGAAACACTACCAACGCTACAGGGTTCAAGGAAAACAAATACAAACAAAGATGTACTGGTGCATTTGGGACACAGCCAATCACAATAGCAATAGCTTAACCAACGTGGTAGCCGCACCACACTGAGTTTTTCCTTGCCTTGCTTGCCACACGAAAAAACAGTGTTGGCTCTCATTAGATTGTGCACAGGTACATAATACATGTGTATTGAATGCAACTAATACAGGTCACTCTTGCATGTGTGTTCATTGAGGAAAGGATGCTGGCATGCTGAAAGGGCGCTTACGTTTGATGCATCGATTGGTTCCTGGCGCCACAGCCCAGCCGGAGCAGCAGTGCTGACCTCCACACACGTTAGGCCTGGACAGAAATTCAAGATTCAAGAATTGTTTTTGTCAGTTCTCCATATCGAAAGGACTTACAGAGCATCATTAGTAGGTGTTTTCTCTCCACAGTGCAATTAAATCAAACAATATAAATAGACTATGAAAAAAAAGCGGATACATCGACAACCCCCGGACTGGCTGACTGAAGTAAGCGGTTGGTTGACATAACCAAAATCAAAAAAAGAAACTGGTCATTGCTTGGACATTTACACATTTTTGCCAGAAACATGAAAATAATTATTTCTTAAACCTACAGCAGTTTGATGATATTGTTTTCTTCTATTTGAGCATATTTTTATTTTTCCGTTTTCATATACAGGCTCACCACCTTGCGCTTTGAATTTCATAGCTTCACTCACTCGTGTTTTTCAAAAATATATTGTTAAAAAAATCAGTATATAGTATAGTATGTATATTTAAGCAACTTATATGCCTAATTAAGCATTTTGAAGCAAAAAAAATGGCAAAATGATCTAAAATACAAATTGTAAGGCATTCAGAAGACGCATTCAAAGACGCTGTGAATATGTAGTATTCTTCACAGGTCACTTGGTGTCAGTAATGTTACTGTAATGTTTGGTGAGACACAAATGCACCAGACTTGATCGTGGGAAAAACAGGCTTTTATTGCAGGTTTGAATTATATCACAATAATGCATAATACAAATCTCTAATATAAAACACTGCCTACTGTTGTGGCCATAAACATCCCCAGGCTAAAACTCAAATCTTCCCAACATCACTTCCTGTCCACCCACAACTTTGCTCTCCAAGCACTGGAAGACATTTATACTGCAACACACACACAAGCATGATTCTTATTTATGTCTTAAATGGCTTATTTTCTTTTATTATGTCCACTACATTGGGTAATAATAGTGTAAAGGTGACTGTAGGGGTGTTATTTCTAAAGGGCAATGATAATGTAAAAAACATATTTAGATGTGTTAACAGGTTTAACAGGTGTGCTCTAACTACATATGTGTATTTCTAAATAAGGAATCCTACTTTGCAGAAATTTACTTGTCACAGTACAGGATTACTGTATTATATACTCTTATTTAATAGTGCTACTGTGGTAATTATGTTGAATGTTTTGACTACAATAACAATAATTCTTGCATACAAGCGCAAAACTTGCTTCCAAAAGCTAAAAACAAAAATGAATGGCTGCATTTTCTGGTTCAGAATTTAGGATTAGAATACCATACCGCAATGCTTCTATTTTGAAGCTTACTTTGCGCTGAACATTTAGTTATTGTGAGCGTTTTAGTATTGTGTACCTAGAGAAATTTTACATTGCTGTTGTCATTACAATAATTACCTTTGAAAAGTAATTCAATTTGTACTGGAGTTACTCCTTCAAAAATGTAATCAGTTACCAGGGAAATGAATTATTGAAAAGCCTTCAAATATGTAAAACTTCGGATTTCGCTCTGTAGTGGTGTGTGCTGTTGAGAGATGTTGGTTACCGAACTGCTAGGGGGCGCTGTCTACCTGAGCGTGAGAAACTGCAAACCTTGTTGACTTGCTAATTAGCTTCCTGTGTGTAGTAGTGAACAATGGTGACTAAAGCATCGTCTAGATCGTTGATATATGTGTATATATATTAGTGCATAATAATGTGTGGCTGTAGGTAACGGTACTGTAGTAAAGTTTGAAAATGTAACCCATTACTAGGAATTTTTCCCGACACGGATAATAATAACACAGTGTAGCAGGACTTGATGAGTTTGTTGACATAAATGGGTTGTCAACATAAGCGGGACGGACTTAAGCGTGGTTCTCTGTACTAAACAGGCAATGGAGTGACAAGAGTTCGTGTGTGGGCGGCCTGGTCTGTCCCATTGCCAGACAAAAGCGATCTGATTTAATGTTGTTTTAGGTTCAGACCATTTTGATGGGGGTGGCTGATTGATAATGGTACCTTAGAGACTGCGCTTTAATAGAATTTAAAGCAATAAGACGACAATCGGGGAAGGGTCAGGAAACTCTATCTGAGCATGGACGTCCCTCTTACCATCATGCGAGGGAGTCCGCAGTGAAAACAAGTGTGGAGTTATTTGAACCTTGGAGGGATTATGTGAGACACACGGGACATGAAAAGCACCCTACATCCTCCATAAATCACTGAGCAAATGAGAGACGACACTTTTTAAAAAACGATAACAGGATTCTTTGCACTCGTTAATCCTCCATCGGAGGAGGCCAATTTGGGTCTTTTTTTTTTTGCAGCAGCAGACCACATGAGCAACTTGGGGGCAATAGTGGAGGCGTTGGCATGGTACTGGGCCCCATCATCTTTTCACAAGATATTACAGCAAGTGCATGTCTGACTCGTGGCGATCGGAGAAGATAGGACACGGATTGACTTCTTGACCTCCCTCGGATTTTACTCATTAAGCGCCGCGCATTGCGCTGAGGCGTCACAGAGATAACATGTAGTTGTTTAGGCCCTTTTGGCAAGCCCTCCGTTGAGGTAAATCAAACACATCAGACTCGTGCCAAAGTCATCAGTCAACACGTACAAATTCCATCGCATGACTTATTTACCAAATGAAGACTTGCATATCATGGGTCGCTATTAGGATGATAAATCAGCTGCGTGTTAACACCTTGTCATTTGTTTACGAGAAATGAAGCGGGTGGGGTCATGTGTCAGCTACAGAAAACAGAAGTAGTGAGTCAGCGTGAAAGAGAAAAGGTGAATGCCACTGCTGCAGGCGAGAGTGAAGGAAGCTGAGTGGTCATTCCAAGCGGAAATGTGTCAGAAAAAACACTTTTTCAGTGGTTTCTCTAATATTTGGGTGAATCGATATGCTCTTACAACTCTCACAAGATAACAGACATTTTTATTACAGTATATCGTCTCGAGGGACATTACTTTAGAAATGACACTCTCATATGCTTTAGAGTAGTTGGTATACAGCTAAAAACCCACTAAAAATGACAACACACAGCCATTGCTGTCTAAATGAGTGTGTGCTGCATGAGTGCTGCCTGCAGTGAGGAGCTGCGGTTAATTGAGGTGAAACATGCCAACATGTACTGCGACAATGTGAAGCCCTTGGGAAACTAGGCAGCATGGTAGATTCCCAACATGATTTTAAAAAAAAAAGCCCAAGCGTCTGGCTAAGGACACTGAGAAAGTCTTTATATTGTTGCTTGGATGCAGCAGGGATGACAAACAGGTACTTCCTAAGGGAGGGGTTCAGAAATATTTAGGCAAACTTAGGATGGAGGTTTCTGCATGATGCTTGTTGTATTGCAAGGACAAAGTCATGAAAGCCTCAGGTTACATTGTTATTGCTTTTTATTTGTATTTTTCATCAAAATGACACACTACTAAAATCAACATGCAGGGCTCTTGTTCTTGTGTTTTGTTGTTGTTGTGCTTTCCTTCATTTCTCAGTGGTTGATGTACAATTTGGTGCTGGCCCAAATTAAGTTTGTGTGACTTTGGGTAAGGTCTGCAGCTCTTCTGGCATTCTATACTGCTTGTCCACTAGAGTAGTTTCTGCAGGAGGTATGTTCCTGGACCCCTCACAAATGGTGAAAAAACGTGAATAATGTATATACGCATAACAAGCCCTGAAATGTATATTTTTATTACTCCAAACATTAGAATATGCTACTCACAGTTAAATATGTATTGGAACACAGTAACCAGGCGTCCCTCGCTACATCGCTGATATCACTCCCGCACTCTATCACGGTTTTCAAAATGTATCTAATTAATTGCCGTTTCATGGTTGACTATGGCCTATTATTCCTTGTGGAAGTGGTACATTTTTGGCTGCTAATTTTATCATTCTTCCCGACTCAGTTTCAAAAGCGTTCTTACATTTTTAAAAATGCTTTGGAGGCTAACTACTTACAGTATATCAGTATATTCCTATACTTAAAAATTTACCTCTATATGCCAGATTCATGTGAGACTGGCATGTATAACGTCAAAGTGAGGATGGATGACTGGCTGATGTATTTTTTGTTAATGCAATGTGCGATCATCCCCCATTACATTTGAGAAAGAAGGAACCTCCCCAATGCTATGTCTTAATATTGCTTACCATGTCTACTATACTAGATAATAAGTGTAGAATGGTGACTATAGGGGTGTTATTTCATGTTTACAGGGCTCTAAAAATATTTTTAAATGGCTTTAGGTCACAAGCAGGTTTTCTATGCTCTCACTACAAAAATCCATCCATCCAATTTCTTTGCCGCTTATCCTCATTAGGGGGTATGCTGGAGCCTATCCCAGCTGACTTCGGGTGAGAGGCTGTGTACACCATGGACTGGTCGCCAGTCAATCGCATGAAATAATAGTGAAACCTACTTTGCAAGAATTCATCTATTGCGGTTGAGTCTGGAACCAACAAACGAGGGACGACTGGTAGAGTATTGTACCGCAAGATAAACATCACATCTTGTCAACGCATCTTCCTGCACTCTTTTCCCCCTGCAAATAGCGCCATCAAACTTATTTCTTTTTAACTTACCAGTACAAAACACATGATTTACAATTTAAAGCAGAGAAATGAAAACCACAAATGGGCGGGCCGCTACTGTACGTACCACGGCTCTACGACAAAAACCACGTACTTGAAGGTACTATTTCTAGTGCTCGGTTCCCAAGCTGATACCAATGCTAGTTGCTCATTGGTCAAACAGGACTGTCATCGCCGCATTATTGTGACATTAAAGGAATGACGCTATCTTAGCCTACTGCTTTCCTCCACTCTGGATGCTGTGGTACCCTATGCTGTAGTCTCCGCTTTGTTGCAATGGTCCAATTTCTTGCTGCCCTCAGTCTTGGATAATATGAGCCTCCTTTCTACTGTATAGCTGACGAAACGTCTTTTCCAAAGTCTGCTGCATTACATGCGCTCAAATGCTATGGGGACCGCTTTCTGTAAGCACAGGCAGTTGAGGTTAGTGCAACTGTCTGATTAATGGGGAGTTTCCGACGTGTTGTTTTTAGAAGACTACGGATTGAAACATGCGCAGGATGTTTAGAGTAACATACGGGCAGGGGCACGGCACCAGCACCAGTGTAAAGATTTTTGGCTTAACGTATGTCAGACAGAATCCATCAAACAGTGTCTCCTTGAAATTGGCGGGATTAGAAAAAAAGTCTTTAAGAAGATCTTTTATTTCAGTGCCTACCCAAGGTCAGCCACTCAAATCCTTCTCTGATCGTTATGTAAACACTCCCCGTCGCCCTCATCTGTGAGTATCATGCTTTGTGTCCCTATGGAACAAACAGGACTGGATGCATAAAGGGCTCATTAGACAGAAAGAAAAGAGCTTTAATATGGAAACCAGCCATCTTCCTGTTGGGGAGTTTGACAGAGACACAAAACAAGAAAGGAAACAGAGACTTGTTGGACAAAACAGGTGGTTCTGATCGTCGGGCAGATTTTTTTGCAAATGTTCACCAGGCGAGTGGAGCCACAGCAACACATGGTCACTGGAACCGTGCACAAAAGTGGGACACACACACACACACACACACACACAGGCTGAAGCAGTCTGCAGCCATTCAGATTTCAAAAATGCAGTTATTTGCCGGTAAAGAGGGGCCGTGTAGCACCAACAAGCTGTGCATTTGATACAGTATTTCGTCTGTTGGTGTGTTTGAATACATACAATTAGGGATACTTTGTGTCATTTCTGTCGATTGAGTGGAAAATACATCAAACATACGTCGGGCTGTAGGATTAAATGCATATTCAGATATATTTATATTATTAGTTTTTAACAGGATGGAAGAATCTCTTTATGAATGTCCTGTCTTGAATCAACGCCTGGCGATTGCAGCCACCTTATGGAACACTTGGGGCTGTGGTGGCATGATCGATAATGCAGCTAGGGTTCCTTTAAGGGTATGGAGGAGGAATATCCCTGTGTAGTGTCCGCTTCTTTGTCTATTAGCTGCAGAGCAAAATATGGACATGCTCTATCAATGGCCTTTGGTTTGTTACATCATCACTTCCTGGCAGGAGGATTTTGCTAAAAGGGGCCAGGATGGAGAAGACTGATGAAATGGGTCACTACTAACACGCCGATTGACAAGCACTGCATTGTTGCTCCTCTTACCCAACAAGCCGTCTCGTGCTGCTGCCGCTGGACTTGCTGCTCTGCCTGCGGTTCACTCTGGGCATGGTCAGGCTGCTTTGGTGTCTGCCGGGAAGCTCTGCCCCACCTGCTTTAGGCAGATCCCTGCTGCCATCACCCTGCGGCGTGGTGCTCCTGGATGGCCTGGCATGAGTAGTCGCCGGCGGGCTTTCCCCAGCATCATGTGGTCCACCTTGGGAGTGGTCCCAAATCGTCTGTCCTGCAGCCTCTTGCCTCCCACCTGTGGAGTCCGTGCGGGCATCACCTACCAGCGCAACCGCCAAAAACAGCACCGCGGCTAATCCGGCGCGCTCCATTTGGGGTGTAGAAAGTTTGAAAGGTGTGACAAAAGTTGGTGGCAAACACGAGCAAGAAAACGTCTGCTTCAGAAGTTCACCGAGACGTCATCCTGTTCCTCCTAAGTGTGAAGCAAGCCCGGATAGCTCCTCATAATGACCAGGTCCAAAGAGTGCACAAGTTCCTTCCACATCAAGCAAGCATAATTCCTAATTCCTCCTCCAATGAGGAGCAGCGCGCTGCTGAAGCTGAGCTCCAAATCCAAGTGAGAGAAGAGTGTGTGTGCGCGCGCGCGCGTGCGTGCGTGCGTGCGTGTGTCGTCGTCATATCACCACCTCTTCGCCTCCGAAGCCACCCCGGACTGCGTGTGTGCTTGCGCGCGTGTGAGTGGAAGAAACACCCCACTGTCGACTGTGTGATACGCACATTCTGGTATCGATCCGATACCATACTGCCGATACCGATATCCATGCCCACAATTTTCATTTAAAATGTACGAAAATATTTCAATTATTTTATGGATTTTTCATAATACAACGCAGGACAGATATTTTGGGCCAGGTATGTCCAAAATGCATTTTTGTATAAAAGAAAATTAAATTGGGCCGCACGGTGGTTGAGTGGTTAGCACATTGGCCACACAGTCAGGAGATCTGAAATACCTGGGTTCAAATCTTCGTTTGGCATCTCTGTGTGGAGTTTGCATGTTCTCCCCGTGCGTGTGTGGGTTTTCTCCGGGTACTCCGGTTTCCTCCCACATTCCAAAAACATGCATGTTAGCTTAATTGGCGACCCTAAATTGTCCATAGGTATGAATGTGAGTGTGAATGTTTGTTTGTCTATATGTGCCCTGCGATTGACTGGCGACCAGTCCAGGGTGTACCCCGCCTCTCGCCCAAAGTCTGCTGGGATAGGCTCCAGCGTCCCCGTGACCCTAATGAGGATAAGCGGTACAGAAAATGAATGAATGAATGAAGAAAACTAAATTAAGCATAAAAATGGGAGGAATACAGGAAAGGTACAATGTAAAAAGAGAATGCTGGAATAACTATTACTAATAACTTTATACTAAAAACTTTTTTCCTTAGATATTGTTCTACGGTATCGGGGAGGAGGACAGTTAGGACAATTCCGATCCCGCCAACGTTGTTTTTTCCAATGGGTCCTACAATTCCTGGCGACACCCATTTTCTCTTTTTAGCCTTTTTACAAAGTCAGAAAGTAAAAAAATCAACATGGCTGTCCTTACTGGAAATATTTGGACACTCATGCTATAGCAAAACATATTTTTAATCAGTACACTTGCAAACATCCATCAATGCATTCATTTACTACGCAGCTGACTTTGGGCGAGACTGGTCGCCAGTCAATCACAGGGCAGACATACAACCATTCACACTCAATTTAGAGTCGCCAATTAAGATAACATGCATGTTTTTGCAATGTGGGAGGAAACTAGATTACCCGGAGAAAACCCACACACGCACGGGGAGAACATGCAAACTCCACACAGAGATGCCGAGCGGAGATTCAAACCCATGCTAACCACTCGACCACCGTGCTCTTTTGGGTTTTTTCCCCCGGAGGGCTCGTTTGCTCAAGGACTTATTCCCTGCGTTTGGACACACTATAACAATATGTAGTGTAAATGTACAATATAATGTATTTCAAATATGTGATATGTAACAATATGCATCACACAAAAATACCTACAGAAAATAAACATAGAATACAACTGAAAAATATTGAGCTCATCACTCTATATTTTATACACTCTGATGCTATGGATAGTATCAACAGCGCTATTGATATTCTGACCTACAGTATATATGATGAGGGCCTGTTATTGGGGAAACAAACAAATGAAAGTATATCACATATTTCTGAGATAACACCTGGTAGAATACATTTTTTTAAAACAAGGATCATCTTGAAGTTTTAGCTACATGACAGCTGACTTTATTGGTCATCATAGGAAACATGCAACTGATTCTGTGTAAATCATTTCAGTGTAACTCCAAACACTGGATTAACATAAAAACAGTTAGTATCCCCCCACATTGGCCTTTCAGCCCTGTCAATTCACAGATTTTTAAGAGAAACTCGGAGCTCCTTCACACTGACAGAAGCCACCCGTCATGTCTGACCGGTAAAAAAGGCCTTAGGGGAAAACCGAGGACATGTTTGGAGAGACTGTGTCTCTCCACTGGCCTGAGAAAGCCTTGGGCCCTGCCAGAAGGATCTGTACAAAGTATCCGGGAAGAGGAAATTCAATCAGATGAAAAATAGGAATGGTGTGAACTGCTTAGGGTCTCCTGTATTTTCTGGGCCAGTGTAAGGGGACAATTTTATCCAAGAGGAGAATGAGGACAGCAGGAAAATGGAATGCTGCAGAAAAGTGGAGTGTAGAGTATAATACTGCAGCATCCATAGTTAAGAGTTTTTATTTCTCTCATTTCTAGCGGCTCAACAAACAAGCGGTGAATCCTGAAGTAAAACATAAAAAAAGTAAAAGTTGAAAATGTAGCCAAGAGCAGTTCACCAATAGCCAGTATCGGTTCTGGACGTTTGGGGGCCCTTAGCAGGCCTTCGGGCCCTGGAAAAAGATACCAACTGGTGATGTAAGTGTTTGGCGTCCTGCAGCCGCATAGGTTGTGTATAAGGAGAAATTGCGGAGAGAACTGATTAGATACTTACACATACAGCAAAAATGGATGGGGCTTTAGGGTGAAATATAAACACCCTGGCCATGGGCGAGTCAGTCATTTCATATTCTTTTCGAAAAAGCACATTTTGTCTGTTAAAAAAAAATTCCTGCATTAAGCAAAGGGAGCCCCAACAAAGAGGCTGAAGAGCCACATGCGGCTCCAGAGCCACGGGTTGCGGGCCCCTGGACTAGTCCAAGTAGGTACCGCACAGTGGAAAAGGAGCATTAATTGGCTCTTCTTTATGGCCAAGCAGCTTTTTAAGTGAAACAAATGTTTGTGATTATTCTGCATTGTAAACATACATCTTGGCACGTGCGGGCATGCAGATGTAGCAGACGGAGCTCACATTTCAAATTGCGTTGGAAAGACTGGAAAAGTGGCAAGGTTATGTAAGAGGTCCCATTCATCGCCTCTTCTCATCCGTGATGCATCATTACTTCCACCCCCCTCCCTTAACTGTCTGGAAACAACACAGTTCTCATCTACCATTAAATCCTAAACAAGCCAAAAGAGACAGCTGGCTCTCCTTTTGCTCATTCAGCCCGCAAAGATGCACGTCGGCCTTGCTCAGGAGTGGTCCCTGAGCAACATGACCGCACTCCAAGCGCCGCGGTCCAAAACACACAGCGCCAAGCAGAGCGGATATTTTCAAATCTCTTTTAAAGTTTTGTGCTGAGGCTGCGTGCCATAGCTGATTATTTGCTAATCTTGTAGACCAGAAGAATCTAATTAAAGGAAGATGCATTTATCTTATAATTGTGCAGTAGTCCACGTCTGCAGACACTCCTGAACAGATCATAGCTTCTTATAGCCTCGATCCGTATCTGTTTTTGTGCTTTATTAGTAGCCTTAAAGAACATGTATGGGTGTGTTGTATGGCTGGGCTTCAATGTAGCCAAAGCTGCAGCATCTGAGGGACCTAACCAACTTAAGTCTCTGCTATGACAGAAGCTTCCACACAAAAGGGTTATTGCAAAACAGCCGATGTGACGAGCACAGCCACTCCGGTGATCCGTCGAGCAGAAATAACTGCGTTAGAACATCTCTCTCCTTTGCAACAATAACAATATTCGAGTCTGGAAGTCACACTGACGTAAACAAGCTCAAAGGTGGATTGGCTTTTCCTCCACTGAGTACTTAATGGTTTAACTGTTCCACTTTTGTGTGTGTGCTGCATTTCACTCATGTGATGCCTTCTGCAGGAGAACAACCACCTCCTGTCCATCTAGTATGAGGGTTGAATCTCAACTAATGTATCCCATCATTGGACTTAAGGGTCTTTAGGGATCTGTTCATTTCCAAAGCAATAAAACTGTAAAAATCAAGTGTGTAGGTGCACTATTATGTACATTTTCATTTTTAACAGCAATGTGCATTCGTGAGCCTGTTCATGAGCAACAAATGCGAGGGAAATCTATCATCTCGTTAACTTGTTTGCGACACTGTTGGGAAAAAAACGCTGAAATGGTCACATTTGGAGGTCCAGTTATTATGATGTCATGTACATCATGTACAGCTCTTTATGGAAGACGGCTTTTAAAAAAAGAAAAGTCAGGCTTCGCTACACATCTTGCATGCTGCAGACCTGCCAGCTGTGCAGCAGTCAACTACAAACATAAGTTTGGTTATTTTGTTGTTCTTCAGCCCTTAGGCTAACATAGCATGATGTTGCTGTTACAATGCCAATGCAATGTTAGCACTCTAGCTCACCCAGATATGCTAGTGTTGCTAATGTTTGTGTGCTTCTGTTGTGTCCGCCCCATAATGTTACGTTGTTGTATGTGATAAATGGCATCTATTACAATGGAGTGCCAATATACATGCAAAACAATACCATTTCACACGCAAAGTGTGTGCTTAAGCTAATACATTACAGTAGTGTTCTCAATGTATATAATAGAGGAAACATCTTTTTCAATTCCCACTGAGTACGTGTGGTAAAATTACTTTGTGTGTTCAACATGTGTTACTTGTTGATGTGTGAGTAAGGCTAGAAAGATGAACTTTGTCTCTGACTCAAGGGTGTCCGTTGCAGGGGCCCAGGGACCATTTGCATTCTAAAAATATAAACGAATGAGAAAAAGAAAAAAAGCGTTGTAATATTATGGAGGGAAATATCATTTTAGAATATTAAAGAAAAAATAATAATTGGTAATTGTACGAGAATACGTCAGAAATATTATCAGGGAAAATTACTTCCTTTTACCATATTGTTGAAATATTGCAGAAAAAAATAAATGTGTAATTTTTGGGTAAATAGGTTGGGAAAAACATTATAATACTACGGGAATAAAGTAAAACTACTACGGGAATAAAGTAAAATAATATTTGCAATGATTATTTAAGAAGAATGCGTTGGTTAACGTTTTAAGTGGCTCTTGTGGAAAAGGTTTGGACACCACTGCTCTGACAACTTATAGTGCAATTCATGTATATTTCCCGCCAATAAAGATACAAAATAATAATAATAATAATGAATTACATTTTATATAGCGCTTTTCAAGGTACCCAAAGTGCTTCACAATGAAGTGAATCCATGATTCTTTCACACACTGGTGGTGGTAATCTACATCTGTAGGCACAGCTGCCCTGAAGTGGCCTGACGGAAATATGACTGCCAATTTGAGCCTACAGCCTCTCCGACTGATACCAAACATTCATTCACATTTATACACCAGTGTGGGCAGCACTGGTGCATGGTGGGTGAAGTGTGTTAGCCCAGGGATTGAACAACCAACTTTACGGTTTCTGGACGTCGTGCCCTAGTTAAGGAGATTAAATGCATAAAATGGTGGGCTTTCCCACAACAAAAAAATCATTTTTTGATCGAGATTCTGAAAATTTCTGAGATTGCAAATGCTGAATTTTACTTTGCATGTAAAAAGGGGATAAAATACGCTCACACACTCATGCATGAACATAGCACATTAGCATTGAAGCCACAGACATTAAAAGCACTTTTGTGCACTGTGTAAGGCTGAATTTTGGTCAATAGACCTCAACTACAGTGTTGTGTAACCTGCAAGACATTTTTTTTAATTTGAGACCACCCCAGTGACAAGCATTACACCCCAAAAAGTAAACCGATGTACTTTTTCTGTGCAGGCGGAGTGACACATGAGGGTCCTTTTACTTTTGAGTGACTGCCTTGTCGGCGCCAAATGGGATAAGGGTTAAAGTTCAAGTGTCTCTATTAAAAAGCCAAACAGTATCATTACAGCCCAATGAAGGGGCTCTCATTTTAAGCAAGCGTCAACCAAGTGCTCTCGGCCTCGGCTCCTGAATTTTAAGTGAATCCGCCTGAATCGGCCTCTGTGACGGCTTTCAGTGGAGGAATGTCAATCTTTTCGTTTAGCTACCTTTTTCGCCATTTGCATCAAAGTTGAGATCTCTCCTTCCTCTCTGCAAGCAGCGAACATAATAGCAACATTGTTCTGTGCAGGCAGTAGTCTGGACCTGAGGGAAAAGTTGGGAGAAGGAGGTTTGGTTTTTTTTGTTTTTTTTAGCAGTGCACCATATCATGAAAGCTCAAACGATGTGCTTTATTCCTTTTTTATTTCACTGAGCGTGACCCTGCTTCCTCCGGACGAACGACAGGGTTTTGTTGAATACCCTCCACGTTCACCAGACCTCACACCACTAGACTTTTTTATGACGTCATGTGACGCTGAGCGAGCGCGCACCGGTAGAAGAGTCCGTGTGGACATCCTTAAAAATGCAAATTTTCATAGGATATTGGGTGTATTTACTACGGGCATATTAGAGCCACATAGAAAAATGGAAAATTTCAAGATTATAAATGGTAATTTTACAAGAAAAAAGTCGTAATATTAAGAGATTGAAAGTCTTTACCCTTGTGACCTTTGACCCAGGCCAAAGGTCACACAAGTCCACTGTGTTTATAGCTGTCTCTGGCAATGCCAGTTAAAATGGAGTATTCAGATTTTGCGAATAAAGTTGTACATTTATGACAATAGTACCGTACATTTCGGGGAAAAGAGTACTGGTGAGATGATGCTAACCTTTTTTGCCCAACTGTTCTTTTTTGCTGTCCCGTTGTAAATAAAAGCTCGCGTGAAGCCAGAGGAGAATTTCTGTCCTCCTGTAGAACTATGCTATAGTTTCCATCTGACATGTATGACATGTAAAATTATGACTTTTTTTCCTCATAATTTTACTAGAAAAAATAGCATCTGTGCAGACGTTTCAGTATGTAGGATATTAATTCACTTTAATATATATCTGCACAGTAAATGCCATATATTTATGTCTATATATATATATAGTATATTTAAAAAATAAAAATAAAAAACCTCATGGGTTGACATATACATAATAACTCTCTCTCTCTCTTTTTATATATATATATACACACACATACATACACACTACATATATGTACGTATACAGTATATACAGTGAGGGAAAAAACTATTTGAACCCCAGCTGATTTTGTAAGTTTGCCCACTAACAAAGAAATAATCAGTCTATAATTTCAATGGTAGCTTTATTTGAACACTGAGAGACAACAATGACAAAAAAAATCCAGAAAAATGCGTTTCAAAAAGAGTTATAAATTAATTTGCATTTCCATGAAGGAAATAAGTATTTGATCCCTTTAAAAAACGTGCTTCAGTACTTGGTGGGAAAACCTTTGTTGGCAATCACAGAGGTCAGCCATTTCTTGTAGTTGGCCACAAGGTTTGCACACATCTCAGGGGGGATTTTGGCCCACTCCTCTTTGCAGATCCTCTCCAAGTCAATAATGTTTCGTGGCTGATGTTTGGCAACTCCAACCTTCAGCTCCCTCCACAGATTTTCTATGGGATTAAGGTCTGGAGACTGACTAGGCCACTCCATGACCTTAATATGCTTCTTCTTGAGCCAATCTTTTGTTGTCTTGGCCGTGTGTTTTGGATCATTGTCATGCTGGAATACCCAACCACGACCCATTTTCAATGCCCTGACTGAGGGAAGGAGGTTCTCACCCAACACTTGACGGTACATGGCCCCATCCATCCTCCCTTCCACTTCCACCTCCATATTTGACGGTGGGGACGGTGTTTTTGGAGTCATAGGCAGCATCCCTCGTCCTCCAAACACAGTGAGTTGAGTTGATTCCAAAGAGCTCAATTTTGGTCTCATCTGACCTCAACACTTTCACCCAGTCTAAAAAAGACCAAATCTTGTACCGCCTAGGAAGTGGAGTTCGGCCGCTGTCCGAAAGTCCTTGGGAGTGCTTGGGAGTCACAATCCCAGCGGAGTGGGCTTGGTGGGAGGCGTAATTGGAGGAGGGCAAGGGATAGAGTAAATGCAGGCAGGAAACCTAAGGAAACACAGCGGGAAATGGAGCAAAGTCTGGAAAATCTAGAAAGTTTTCTGTGCGGGTTATCATGTGTATCTGTATACACTATAGGAGTCCAAAACTCAATACAAAGGCTGGAAAATGAGAAAAGAAAAAGACTAAGATTTAAAAAGGATTAAAAAATGGATAAAGATTGGAGAGTAAATGAAGAAAAAAACATCTTTGTCAGATTAATTTCGGAAATGGATTGAGTTAACAGACAGAACACTCAAGATATGATTAATAAAAACAAAATTTTTTTTCCAAAGACTGTTAAACAACAAATGCATTGTAAATTTAAGTCCACCCGCAACCCTGATGAGGATAAGCGGTATAGAAAATGAATGAATAAATACATTTATGTCCACTTCAAGTGCCATGTTGTCTTTAACCATGGACGCAGTGATGTCACTGCGTGGTGAGATAAATGCTACTGGAGTTCATTCAAAGGGTGGAGGAGCATGCTATGCAGCCTCGGCCCGAGAAGGACTACAAACTTCCAGAAAAATGTCAGTTTTCCCAAAGATGTCAGTAATATTATGAATACTCGGGGGGATTGTCACTGATCCATATTTCTTACTTCTTCTCCCATTGGTTTAGTAACCAGTGGTCTACTGGACCAGCTCATCTGGCATCTACTCTCGATCCTTGCTGGTGTGTCTCCTAAACAGCTATGGAAAATGGAGTCCCACAGAAAGTGTTTTCCACATTACCAGCAGGACAGAAAGTGATATCTATGGCGACTACCGCTCTTACCACAGGACCTCTCCGTACATTTATCTCCCAAATATGCAGCACTGACTGATTCCTGAAAGATGAACAATCAGCTTGAAAGACAAGAAATACACCACGTCTGGTAGTGAGTTCCAAAAGCTTTCCGGTAGTAAACCAACTAAATGTCACTTACCGCGTTCAAATGGATAAACCATTCGAATTTGCTAAATCAGACATTCTTATTCTGGATGGATTTTGTAGAGGCAAGCACAGGCGAGGCAAAGTATGTTGATTCACGGTAAAAATGAAAGGGGGAGAAGCCACAGATGAAAGGTCAACTGCAAAGTTAAAAGGTAATTGGATAAAAAGAATTCAAAGAAGTCTGTCACTGCACACTTTCATTCAAGAGACGAACGTTGGGTGCAGCAACCCTAAAAGGCGGGCTCCCCCTGGTAAATCTGGCCTTGGCAATACGACTTATGCCTTTTTTTCCCTGTGCTCTTTTAAGGCTGAAATAAGTCTGGTGCCCCAGGAAGGTGAAAGTCTGTGGCATACTAATCTATATCTTTTCAAACTGCCACTGTCACCAACCTTTTTTCATTTTCTCGTCTACTTTCTTTCTTATGTTTTGGATAATATTATAAACCTACAGCAATTATTTGTCTTTACATCGGAATCATTCATTCATCTGAAATAAACAGAAATAGTTCAGTGATGATTATCAATTAGCCAGAGATCAGATCGCTTCAATTACTAGATGCGGTGCACTTTTGTCAACTCCTCAGTAAGAATAGTGTATCACAAAGATGACATCACTGGCTAATTTGCATATTATCTCCATATCACAGACAAACGACAGACAATGCAGAGTCTGCATCAGTCTGTCGTGGTGAAGAGAGAGCTGAGCCGAAAGGCAAAGCTCTCAATTTACCTGTCGAACTACGTTCCTACCCTCACCTATGGTCATGAGCTTTGGGTAGTGACCGAAAGGACAAGATAAGCGGCCGAAATGAGTTTTCGCTGCAGGGTGGCTGGGCTCTCCCTTAGAGATAGGGTGAGAAGCACTGTCATCCGGGAGGGACTCGGAGTAGAACCGCTGCTCCTCCGCATTGAGAGGAGCCAGATGAGTTGGTTCTGTCATCTGGTTAGGTTGCCTTCCTTTCGTCTTCCTGGGGAGTTGTTCAGGGCACGTCCAACCGGTAGGAGTCCTCAGGGTAGACCCAGGACACGTTTGAGTGACTATGTCTCTCAGCTGTCCTGGAGCTGGATGAAGTAACTGGGGAGAGGGAAGTCTGGGCTTCCCTGCTTAGACTGCTGCTCCCGCGACCGACCTTGGATAAGCGGAAGAGTATTGATGAAATGGATGGATTGTGTAAGCGATGCTGTTGATTGCCAAACTTTTTACAGTAGTGTAACGTTTTGAAAGGCAACAGTTTGGCGAATAGTCCAGCTATATATTGCTAAACAAAATAACAAACATTTCTGAGGAACCATTGCTCAATGTTGCCCATATAAGGAAGTCTGGGTTTTGTAACGTCGGTGGAACTTGGTATATATACACACAACAATAAAACCTCATTTTTGGGAGAATCCCCACTTAAGGTGACAGGTTTTCACCACTGCACCGGATTGGAACACCAATATACCAATATAAATACCACCACCAATATAACACCAATATAAATGAAATCAATGAAATCAATCAATGAAACACACACAACGCACAAAATAATCATCAAACTTACTTATTTGTCCATGATTCAGCCAGAAGAAGGAGGAACGTCATGCTCTGTCTCCTTTCTGCTCCATTCTCCTCTCACTATGAGGCGTTCAGGTGCACTCATAATTGTGTGTTAGGCGCAAAATGTTTTTCATTTTTATTTACGTACATAGGGCCTTATGATTATGATATAGGGATGCAGGGATATAGATATATATATATTGATTGATGTAATTGCGGACAGAATCGGAGAGTTGGGCAAGAAAAACAGAATTTACAGTTAAACTGCAGAAAGTGGCATAATGTGAATGAAATGCTGTCGTCGTGAGAAGAATGAATGTTTGTGTGTGGAATTATATATCTGGCGGTTATATCGTGGCGCATTCTCATTGCCCCCTGTCACGAGTGCCGTATCCCTAGGTGTACGCTTACCCCACTTTGGGAACCTAGACTATGGGAAAAATGCATAACCTGGTGGAAGAGACAACAAAGTGGGTAAAAACACCTTCATTATGTTTGGAACTACAAATAAACTTGATTTTTAGTTTGGTCATTTAAAATTGCGCCGCATGGTGCCTGAGTGGGTAGCATGTTGGCCTCACAGTCAGGAGATCTGGGTTCAAATCTCTTTTGTGCTTCTTTGTGTGGAGTTTGCATGTTCTCCCCGTGCGTGTGTGGGTTTTCTCCGGGTACTTTGGTTTCCTCCCACATTCCAAAAACATGCGTGTTAGCTTAATTGGCGACTCTAAATTGTCCATTAGAGTGTGAATGTGAGTGTGAATGTTTGAATGTCTGCCCTGCGATTGACTGGCAACCAGTCCAGGGTGTACCCCGCCTTCCGCCAAAGCTCAGCTGGGATAGGCTCCAAGATACCTGTGACCCTAATGGGGATGAGCAGTATAGAAAATAAATGAATCATTTAAAATTGGCCATCACTTCATAAAAATAAAATAATATTTTAATTCAGCCTAAGAACTATATCCGGACACGCCTCCAGCCTCCACCATTTAGTTTGTAGTTTGGACTGCTTGCTTAACGTATCATACCTCATTCTCCCATCACACGTTCTGACACACCGACAGGTAAGTGACGAGTAATGAGTGGAAATGTCATAAAGATTAAGAAACATTTACTTTTTAGGTCTCGTTCTGTGAAACAAGACAAGATTAACTCCGATGGCAACGCGCAGCGTTGTGACTGCAGGCGACTTGTGACTGCACCCGCTGCTGCTCAGTGAGAAGAAAAAAACTGCAGCTCAATACGTGCTTTCACTTTTAAGCCCCAAATTACCAGAAAACAACTCCAAAAAAGTAGCTATATTTGTCGCTAATCCCCTTTGGAATGTTGCCAGATTTAGCAACTAAGTTACCAAGATGGCAACACTGCCGCAGAGACTGCCTGCCTTACGTTTGTGCAAGAGAAGAGGGAAGCTACTTTCACCTGTTCCAGTATATCATTCACCATATGTCAGATGCTATAGTATATTTTATTTTATAAATACTCAGCCAAAGCTCACATTCTCATGTTGCTCACTGTTTATTATGTACATTTCATAATCCATACTGCAATTTCTAAATCGTATATGTTGCTTATTCTGTAAAACCTGTCAAATTCGATTCCTTTTCTTGAGTTGGCCTGTCATTAAACCCTAGTGTAACACTTTTGGCCTGCTGTAATGCAAAACATTTTTGCATGTAACAATGTAAATCAGGGGTGTCCAAAGCCTTAATTGTTTTATTGACGCTGAGCATATATTTATAATATTTATTAAACATAAGTAATTCATTATTAGGATGCCTGGTGGCTGTTCTCCCCGTGCGTGCGTGGGTTTTCTCCGGGTACCCCGGTTTCCTCCCACATTCCAAAAACATGCATGTTAGGTTAATTGGCGACTCTAAATTGTCCATTAGAGTGTGAATGTTTGTTTGTCTGCCCTGCGATTGACTGGCGACCAGTCCAGGGTGTACCCCACCTCTCGCCCAAAGTCAGCTGGGATAGGCTCCAGCATACCCGCTACCCTAATGAGGATAAGCGGTATATAAAATGGATGAATGAATTATTAGTAAGATATGTTATTAGGTGGGCCGCACGGTGGCTGAGTGGTTAGCACATTGGCCACACAGTCAGGAGATCTGGAAGACCTGGGTTCAAATCTCCGTTGGGGATCTCTGTGTGGAGTTTGCATGTTCTCCCCGTGCGTGCGTGGGTTTTCTCCGGGTACTCCGGTTTCCTCCCACATTCCAAAAACATGCATGTTAGGTTAATTGGCGACTCTAAATTGTCCATAGGTATGAATGTGAGTGTGAATGTTTGTTTGTCTATATGTGCCCTGCGATTGACTGGCGACCAGTGCAGGGTGTACCCCGCCTCTCAGCCCAAAGTCTGCTGGGATAGGCTCCAGCATCCCCGTGACCCTAATGAGGATAAGCGGTATAGAAAATGGATGAATGAATTATTAGTAAGATATGTTATTAGGTATTCCAGAAAGTTGAGTTGTCACCTATAACACAAAGATAAGATGACATGTTTTTTTTGTTTTTTTTTACGTTTTTATTTTTCTGTATTCAATATGTAAATGATTTATTTGAAATCTGTATTAAACACACACACAGTTCAATCCTAGAAAAATTACAACATTTTGCCTTAAAGACTGACGTTATCTTAGCAGGTTTGGAAAAAGATGTTTTTTCTTTATTTTTCTAGACCTGCTGCAGCTCCCTTGAAGGCTTCACACGCACACAAAAACCTCTGGGTTGGACTCATGTGCTCCATGTGCGATCTTTATCTGTCATAAAGTCACCTGCTAAACTCCTGTTTGTGCAATGCAATGCAAAGCAGGGATGGTGGTGTGAGTGGACCAGCAATAGCTTCATATTCATTTGCCGTGCATCTTTAAACGGCTTTTGAAGCAGTACCTGTAAACATGCCTAATATCCTCCTCATTTTGCTCCTTCACAATAATTGTCTCCAGACGCAAATAAGGGCAAACCAGCTGGGAATTCTGACTATGTCGAACGTCAAAGGAGTTCAAGTATTTGCTTTGAAATGTTTATGGGATTAAAGGCACTGTCGTCTATAAATCACGCCTTTTCGATCGCGTGATCCCCTCCCAATGAAAAACACACTCACGCTACAGCGTATGATCTCAAACGGTTTCCGAAAATGTCACTTGTTTTGATATCACCCTGTTGAGTAATGCAGGTTAAGGTCTGTTTACGGCGTGGAACAGATGATGCATAAAGCCTATTCACTGCTTGACTCACGGATGACACGTGCCTTCCAGCACACTGCTTTGGTATGGTGTGGCACGACCAGCCACGCTAATTGCTGGCTGTGTTTTCAAGCAGCGTTCTTCACATATGTAGCATTCAGTTTCATGTAATGCTCATGTTTGACGAGGTCCCACCGGACAGGCCTCATGCTCGGTTAGCTGCCGAGCGGAGAATCATGTGCTCTGCAACAGTTAGACGAACGAGATGTCTTCTTTGGTGCCCCCAATTAACAGTGAAGGTCGAGCACCAGAAAGTTATGATGCGATTTAACCCCCCGCATGAGGTCAATTTGACCTGAACGGCTTCCCACTAAGCATGATAAATTTGTTATTTTTCAATCCATTAAACCTTTTCCGCATAGTCCATTTAGCCAGAACAAACCACCGGCCTGGCTTGACCCGCGACCTGTTTACCACAATTAGCCAACATGGCTTGCGTCAGGCTCATGCTAGAGGGGAGCCCCGATGAAGTCTGATGACGCCCCTCAGACTGGCTGACAAACATCCGTATCAGAGGATGGCGTCATAACTCAAATCGAAGCCGAACGGAGCCATTGTTTGTACGTATACTTGCGACTTTGCCTGCTGACGTAAGGAGATGATAAAATATTTTTGAGCTTATATTTTATAGACTTATCTAACAGAGCTGTTGCAGTCATTTTGTTGTAGATCCTGACAAAAATGACACGTTCTTTTTAGGCCGTCCAGCGACGTCATTGCCGCATCAATGCTTTGCTGCACATCACCTGGCCTTTGAGCTTCTTGCTAAAAATACCTCCCTAAAGGTCATATCCATCCATTTTCTTCCACTTAGTCGACGTCAAGTCATGGGGACCACTTCGTCCGGCTTCTTCCGGCGGATCCCGAGGCGTTCCCAGGCCAGTTGGGAGACATATTCCCTCCAATGTGTCCTGGGTCTCCCCCGGGGCCTCCTACCGGTTGGACCAGCCCTGAAACCCCCCCCCCCCCTCCTAGGGAGGCGTCCTAACCAGATGCCTGAGCCACCTCATCTGGCTCCTCTCAATGAAGAGGAGCAGAGGTTCGACTCCAAGTGCTCTGCAGCGCTCCTCACCCTGTCTTTAAGGGAGAGGCCAGCCAAACTCAAAGGGGCTCATTTAACAAGATATTTTTCTTTCTCCGCCACAGACGGTACCGAGGTGGAGGAGAAATATGAAGTCCATAGAGCAGGAAATGGATGTGCAACATTTGTTTGTCCTGGCTGCTTATTACGAAATGGCTACTTTCATCTTTAAGGCAGTGCTGTCCAAATCCAGCCCATAAATTAAACCAGAGTTCTCTGCAAAAGCCACCAATAGATTGCTTAAAACAGCAGCTTGCTGTTACACAGAAGATTTTTGACGAATATTGTTAAAACATGAAGTGGGCTCGTTTCACATACAGTAGAGGATCTTTGACTAGTGTTTTGCAGCGGTTCCTTAAAACCAACAGTGCACTCCTGTCATTTAGAGCAATGGTTCTCGACTGCCTTGGCTGCAGGACCCACCATTAGATCTGCATGACAATTTTTCAACTAAAACTTCTGAAATAAGTCACCGTTTGCAACACAACCTCAGCTGGTGTTGTGAAGATGTCTCTCTCTTTATGCCCTGCTCTTCTCCAACAAATCTTCTTGCCCAGACAACGACCCCCTAATTTTCAGGTATCTGAGCATACAAACCCTGAGCACTCCCTGGATCTCTGCGAGTATCGCACCTGTCCAAAACCTGGGAACCTTGAGTACTTCCATTGTCATACGGTATTTTGTATATGAGCGGTTTCTAGCAGGAGGATTCCACAATGTAGCTTTCTTTATTCTCAACCTCAGACAAAACAAGCTATGATATCATACAATTAACCTGACTCTTGTAGAAAACCCCTAGTTTATCATTTTTTTTCTTGTTTATATTGTTAATTAGCTATGCTTTCATTTTCTTTTACTTTCTGTTTTAAAGCAGCCCCTTGTGGCACTTTTTCATCCCGCAAATGGACTTGAAATTGATGCCATATGCTTACTTTTGAAGGAAAAAACAAAACTCCACACATAGTGGCTTGCTACTTTGGCTTTGCAGCAAAAGAAAATGTTCTGTTCCCACATAGTCTGACAATCTGTCCATCTTAGAAGAATAACTTTTTTTTTTTTTTTACTTAAGCTTGTATGTTGCACTGCCCGTTGGTTTCTCCATTATACAGGGTTAGCAAGCAACTCCTGCTGCAGCATTAGCTGGACGCTCACCTGCAAAATGCGGCATGTACTACGTAATGCGCTGTTAATGAATAGATCGGCTGCGTAAATAAGTAAATACATACCCGGAGGATCTTCTCACATCATTGTGATGTACTGTTGTACTGTTGTTGTGCTTGTTGTCGCCTGTCACTCACTGGGGTGCGCTGCAAAATGGTACAGAATAAGTTGTTATGCGTTTTTTTCATTTACAGTTCAGATTGGAATGTATTCAGTGCACAGCAAGAATTGGTTGTGCACAGAGAACACGAGAGCAGTGCATGACTGCACACCCGTGCAGCTCGTGACCAGTTGGGAATCACTGATTTAAAGGATCTTTGACTAGTAGTTTGCATTAGATCCCTAAAACAAAGGGCTTCTGTCACACAGAAGATCTTTGACATCTTGTAAGCGTAGTCCCTCTGTTTTAATTTATTACAATAATTTGACAGTATTAGCCAGTTGGTGCATTACACGTGTCTGTGCATGGTCAGTCAGTCGATACGCTAATCTATGTCCTGGCTGCTCAGTGCAATATGGCCACTAAGACAAGACAAGCTAAATGTTAAGGCTAAATGTTACTAAATTAGCCAGATGGATTTCATAGATTATAATGGATGATAATGGCCTCACTGTTCGGCGTGACGGAAGCAAGTGGAAGAATGATGAGCAAAAGGCAAGTTCTTGATACACAGTAGCTTGTCTCTTATCATTTTGGGCGATAAAGAGATAATAGAGAACAGGACTTCCATGTCTGCTATCTAGGTCATCCCTCCCATCACTACCTAGCTCGTAAATCACACGCCGTTGGCTTGTTGTGCAACACGATTGTCTACAGGCCCGCACAACTAACCTCAGCTTTGTCCAGCATTCTCATGCAAAGACAGTTTGATGTTTCAGTGTTCCCATTTTAGCCTATAAGCAGCAGGGAGGCTTTAATCACACAAAAACTGCATATACTGTACAGTATGTGTGCTCCACATTAACTGGAACGTAGGTTTTTTTATTCTGTTAACATTCCAGGTGAATGTAATGTAAGAGTGTTCATATGACTCAACCCCAGCCTGCCGCTACAGCTGACTTTTATACCTAAGCACTCTGTAGGGAGCAGGAAGAGGCCCCGTGTGTCCAGGGCCTCGTCTCCTGGGCTGCACTAAGCGCTCAGCAGGCTTCAAGGGCGAATGTTCATTAGGGAGCCAAGTTGTAATAAGCCTGCAGACAGACATGCTGCTAAACAGCCTCAAATGCCAGGAGAGGTGAGTTTGCTTATCTTGCCGATCCTCATGACTTCACACGGCAACATAAGCAATTAAAAAAATACCTACTGCACGGAAAAGCCATTAGTTCAAGGAACGGACTTTTGCTGACCAGTCAAAGGAGTCGTGAGTTACTAATGCATTATAATTATACAGAGTCATCCATTACTAGAACTTTCAGTCAACCTCCAATTTGGTCACAATTAAGAACCCATTTTCCACACCTCATATTTGATCATTCTTATTTGGCGACAAGTTAATCATAGTAATAGAATAAAACAAAAATAAAGTAAAACACGGAACAGGAAGTCTGCAGGGCGATGCCATCTGCTAGTGGCGTTTGTACTGCCAGATGTACTGCTGAAATTATTACCGTATTAAACCAAATACAGTCATGCCTCTCCTCTCTTTACTTTGCACTTCAAAGTTCTTAGCTTCACTCTATGACAGGTTTTCCAAAATATACTGATTAGTAAATCATGCATTTTTTGTTTGTTGTACACGACCCTTTATCGGTCAAACATGTGCATTTTTGCCAAACTTAAACCTTTTCAAGATAAAAATGGCTAAATGGACAAAAATACAAATCTAAAGCATTCAAAAGACGCATTCAAAGTCATGGTCATATGTTGTATTCTAGTCACAGGTAATGTGTAATGTGTAATGTAATGTGAGATACACAAGCACCAGACTTTGAATTAATTCACAACAGGCACAAAATTACCTTATAAAACCTTCAAATAAAAACACGGGCTACTGTTACCCCCGTAACCCACGCCAAGATGAAACTCAATTCTGAAGCCTCAACAGTACTTCCTGTCCGCCTTTCATTCATTTCCACTGTGTAACACATTTATAGCGCCACAGGAGCACAAGTCTTATTTATGTTTTTAATGACTTTATTATGTCTAGTATATTGGGTGTAATGGTGACTGTAGAGGTGTCAGTTAATGTCTAGAGGGCTATAATAATGTTCAATACCGTATTTAGAAGGCTGTACACATTTTCTATGCACTGGCTAGGAATATATAGGAATAATTAAACCTATTTCCAAAGAATCTTACTTTGCAGAAATTCACTGATTACGGTCAAGTCTGGAACCAATTAACCTCAATAAACAAGTTGCATCTATAACGCAGTTCCTTTTTTTTTCAAGACCTGGTTTTCCAACCCTCTACAAAAAAGTCTAAAAAAACGCTAACGTCTTATAGCTGTGGTCTAGAGATTAACACATGCAAACCAAAAGGTGGCGCCAACATGCCCGTGAACATTTGCTGAATAAAAAAGGGCACCGTTCTGAAAAAAAAAAGGGAAATTCTGAGCTTCCCCAAGAATTGTTTCACTCACCCCACAGCACAAACATTTCTTTAGCAGCAACGAGGTTAGGGGTGCTGGTGTAAGGACCTGACTGCTGACTGGCTTGCTTCTTTTACTTTGAAGGCCTGACTTTGCTGGCTACAGGTTAAAGTGTTACGGTGATGTTGCCTGAGAAGACTGGAAGCTTTCCTGCAGCAGAGCCTGTGAAGGAGGCTGAAATATGGTAGAGTTGGTAGGTATATGTAAGAGCTTTTCTACCTGTCACGCACACACAGAGACACGCTTTTCAACAAACAAAAATGGGAGTTAAGATGTGAATTTTAAGATAAAGGTAATCAACGAGAAATATGATATGCTTTGCTACAGCAATCTCTCAGTTCACAGATAGACAAATAGGAAAAAGTAGTTTTAGTTTGGACACATTTTCCCAAAATGCATCTTGAAAAAGAGGGGTGATTTTATATTCAGGGTTAGTTTATACGGTACATGGTGAATATGATTTCCGTATGCAGTTGATATGAAAGGAATTTCACTGACAAACCACACGCTTTCTTGCAAGTAATCAATTCCACTTCCTGTTCTGTGGTTATCACCACACATTCCTCTTCTGGTGTGGCATCACAAAAGAATACAGAACACAAAAAAGTAACTGTTGCTCTTTAGATGCGAGCGAGTAAGCTTTTCCTCTGAAAATTCCTGGTTCAACTCCAACTTGTCTGACTTTGGAGAGTTTCTAGACTTGGTAACGCAGCTCCTTCATACGTGCACCACATCTGCACCTGCATCGCATCCATCAACACACTCCTGGGATAGCTTTTTATGAACAAATTACACTCTGCCGAAGCTGAAACGAGAGTGGGAGCTGAAGTTTGATTCCTATGACAATTGCTGAGATCAAAACTCTCATCATGTGTTGTGTTCGGTAAGTGGTTCTCATTTCTTTCCTGTCCCCTCACCCCACCCAGGGGCCAGAACTTTGTCATACCCGCCCATTTGAAAGACTATTGACAACTGATTTGACTATTTTCTGTACTGTACCACCTGAACTTGAAACTGAAACCAGGAAAATGGCACAAAATAGAGAGCTGTGAAGTGTAGTCAAGAGTCAAGTGGCATGTTGGGTATAATACATTTGGACACATTGGCGGGTTTGCACCAACACCGCAAGTACTCCCTGCTTCTCGCGCATCCCCCTGGGGGGTCCACCCCACTATTTGAGAACCGCTGTGTGAAGAGGTCAGTTATTGGACAATGACAGATTTGACAACAAAAGACCATCAAGTTCCTCTAAACTCTGTCGGCCCTTGGAAGAGGTGGTATTGTGGCGATTGTGTGTTATAAGGGGCTCAGGGGCGAGCAGGCCGGATACTTGCTGACCCTTCCCACCCTGGACATGGACTATTTGAGCCACTCCCCTCTGGCAGAAGGTTACGGTCCATTCGGACCAGAACCTCTCGCCACAAGAACAGTTTCTTTCCTGCTGCTGTTGAACTCATGAACACTTTATAACATTTGCACTATGCTCACTTTATAACCAGTATTTTTGGCACCTTATAATTCATAATAAATAATAAACTTATCGGTGATTTCGATTTAAATGATCTACTCTGGTTCTATGTTTAGTTAGTGTTAGTTCTATGTTTATTCAATGCTCTATGTTTGCTTAGAATTCTACGTCGCACTGAGTCGCCAAAGAGTTTGTGAATTGTTCACTTACAATGCCAATAAAGTTTTTCTGATTTCTGATCATTCTCGACTAAACCTGACATGACTGCTCTCCGTGTGGGATGTTTAGATGTTTGGCTTGCACACTTGGTTCTGTAGCAGGTTTGGAAAGGATTTAAGGGACTTCATAAAGCAGAATGGAATGGTAGTGTTGATACGCAAAAACAAACCGATGTCTGTTTGATATTTTGTAGAATGATCCACCATCCATCCTGTTGAGCATGCCTTTAAAAAAATAAGCACGTTTGTGAAAGATGGTGTCTGATAGCATCCAGTTCATTTCTGAAAGAGTTAGCTTCCTACTTTATTGTTTTTATCACTCCAGTTGATGTTCATGCCTCCAGTCTGTGACAAGAGCTTTGGTAATAATTGGCGCTGCTCACGCAGGGTCCGGAACCATCTGTCTGCCATTTAGCAATGAGAGTGAGTTTGTGTTTGCGGCGATCCATTCATCAGATGGCCGCGTCGTCAGTCATGATGAAGGATGGCGTCGAGCGGGATCACGCTCTCTCTAGGCCGCAGTGATGAAAGAATGCCGACGGTGCGCGTTTGAGGTCACAGCACATCTGGATGCAGCCTGCCTATAGGCCGTTAATCAGTAACCTAAACAGAGCATACTTGGACCTGCTTGTCACAAACACACAGGGACTCCTGGAGTTGCATAACGCTCTTGAACATGTTAGAGGGCTTCCATATTCATGCGGTGTCGGTGACTTGTACAGTAACAAAAGACAAAAAAGGTCTCTCCGGGCTAATGTGATGCTGATGTGGTTTTAATTCTTGCCCCCGCGTTCTCCAAAGGCTGCCACATGAGCCCAATTGATTCCATGGAAGGAAACTATCTACTGTTACACCACAGTTGCAAAGTGAAAGCCTGAAATGGACAACCTCAAAATGTTGGGAGTACATGGGGTCTGCGGAATTTGTTGGCTCTACTCGGGGTGGGGAGCAGAGGAAGTTCAACATCCTAACAGGCAGCCATACTGATGACGATGACAGAAGATGTAATTACAGCGGAAGCCATTTAAGTTGGCCCTATTTATGTCGACAACTCATCGAGTTGTGGTCCTGGCCCGTGTTTATTTTTATTACTAAAAAGTGCTGATTCAAGTCGACGTCAACATACGTGGTCAACAGCTTTTCTCGACATCAAATTTGACCGAGTTGTAAAAATGAACTGACCTTACATGACCCAGGCAGAACAGACAGTGGCAGATGAACACGGACTCCTGGCCAACTAACAGAACACCGGTGTGCAAGTTCAAGCTCTCATGGAGCCAATTTTTGCTTATGGGTGTTCGAGAGGGAAACAAGCTTCAGCTTGAGCGGCCGTTTTCCAATTGGTCCTCGTGCTTAACCTCACTGTTGCCAACTCCTCAGTTAGAAAAGTAGCTTTTGACTGTCCTTGACGTTGCTAGATGATGTCATCGGATAATTTGTACATTTTTGCATATGATGTTACAGGTAAGTGGCTGTGTCCGAATGAAGCTTGAGCATAATGAGTAGTAATTTAATGAAGATTCACATTTTAAATCCCATTCTGTAAAACAGCGAGTGACCATGAATGCGTGGAGCTCCACTATGCTCTTAGTGTGCCGCGGTAGCTGACAGTGCACTGGCCCCTACTGAGTGTTTAGAGCGAGGCAGACCTCCCAGCAGCTGCTGCTCAGTGAGAGGAGAACCTGCAGATCAATACATGCTTTCACTTGTAAGTCCCCATATACCAGAAAACTCTCCAAATATGATAGAAAAAGTCGATAGATTTGTTGCTAGTCACTTTTGGGAAAATATGTCACCAGGAGGTTTTTGAATGTTGCCAGATTTAGTGACAAAGTTGCCAAGTTGGCAACATTGTTTGACCTGTTTCTATTTAAAATGGTCTAACAAAGTTTTTGGACGATAAAAACAGCAGGGAACCAAAACTGCTTTTGTAAAAATTACGTCTGTGACCGGAAGAAAGCTTTATTGTCATCGTAGTCAAGGCATACAGAACAACTAAATTAATTCAAGAGCAGGTCCGTCATGATAACACATTTTTACTGTACAATAAATGTCCTGCAAATCAGTGCTGATAAACGGTATTCTTGTGCACATTATTTTGAGACTCAGAACTTCACATTGCGTGTCAATGCAGACATCAGCTCATTTGCATATGCACTTTCTAGATTCATTTTTTTGTTGAATGCACTGTTTGCATTCAATAAGGTTCAACGTTTTGCCGGACTCTGTACATTCTGCTATAGAACCAACAGGTCCAGGTGTTGAGACAGATACACGGCGCGAACCCCTCTGTCATCAAGCTTGCTGGGGGTGGGCAACCTACGGCCCAGGGGCCACAAATGGCCCGCCAGGCACTTGAATGTGGTCCGCCAGATGCTTCCAAAGTGTTCAATGTAAACTTTTAACATACAAGCAGGCAACAAGACTTTTGATGGTTTAAGTTGCGTTTACTTCTACCCACGGTGCCAAAAAAAACACAAGTCAAGCCATATGTGACACACAACAACAGAACTCCACCACCTCTGGGTGAGTTTATTCAAATGAAATCCACCATGACTGGTAAGGTAACAAGAGCCTCTACGAGAAGTGATTGTGTAATTCCTTATACTGTAGACGCACAACCTTCAGCCAACAGGTGTCATCAGTCAAAGGTACATAAATTTGGAATAACAGTCCAGTTGCTATAAGACCCTCAACTACTTTCAGTACATTTCAAAACAGTCTCAAACAATGGCTTAGGAGGAACCAGATCTGTGACCATTAATTTGATATTATTTTGTCTGTATAGTATGTATTGTTGTATGCTCTTATTGTGTTTTATTGTTTTACTTTATTGTTTATATAGTGTCATTGTTGTTTTTTTGGTTTGTTTTGTTTGTTTTTTTCCTTCCTTCACCTGCCAGGGACTACAGTTGTAAAGTAGCCTTTGACTATTTCTGGCATATTTACACAGAAGTGTTCTTTAATATGCATTGTCCCTTTTAAATAAATAAATAAATAAAGTAAAGTAAAAAAAGGAGGGACGTCGACATACTCCTAAATAGTCAACGTTATATAGATCATAGTTCATATTTAGGGCCCTGTGATTTCCGCTTTAACGGAATTGCAGAATTGGCCAATAAAAACGGAATTTAATGTCATGTGGAATCTCGTGGAAAAGATCATCATGTGAATGAAATGCTGTCATCGTGAGGAGAAGGAACGTTCGTGTGTGGAATTATACGTGCCGGAATCTCATTACGAACACGAAACCAAACACGCTCCAATGCTGAAGTGACTGGCTTCCTTTCATTCCCCGTGAATGGAAGCCAGTATGTAAATGTGGTTGAGATTGATTTCACAGGACCCTACATGTTTTATGTCACACTTCCTATATTTATGTTTATGGGTGGTGTCTTATTTAGTAAAAAATCAAAAATGTCAAATTCTATTTTGTTATTTGATATGGTATAATGTGCTCCTGAAAAAAGGGACACAAGAACATATATCAGATTGCGTGATACTTTTATAAATAACTCCAGGTGAACTGTTAGAATTATAAGTGTAAATTGGGTGCGTGTATCAAACATATATCCTGGCCCTTGGGCCAGAGTCAACTTTTCAATGTTCCTGCGCTTTAAGAGAGGCTTAACTGTTGACACTTGGGCCTTCATCCCTGCACTTTAACGTTGTCCAATGCCGAAAAGCATTCAGAAGCATGTCCGCACAAAGCATCAATACCGCCATTCATTTTCTAACTCTCACCTTATTTCCACTTCTCAAAGTTTAGTTCTTTTTCGATTGTATTGGGTATGCGGCTGTAACAAGTAGAGTGGGTCCCTGCAAATGTGCAGATTTTTTATATAATCTCAGAAAACAGCCCCTGCCCCCCATACACAAACACACACAGAAAACACACCTCATTCACGGTAAGTCGCTAATAATTTATGATTATAGAAAAAGATGTGACAATACAGGTAAAAAAAAGTACAGCATACATCAACGGCTGTTTTAAAAAGTTATTAGCAGCAAGGCTAAGCAGCAACAGTTCTATCACCGTGGCTGAGGTAATTGGGGTAGTTAAATCACTCCCCAGTGGCAAGGCTCCGGGGGTAGACGAGTTCCGCTCGGAATTCCTCAAGGCTCTGGATGTTGGAGGACTGTGTTGGTTGACACGCCTCTACAACATTGCAAGGAAGTCAGGAACAGTACCTCTGAACTGGCAGACCGGGGTGGTGGTCCCCATTTTTAAAAAGGGTGACCGGAGGATGTGTTCCAACAATAGGGGGATCACACTCCTCAGCCTTCCTGGGAAAGTCTACTCCAGGGTGCTGGAGAGAAGGGTACGACCGTTAGTCGAACCTCGGTTACTGGAGCTGCAATGCGGTTTTCGTCCCGGTCGCGGAACACTGGACCAGCTCTACACCCTTGCAAGGGTACTCGAGGGTATGTGGGAGTTTGCCCAACCGGTCTACATGTGCTTTGTAGACCTGGAAAAGGCATTCGACCGTGTCCCTCGTGGTGTCCTGTGGGGGGTGCTCCGGGAGTACGGGATTGATGGTCCGCTACTACGTGCCATTCGGTCCTTGTACAATCGAAGCAGGAGCCTGGTTCGCATTGCCAGCAGTAAGTCGAGCTTGTTTCCGGTGAACGTTGGCCTCCGCCAAGGCTGCCCTTTGTCACCGATTCTGTTCATAATCTTCATGGACAGAATTTCTAGGCGCAGTCAAGGTGTTGAGGGAGTCCAGCTTGGTGACCTTAGGATCTCGTCTTTGCTGTTTGCAGATGATGTGGTCCTTATGGCCTCATCAGGCTGTGACCTTCAGTGTTTACTGGAGCGGTTTGCAGCTGAGTGTGAAGCTTCTGGGATGAGACTCAGCACCTCCAAATCCGAGGCCATGGTTCTCAGTCGGAAACGGGTGGACTGTACCCTCCGGGTTGGGAGTGAGGTCTTGTCTCAGGTGGAGGAGTTCAAGTATCTCGGGTTCTTGTTCACGAGTGAGGGAAGGTTGGAGCGTAAGATCGACAGACGGATCGGTGCAGCATCTGCAGTAATGCGGTCGCTGTACCGGTCCGTCGTGGTGAAGAGAGAGCTGAGCCGGAAGGCAAAGCTCTCTGTTTACCGATCGATCTACGTTCCCACCCTCACCTATGGTCATGAGTTATGGGTCATGACCGAAAGAATGAGATCGCGGATACAAGCGGCGGAAATGAGTTTCCTTCGTAGGGTGGCTGGACTCACCCTAAGAGATAGGATGAGGAGCTCGGCCCTACGGGAGGAGCTCAGAGTAGAGTCGCTGCTCCTTCACATCAAGAGGAGCCAGTTGAGGTGGCTCGGGCATCTAGTCCGGATGCCTCCCGGGCGCCTCCCTGTTGAGGTGTTTCGGGCATGCCCAGTCGGGAGAAGGCCCCCGGGAAGACCTAGGACACGCTGGAGGGACTGTGTCTCACAGCTGGCCTGGGAACGCCTTGGTGTCCTCCCGATGGAGCTGGAAGAGGTCGCTGGGGACCGGGAAGTCTGGACTTCCCTACTGAAGCTGCTGCCCCCGCGACCCGGACCCGGATAAGCGGTGGAAAATGGATGGATGGATGGATTAGCAGCAAGGTGAACACGAGTTTAGTCATGAATAGAATTATAACAGGCAAGCGGTGTGGATAATGCCGACAGGGATCGGAGAAACCCCTTCTAACGGCAGAGTCATTGACGCCTGCTAACCTCAAGTGTCGACCTGACAACCAAGCTATGTGACAGCAAATCCATCTAATCGATCGTCATCTTACATTATGATCCATTAGTGGTGAGTAACTGTACATGTTATAATAGCCCTAGATGCGTTTATTGAGCACGTGGGGCATATTTAGGGCTCAAACCTGGATTTTGTTGCAAGTGAACAATGGCAATTAAAGAGAGAGGGTAGTGTTCTGGAGCTGAATCCGCTTGAGTAATTACACTTTCATACAAATGATCATCTGAAACTGGAGGAGAACGTCAACATCAGGATAGCAGGAAGGTTGGAGGGAGAGGATGTGTGTCTCACATTTGCTGGTACTTCCGGAATATATTATTATATTTGTATTTTATTCAATAGTTTGAATGTGTATTTATGATTATTTTGCTCCAATTTATTTGTATTTCTTTTGAAATATGTTGTACGGCAGATGTGTCCAAATTTTTTCCTTTAATAACCGCATAGAGAAACATTAACGATGCTACCATGTAAGTCAATGTATGCTAAGCTATGTGAACAAAACATCTTAGTTTTCCGATACAAGTGACAAAGCAAGTGTAATATCTCGTTACTGTATATATATCCATCCATCCATCCCTTTTCTATGCCGCTTATCCTGATTAGGGTCCCGGGTATGCTGGAGCCTATCCCAGCTGACTTTGGGCGAGAGGCGGGGTACTGTATATATATCTCAATAATAATTTATTTATTGTTATTTGCATAATAGAAAAAAGCAAGAAGAGAGTGCAAAATGGCTCCCAGGTTGCACTCTGGACACCCGTGCTGTAACAAGAACAGCACATTTCCCTTGTGTGAACCAATGTTAGAATTTATTGTTAGCCAACATCAAGCAAGATGTATTAACTGCATTTCATAGTTTGTTTACATTATCGTAGTTCTTCCCCTGAGAACTAGATAACGTCACTTCTCAATTGTGGGACAAGTGAAGGATGATCTTATTTTAAAAGACCACCAGGATCTTGTCTCTTGCTTATAGTAAAGCAAGAAATACCTCTTTTCTACGCAGGCAGTCCGAGCCGAATGAGTCAACAGTTCCCATCATATAAACACTAGTGTGAAGTCATGCGCCGAGACAAATGAAGAGAAGCGAAAGATTGTTTTCAGCCACGTATTCTCTGCCGTGACCCTGGATGGGGACTCCAACATTTTACCAGTCACCAACAAAGAAAAATATACAAGCAGATCCTCACCGGAAAAAAAAAAAGCAAACACCTCCTGTCCTCACTTGTCTCCTTCATTTACCATCCAATGTGGTATTCTCATCATCCCTCTGGGTAGCTGACACCTCAAACAGGAAGCGACTCCCGCCGTGACCCGTGAGGCTAACACAGAAAGCAGAGACGGGACGGGATCAGTTACATCATGATCAGGCGCTCACGGCCACCGTGCACCTGGGCCCGGACGCTGACTTTATGAGACACAAAACCCGCGAGTAGGAGACATTCTTGAAGATTGCATGTAGCAAAAACAAAACGGCAAAACATGGCGGATATGGGATCATTTTAGGACCCGTAAAAAGTTATCAAAGTTATTATTTTTCATACTCTAAACCCAATGTTCTCAAAGTGGGGTAATTAATTGTAATTGTAATTAAACGTATGTGAATGAAAATGAAAAACAGTGCGATTACACTAGCACTTAACACTCAAGAGTCACGTAGTGCACTTGAACGTCCCCTAATGGGAGCAGTGCAGAGGAGACGGCGTTCTGTCTGCATTATATGAAGACATAGCTAAGTTTGATGAATATGTTGTGCATTACGCGTGTTTGGACTTAAATAAGAGCTGGTCTTATTACATGGGGTTGTGACTAATTTGAGCATTTTCTGAGCTCTGAGTCTGTAATTTGTTTCTTGACTGGATGCAATGACTTGGACATGTGCAGTTGAAAAATAAGCCACAAACATTTTTGAGCAATGATTAAGGTCAGGAAAATATGCAGACCATGCCTTCATCAAACAACTGTTTCTTGGCACATCCATGACATGGCACATGATGTTGAAATCGCATACAAGCCAGTGAACGTTACACACACCACACTGGTCTATGTGTCTACATGCTGAAAGGACAATTACGGACAAGTATCCTTCTGTATATATTTCCTTTTCCAAAATTCCACGATATATATAATCAAATAATAATCCCTTAAATATATCAAACTAAGGTGTGTTATTGTGGTTTATGTTTTTAAGTGTGCAGGAGCAAGGCATTCATGGCGTCAGGTCAAATGACCGGAAAGGTATGGGACTGTGAAAAGTTAGGGAACCACTGCTAACCCACTAAGCACTATATTATATATATATGAATATATATATATGAATATATATATATATATGTATATATATATGTATATGTATATATATGTATATATATGTATATATGTATATATATGTGTATATATATATATATATGTATATATATATATGTGTGTATATATATATATATGTATATATATGTGTGTGTATATATAT